>CM075741.1:52616305-53129458 GCA_037974335.1 Prionace glauca | reverse complement strand
TCACGTGCTCACTGTGTGTCCATTCAAAAGTCTGACAGCAGCAGGGAAGAAGCTGTTCTTGAGTCGGCCGGAACGTGACCTCAGTTTTGTATCTTTTTCCCAAAGGCAGAAGGTGGAAGACAGAATGTCCGGATGCGTTGGGGGGGGTTCCTGAATAATGCCGGCTGTTTTTCCCGAGGCTATAGGAAGTGTAGACAGAGTCAGTGGATGGAGGAGAGTTAACTCTACATCTCCTCCAATCACTCCTCCCCATATCTTGAGGCTGTGCCCTCTAGTCCTGCTGTCCTTTCTAAGCAGGAAGAATCTCTCTACCTCTACCCTATCCATCCCTTCATTATTTTATACGTCTCTATAAGATCCCCCCTCATCCTTCTAAACTCCAATGTGTACAGACCCAGATATCACCCAGATACCACCCAGATACACCCAGATACCACCCAGATACCAGCCAGATATCACCCAGATACCACCCAGATATCACCCAGATACCACCTAGATACCACCCAGATACCAGCCAGATATCACCCAGATACCACCCAGGTACCACCCAGATATCACCCAGATACCACCCAGATACCAGCCAGATATCACCCAGATATCACCCAGATATCACCCAGATACCACCCAGATACGACCCAGATATCACCCAGATACCACCCAGATATCACCCAGATACCACCCAGATACCAGTCAGATATCACCCAGATACACCCAGATACCACCCAGATATCACCCAGATACCACCCAGATACCAGCCAGATACCACCCAGATATCACCCAGATACCACCTAGATATCACTCAGATACCACCCAGATACCACCAAGATATCACCCAGATACCACCCAGATATCACCCAGATACCACCCAGATACCGCCCAGATACCGCCCAGATATCACGCAGATACCACCCAGATACCAGCCAGATACCACCCAGATACCACCCAGGTACCACACAGATACCACCCAGATACACCCAGATACCAGCCAGATATCACCCAGATACCACCCAGATACCACCCAGGTACCACCCAGATACACCCAGGTACCACCCAGATACCACCCAGGTACCACCCAGATACCACCCAGATACCACCCAGATACCACCCAGGTACCACACAGATACCACCCAGATACCACCCAGATACCACCCAGATACCAGCCAGATATCACCCAGATACCACCCAGATACCACCCAGATACCGCCCAGATACCGCCCAGATACCGCCCAGATACCGCCCAGATACCACCCAGATATCACCCAGATATCACCCAGATACCACCCAGATATCACCCAGATACCACCCAGATACCACCCAGATACCACCCAGATACCACCCAGATATCACCCAGATACCACCCAGATACCACCCAGATATCACCCAGATACCACCAGATACCACCCAGATATCACCCAGATACCACCCAGATATCACCCAGATACCACCCAGATATCACCCAGATACCACCAGATACCACCCAGATATCACCCAGATACCACCCAGATATCACCCAGATACCACCAGATACCACCCAGACATCACCCAGATACCACCCAGATACCACCCGATACCACCCAGACATCACCCAGATACCACCCAGATATCACCCAGATACCACCAGATACCACCCAGACATCACCCAGATATCACCCAGATATCACCCAGATACCACCCAGATATCACCCAGATACCACCAGATACCAGCCAGACATCACCCAGATATCACCCAGATACCACCCAAATACCATCCAGATACCACCCAGATATCACCCAGATATAGAAACCAGCATAGAGAACCCTACAGTGCAGAAACAGGCCCTTCGGCCCATCGAGTCTGCACCGAACACAATCCCACCCAGACCCTATCCCCATATCCCTACACATTTACCTGCTAATCCCTCTAACCTACACATCCCAGGACACTAAGGGACAATTTTAGCATAGCCAATGAACCTAACCCGCACATCTTTGGACTGAAATATCACCCAGAAATCACCAGATACCACCCAGATATCACCCAGATACCACCCAGATACCACCCAGATACCACCCAGATATCACCCAGATACCACCCAGATATCACCCAGATACCACCCAGATACCACCAGATACCACCCAGATACACCCAGATACCACCCAGATACCAGCCAGATATCACCCAGATATCACCCAGATATCACCCAGATACCACCCAGATACGACCCAGATATCACCCAGATACCACCCAGATATCACCCAGATACCACCAGATACCAGTCAGATATCACCCAGATACACCCAGATACCACCCAGATATCACCCAGATACCACCCAGATACCAGCCAGATACCACCCAGATATCACCCAGATACCACCTAGATATCACTCAGATACCACCCAGATACCACCAAGATATCACCCAGATACCACCCAGATATCACCCAGATACCACCCAGATACCGCCCAGATACCGCCCAGATATCACGCAGATACCACCCAGATACCAGCCAGATACCACCCAGATACCACCCAGGTACCACACAGATACCACCCAGATACACCCAGATACCAGCCAGATATCACCCAGATACCACCCAGATACCACCCAGGTACCACCCAGATACACCCAGGTACCACCCAGATACCACCCAGGTACCACCCAGATACCACCCAGATACCACCCAGATACCACCCAGGTACCACACAGATACCACCCAGATACCACCCAGATACCACCCAGATACCAGCCAGATATCACCCAGATACCACCCAGATACCACCCAGATACCGCCCAGATACCGCCCAGATACCGCCCAGATACCGCCCAGATACCACCCAGATATCACCCAGATACCACCCAGATATCACCCAGATACCACCCAGATACCACCCAGATACCACCCAGATACCACCCAGATATCACCCAGATACCACCCAGATACCACCCAGATATCACCCAGATACCACCAGATACCACCCAGATATCACCCAGATACCACCCAGATATCACCCAGATACCACCCAGATATCACCCAGATACCACCAGATACCACCCAGATATCACCCAGATACCACCCAGATATCACCCAGATACCACCAGATACCACCCAGACATCACCCAGATACCACCCAGATACCACCCGATACCACCCAGACATCACCCAGATACCACCCAGATATCACCCAGATACCACCAGATACCACCCAGACATCACCCAGATATCACCCAGATATCACCCAGATATCACCCAGATATCACCCAGATACCACCAGATACCAGCCAGACATCACCCAGATATCACCCAGATACCACCCAAATACCATCCAGATACCACCCAGATATCACCCAGATATAGAAACCAGCATAGAGAACCCTACAGTGCAGAAACAGGCCCTTCGGGCCCATCGAGTCTGCACCGAACACAATCCCACCCAGACCCTATCCCCATATCCCTACACATTTACCTGCTAATCCCTCTAACCTACACATCCCAGGACACTAAGGGACAATTTTAGCATAGCCAATGAACCTAACCCGCACATCTTTGGACTGAAATATCACCCAGAAATCACCAGATACCACCCAGATATCACCCAGATACCACCCAGATACCACCCAGATACCACCCAGATATCACCCAGATACCACCCAGATATCACCCAGATACCACCCAGATACCACCAGATACCACCCAGATACACCCAGATACCACCCAGATATCACCCAGATACCACCCAGATATCACCCAGATACCACCAGATACCACCAGATATCACCCAGATACCACCCAGATATCACCCAGATATCACCCAGATATCACCCAGATACCACCAGATACCACCCAGATATCACCCAGATACCACCCAGATATCACCCAGGTACCACCCAGATATCACTCAAATACCACCCACGAAAAGGGACGAAAAGGGATTGGTTTAGGTTAGTGGGTCATTGTTTTGTAACTGGTCGGCGCAACATCGTGGGCCGAAGGGCCTGTTCTGCGCTGTAATGTTCTATGTTCTATGTTCTATATCACCCAGGTACCACCCAGAAATCACCCAGATACCACCCAGATATCACCCAGGTACCACCCAGAAATCACCCAGATACCACCCCGATACCACCCCGATACCACCCAGATATCACCCAGGTACCACCCAGATATCACCTAGATACCACCCAGAAATCACCCAGATACCACCCAGATATCACCCAGGTACCGCCTGGTCACAGATTTGGGGCAGGGGATGGATTATTAAAGATTTTTTCAATGATTTTTTTAAAGCATGTCGGATTGGCAATGTTCTCTCGTACGAAGAAGCCAAAGAGAATTTACCAGATGGCGTACGGAGTGTTGAACCTGCCGCGGAACATGCTGCTCGATTGGTCCTTTGGGCACTCACTAATCAACTGCCACGTGGAGCATCATCTCTTCCCCAAACTGTCTGATAACATGTGTCTGAAGGTACAGGCGTGAGGGGGGGCGAGGGTGAGGGAGTGAGAGGGTGAGGGGCGAGGGTGAGGGAGTGAGAGGGTGAGGGGGTGAGAGTGAGGGAGTGAGAGAGTGAGGGGGCGAGGGTGAGGGAGTGAGAGGGTGAGGGGGCGAGGGTGAGGGAGTGAGAGGGTGAGTGGCCGAGGGTGAGGGAGTGAGAGAGTGAGGGTGAGGGGGTGGAGTGATGGGATGATGGGGTGAGGCTGAGGGGGTGGTTAGGACGAGGGGGGTGGGGGGGTGAGGGGGGGAGTTAGGATGAGGGGGGGGTGGGGGGGTGAGGGGGGGGGTTAGGATGAGGGGGGGTGGGGGGGGGTTAGGATGAGGGGGTGGAGGGGTGGGGGGGGGGTTAGGATGAGTGGGGGTGGGGGGTGAAGCTGAGGGGGGGCGGTTAGGATGAGTGGGGGGTGGGGGGGTGAGGCTGAGGGGGTGTTAGGATGAGTGGGGTGGGGTGGTTAGGATGAGTGGGGGTGGGGGTGAGGCTGAGGGGGGGTTAGGATGAGTGGGGTGGGGTGGTTAGGATGAGTGGGGGTGGGGATGAGGCTGAGGGGGGGGTTAGGATGAGTGGGGTGGGGTGGGTTAGGATGAGTGGAGGTGGGGGGGGGTTAGGCTGAGGGGGGGCGGTTAGGATGACTGGGGGTGGGGTGAGGCTGAGGGGGGGGTTAGGATGAGTGGGAGTGAGGCTGGGGGGGAGTTAGGATGAATGGGGGTGGGGGGGTGAGGCTGAGGGGGGGCAGTTAGGATGAGTGGGGGTGAGGCTGAGGGGGGGGTTAGGATGAGTGGGGGGTGAGGGGTGAGGCTGAGGGGGGATAAGGATGAGTGGGGGTGAGGCTGAGGGGGGGGGGTTTGGATGAGTGGGGGTGAGGCTGAGGGGGGGGTTAGGATGAGTGGGGGTTGGGGGTGAGGCTGAGGGGGGGGGTTAGAATGAGTGGGAGTGGGGGGTGAGGGGGGGTTAGGATGAGGCGGGGTGGGGGGGGTTAGGATGAGTGGGGGTGGGGGGTGAGTGGGGGCGGTTAGGATGAGGGGGGTGGGGGGGGTTAGGATGAGTGGGGGTAGGGGAGAGGCTGAGGGGGGGGGTTAGGATGAGTGGGGGTGGGAGGTGAGGGGGGGGTTAGGATGAGTGGGGGTGGTGGGTGAGGCTGAGGGGGGGGGTTAGGATGAGTGGGGGTGGGAGGTGAGGGGGGGTTAGGATGAGTGGGGGTGGGGGGGTGAGGCTGAAGGGGGGGTTACGATGAGTGGGGGTGGGGGGTGAGGGGGGGTGGATGAGGGGGAGGAGGGGTTAGGATGAGTGGGGATGGGAGGTGAGGGGGGGGTTAGGATGAGTGGGGGGTGGGGGGTGAGGCTGAAGGGGGGGTTAGGATGAGTGGGGGTGGGAGGTGAGGGGGGGGTTAGGATGAGTGGGGGTGGGGGGTGAGGTTGAGGGGGGGGTTAGGATGAGTGGGGGGTGGGAGGAGAGGGGGGAGTTAGGATGAGTGGGGGTGAGGCTGAGGGGGGGGTTAGGATGAGTGGGGTGGGAGGTGAGGGGGGGGTTAGGATGAGTGGGAGTGGGGGGTGAAGGGGGGGGTTAGGATGAGTGGGGGTAGGGGGTGAAGGGGGGGGTTAGGATGAGGGGGGGTGGGGGGGTGAAGGGGGGGGTTAGGATGAGTGGGGTGGGAGGTGAGGGGGGGTTAGGATGAGTGGGGGTAGGATGAGTGGGGGTAGGGGGTTAGGATGAGTGGGGGTGAGGCTGAGGGGGGGGTTAGGATGAGTGGAGGTGGGAGGTGAGGGGGGGGGGTTAGGATGAGTGGGGGTAGGGGGTGAGGGGGGGTTAGGATGAGTGGGGGTGGGGTGAGGCTGAGGTGGGGGGTTAGGATGAGGGGGGGGGGTTGATAGTCTCTGTGACCTGCGGTGAAGTTATATTTTCCCTGGGGAACGCTGAACGGTGGATTTGGTGCTTGTGTCTTGTTAACAGGTGAAGCCGATTGTGTCAAAATACTTCAAACAACACAACATCCCTTACAACGAGGACAGCTACCGATCGCGCCTCCGCCTGTTCATCGACAAGTACCAGGAGCTGATGGTGGATGCCCCGTTACTGACAGAGTTAGTGGGGATTCAGTGACGGGGGCTGGGGGAGCTGCTGATCCAGACTCACACTGAGCCCATTCCCTCACCCCCCGCCCTGGCAGCCCTGTCTGGAAAGCAGCTGGACACTGGTTCCACGGGGAGTGATGGAAACGTTCAATGGCATAACAGATTAACGAGATAATTGTTCAGTGTGACTTACACAATTGTTTTAAAGGGAATTGTACAATTGTTTAATAGGAATGACATCGCTGTTTAAAGGGGATTGAACTCACTCAGCTTATCCTCCTGATATCCCACTTCCAAAAATGAGTATAAACCTGAACCCCCCCCCCCCCCCCCCCAATAACTCGCTGTGACGCCACCTGACTGGCCAAAATTTTGCCAACACTTAGCCAGAATTCCCTGCTTGGGAAAGGGCTCAGAGGTGGCACAGTCCGGGAATATCCCACCTCGGAGTCAAACTACCAGCCGGTGCTCCAGTTCGGGAGTGCTGCGCTGTCAGAGGTGCCGTCTTTCTGACGCGATGTCCAGACAGATGCGTTGGGATAAATGATCAGCGGTGTCACTCGTCGGATCTTGGGCCGATGTTTATCACCGTCGCAGCCAATTCGCCAGATCACCCTGCTGTTTCTGGGATCTTGCTGTGCACCAAGAGGTTGCTGCTTTCCTGCATTCTGACGGTGACTGGACTTCCCAAGTTGTTTTGTTGTCTTTAATGCTGCTCGGGACATCCTGAGGAGGAGAAGGGTGCTGTAGAAATGCAGGAGGTAAGGAGCAGGGGGGCTGGGGGAATGGGGGTTGAACCATGACAGTTGAGCAGAGAGTGTGCACTGGACTGGACTGGCCAGCTTTGGTTAAATGGCGTTGCGTGCATTTTGGTGTTGACTGTTCCCCAGGCAGTTGCACAATGGAGTAACGTCAGCCAGGAGGGAGTGTGTGTGTCCACAGTGCAGTCCACAGTCGCAGGGCTGTTACTGGGACTATGTCTCTGCTTCCATTCGGCTCCTGACCCACACACACAGGTGGTGTTCAGGCTTCAGGTACCAGCGTTACCAAGAGCTGCTGTGATAATAATCCAAACTTCTGATAAGTTGCTCAGACAGAAGTAGAAAAGAGGGGAATCATTTTCCATAAACCATTGCTTCTGGCGATCTGTCAGTCTGCTGTTTACTGTCAGCGAGATTCCATGTTTACACAGTGGCAGCAGCTGAATGGCGTTGACCCCTCACCAGCTGGATCCGGGGAAGATTCGACACTGAGATCAGCAATCGGTGCAACCTCCAACTCATCGGACTCAGATAACACTGAGCAAGATCCTTCAGAACCAGCACAGTGAGAGGGATTCAGTCTGTAATGATTCCCTACATTAGTGACACTGATTACATTCCCACTCTCTCCCCCAGTCACTCTGTTACTCCCATTCTCTCAGTTACTCTCTCCACTATTCCCATCCTCTCAATCACTGTCTCCGTTAATCCCATTCTCTCAGTCACTCTCTCCACTATTCCCATCCTCTCAATCACTGTCTGCGTTATTCCCATTCTCTCAGTCACTCTCTCCGTTACTCCCATTCTCTCAGTCACTCTCTCCATTATTCCCATTCTCTCAGTCACTCTCTCCGTTATTCCCATTCTCTCAATCACTGTCATAGAACATAGAACATTACAGCACAAACAGGCCCTTCGGCCCTCGAGTTGCGCCGATCACATTAACCCCACCAATCTATAGACCTATCTATAACCCCCAATCCCATTAAACCCCATATACTCATCCAGAAGTCTTTTAAAAGACCCCAGCGAGTTCGCCTCCACCACCGATGACGGCAGCCGATTCCATTCACTCACCACCCTCTGAGTGAAAAACTTACTCCTAACATCACCTCTGTACTTCCCTCCCCACACCTTAAATCTGTGTCCTCTCGTAGCGACCATTTCAACCCGGGGAAATAGCCTCTGAGAGTCCACCCTATCTATTCCTCTCAACATTTTATAAACTTCTATCAGGTAGCCTCTCAACCTTCGCCTCTCCAGGGAAAAGAGTCCCAGCTCCCTCAACCTATCTTCATAAGGCATGCCTCCCAGTCCAGGCAACATCCTTGTAAATCTCCTCTGCACCCTTTCAATAGCTTCTACGTCTTTCCTATAGTGAACTGCGCACAGTACTCCAAATGAGGCCTGACGAGGGTCCTGTAAAGTTGCAGCATTACCTCCCGACTCCTAAATTCAATCCCTCGATTAATGAAGGCCAGTACACCATACGCCTTCTTGACCACCTCCTCCACCTGCGAGGCCGATTTAAGAGTCCTGTGGACCCAGACCCCGAGATCCTTCTGCTCTTCAACGCTACTAAGACTCCTGCCCTTGATAGTGTACTCGTTCATCCGGTTGGTTCTGCCGAAATGGACGACTACATATTTGTCCGCGTTGAAGTCCATCTGCCACTTCTCCGCCCATTCCAGCATCCTATCTATGTCCTGCTGCAACTTTTGACATCCTTCCAGACCATCCACAACACCGCCGACCTTCGTGACATCAGCGAACTTGCTAACCCATCCCTCCACTTCCTCATCCAGGTCATTTATGAAAATGACAAATGTCTCCGTTACTCCCATTCTCTCAGTCACTCTCTCCACTATTCCCATTCTCTCAGTCACTCTCTCCGTTATTCCCATTCTCTCAGTCACTCTCTCCGTTATTCCCATTCTTTCAGAGACTCTCTCCATTATTCCCATTCTCTCAGTCACTCTCTCTGTTATTCCCATTCTCTCAATCACTGTCTCCATTATTCCCATTCTCTCAGTCACTCTCTCCACTATTCCCATTCTCTCAGTCACTCTCTCCGTTATTCCCATTCTCTCAGTCACTCTCTCCATTATTCCCATTCTCTCAGTCACTCTCTCCACTATTCCCATTCTCTCAGTCACTCTCTCCGTTATTCCCATTCTCTCAGTCACTCTCTCCATCATTCCCATTCTCTCAGTCACTCTCTCCACTATTCCCATTCTCTCAGTCACTCTCGCCACTATTCCCATTCTCTCAGTCACTCTCTCCACTATTCCCATTCTCTTAGTCACTCTCTCCATTGTTCCCATTCTCTCAGTCACTCTCTCCGTTATTCCCATTCTCTCAATCACTCTCTCCGTTATTCCCATTCTCTCAGTCACTCTCTCCATTATTCCCATTCTCTCAGTCACTCTCTCCATTATTCCCATTCTCTCAGTCACTCTCTCCACTATTCCCATTCTCTCAGTCACTCTCTCCACTATTCCCATTCTCTCAGTCACTCTCGCCACTATTCCCATTCTCTTAGTCACTCTCTCCATTATTCCCATTCTCTCAGTCACTCTCTCCGTTATTCCCATTCTCTCAATCACTCTCTCCGTTATTCCCATTCTCTCAGTCACTCTCTCCATTATTCCCATTCTCTCAGTCACTCTCTCCATCATTCCCATTCTCTCAGTCACTCTCTCCGTTATTCCCATTCTCTCAGTCAGTCTCTGCACTTTTCCCATTCTCTCAGTCACTCTCTCCATCATTCCCATTGTCTCAGTCACTCTCTCCGTTATTCCCATTCTCTCAGTCACTCTCTCCACTATTCCCATCCTCTCAGTCACTCTCTCCATTATTCCCATTCTTTCAGTCACTCTCTCCACTATTCCCATCCTCTCAGTCACTCTCTCCACTATTCCCATTCTCTCAGTCACTTTGAACAGTGTGGAGGAGCAGAGGGATCTAGGTGTATGTGTACATAGATCCCTGAAAGTTGGGAATCAAGTAGACAAGGTTGTTAAGAAGGCATACGGCGTCTTGGCGTTTATTGGTAGGGGGATTGAATTTAGGAGTCGCAGCGTCATGATGCAACTGTACAAACTCTGGTGCGGCCACACTTGGAGTTTTGTGTGCAGTTCTGGTCCCCACATTACAGGAAGGATGTAGAGGCTTTGGAGAGGGTGCAGAGGAGGTTTACCAGGATGTTGCCTGGTATGGAGGGGAGATCCTATGAGGAGAGATTGAGAGATTTGGGGTTGTTTTCGCTGGAAAGAAGGCGGCTAAGAGGGGATCTCATTGAAACATATAAGATGGTTAGAGGTTTCGACAGGGTAGATAGTGATAGCCTTTTTCCTAGGATGGAGAAAGCTAGCACGAGGGGGCACGACTTTAAATTAAGGGGGGGTAGTTATAGGACAGATGTCAGGGGTAGGTTCTTTACCCAGAGGGTGGTGAGGGACTGGAATGCCCTGCCAGCTGCGGTTGTAAATGCACCTAGTTTGGGGGCGTTTAAGAGATCTGTGGATAGGTTTATGGATGAAAAGGGATTGGTTTAGGCTAGTGGGTCATTGTTTTGTAACTGGTCGGCGCAACATCGTGGGCCGAAGGGCCTGTTCTGCGCTGTAATGTTCTATGTTCTATGTTCTCTCCACTATTCCCATTCTCTCAGTCACTCTCTCCGTTATTCCCATTCTCCCAGTCACTCTCTCCGTTATTCCCATTCTCCCAGTCACTCTCTCCGTTATTCCCATTCTCCCAGTCACTCTCTCTTCTCTCTCCAGAAAGTAACAAACTATAGCAACTGCCCAGTATGGGATTGGGCTGTTATTTTCCAGTTGGGTGGTCAGTGTATTGCCCACGTTCCCAGTCCAGTAGTTGGGTGGGGCTGGTGTTGGCCAGTTCTGAGTGAGCAATAGCCTCTATTCCCGGTTACAGTGCATTGAGGATAACAGCGATTATTCCGGGGATTTGGACTCCCCTCGCAGCAGTGAGAGCGACAGAGCTGTATCCAGGGGAGTGCCATTCCCCACCAATGTTTATTGAGCCTCTTTTGTTTAGTTTGTGAATAAATATCCCAGTTAATTTCACTCTGATCATTGACATTTCTGCCTCAGTGGGTGGGAATTTGATGTAAATTCCAAACAGTTGGATTGACCTGGTGAATGGTGATGTGAACTAGTGAGTAACCAGTGTTCTGTTGAGGAAAGCTTTGCTCTGATAAACACAGAGCATGATGCGGAGATGCCGGTATTGGACTGGGGTAAACACGGTAAGACGTCTCACAACACCAGGTTAAAGTCCGACGGGTTTATTTTGGTAGTAAACGGCACTAGCTTTCGGAGCGCTGCCCCTTCATCAGTTGAGTAGGAATTCTGATCACAAACAGAGCACACTCAGAGGAGAGGGACACCTCAGAGCTTCTCTCTTGTCTTAACGACAGATTTAGTGACTCTCCCTCCCGCTGGGCGAAATTCTCCCACCTCAGCAGAGATCCGGCCAAATGGGGATTGGCCAACAATCAGGATTCACCCGACTCGCCTCACCGATCCCAATCGGATTCCCAACCAGAGCAGGCGGCAACTGACCATTCTGCAAACTCACTAACTGGTGGGAAGGTCTTACTGAGGGAAGGCTGAGGGACTTGAGGTTCTTTTCGTTAGAGAGAAGAAGGTTCCGAGGTGACCTGATTGAGGCACACAAGATAATCAGAGGGTTAGATAGGGTGGACAGTGAGAGCCTTTTTCCTCGGATGGTGATGGCTAACACGAGGGGACATAGCTTCAAATTGAGGGGTGGTAATTATAGGATGGATGTCAGAGGTAGGTTCTTTACTCAGGGGGTAGTAAGGGCGTGGAATGCCCTGCCTGCAGCAGTTGTGGACTCGCCAACTTTAAGGGTGTTCAAATGGTCAGTGGATAGGCATATGGATAACATTGGAATAGTTTAGGTTAGAGGGTCATTAGATTGGTTCCACTGGTCGGCGCAACATCGAGGGCCGAAGGGTCTGTACTGCGCTGGAATGTTCTATGTAATACAATGGCAGCAGTGACAGCCATTCGCGCCCCCCCCAATATACTCCCAATTTATCCCTCCTTTCATTCCCCTTCCATTCACCCCGTCATACACCCCCTCATTCACCCCCTGCCATTCACCCCCACCAATCACCACCCCCCACCAGTCCCTCCCCCATTTACCCCTCTGCCGTTCAACTCCTGCCATTCACCCCCCCTCCCATCCACTCCCACTAATAAGAGGTCACCCTCCACCACCGCACCTCCCCCCCCCTTCCACAGACTTGATGGCGAGCCAACCCCACCCCCCCTCAGACTCCCACTCAGACCATGCGCCTTGGCAATACTTGGGGTGGGGGTGGGGGGCTCGAGGAGATAGGTTTGCCCCTCTGCTGCTGCCCCACTGCAGAGGGAGTTTCCCTCAAGGGTCCTGAGGGTTGGGTGGACTCGGGTTGGGAACAAGGGGTTGACCTCATCACTCTGCCCTGGAATGTGGGTCTTGCGGCTGAACTGCCCCTTCTAACCCTGACAGACCTACTAGTGAAAACATCCTCTCCACATCCACTCTATCCAGGCCTTGCAATAATCTGTAAGGTTCAGTAATTTCCCCCCCTCATCCTTCTAAACTCCAATGAGTACATAGAACATAGAACATTACAGCGCAGAACAGGCCCTTCAGCCCACGATGTTGCGCCGACCAGTTACAAAACAATGACCCACTAGCCTAAACCAATCCCTTTTCGTCCATAAACCTATCCATAGATCTCTTAAACGCCCCCAAACTAGGCGCATTTACAACTGCAGCTGGCAGGGCATTCCAGTCCCTCACCACCCTCTGGGTAAAGAACCTACCCCTGACATCTGTCCTATAACTACCCCCCCTTAATTTAAAATCGTGCCCCCTCGTGCTAGCTTTCTCCATCCTAGGAAAAAGGCTATCACTATCTACCCTGTCTAAACCTCTAATCATCTTATATGTTTCAATGAGATCCCCTCTTAGCCGCCTTCTTTCCAGCGAAAACAACCCCAAATCTCTCAGTCTCTCCTCATAGGATCTCCCCTCCATACCAGGCAACATCCTGGTAAACCTCTTCAATCATGGCTGACCCAGAGTCCTCAACCATTCCTCATACAACAAGCTCTTCATTCCAGGGATCATTCTTGTGAACCTCCTCTGGACCCTTTCCAAGACCAGCACATCCTTTCTTAGATATGGGGTCCAAAATGGCTCACCATACTCTAAATGGGTCTGACCATGAATACAGCCTCAGAAATACATTCTTGCTCTTGTATTCTCTTGCCCTCTAGACATGAATGCTAACATTGCATTTGCCTTCCTAACTGCCGACTGAACCTGCACGTTAACCTTAAGAGAATCTTGAACAATGATTCCCAAGTGCCTTTGTATTTCTGATTTCCTAAGCATTTCCGCATTTAGAAAATAGTCTATGCCTCCATTCCTCCTTCCAAAGTGCATAATCTCATACTTTTCCACATTGTATTCCATCAGTCACTTCGTTGTCTACTCGGGTGGCACGGTAGCACAGTGGTTAGCACTGCTGCTTCACAGCTTCAGGGTCCTGGGTTCGATTCCCAGCTGGGGTTACTGTCTGTGTGGAGTTTGCACATTCTCCTCATGTCTGCGTGGGTTTCCTCCGGGTCCTCTGGTTTCCTCCCACAGTCCAAAGATGTGTGGGTTAGGTTGATTGGCCGTGCTAAGAAATTGCCCCTTAGTGTCTGGGGATGCGTAGGTTAGAGGGATTAGTGGCTATAATACATAGGGATATGGGGGTAGGGCCTGGGTGGGATTGTGTTCGGTGCAGACTCGATGGGCCAAAGGGCCTCTTTCTGCACTGTAGGGTTCTATGACTTTATGATTCTCCTAACCTGTCCAAATCCTTCTACAGCCCCGCTTCTTCCTCAATACTACCTGTAACTCTACATATCTTTGTATCATCTGCAAACTTAGCAACAGTGCCTTCAGTTCCTTCCTCCAAATCGTTAATGTATATTGTGAAAAGTTATGGTCCAACACTGACCCCTGAGGCACACCACTAACCATCGGCTGCCATCCTGAGAAAGACTCCTTTATCCCCACTCTCTGCTTTCTACCAGTCAGCCAACCCTCTATCCACGCCAGGATCTTACCCTTAGAACCATGGGCTCTTAACTTAGATAACAGTCTCTTATGTGGCACCTTGTCAGAGGCCTATTGGAAATCTAAATAAATCACGTCCACTGGTTCTCCTTTATCTAACTTCCTTGTTATCTCCTCAAAGAACTCTAACAGATTTATCAGACATGACCTCCCCTTGACGAAGCCGTGCTAACACAGTCCTGTTTTATCATGCAGTTCCAAGCACTCCACGATCTCATCTTTAATAATGGACTCTAAAATCTTGTAAAAAGTCTGACAACACCAGGTTTTAGTCCAACCGATTTATTTGATAGTAAACTCACAAGCTTTCGGGGTTTCCCTCTTCGTCACCTGAATCGGTTGGACTAAAACCTGGTGTTGTCAGACTTTTTACTGTGTTTATGCCAGTCCAACGCCAGCATACCCACATCATCTCTAAAATCTTGCCAATGACCAGCTAAGCAGCCTATAATTTCCCATCTGCTGCCTCCTTCCCTTCTGTTACATTCACTACTTTCCAAACCACTGGGACCCTCCCTGCCTCCAGTGATTCCTGAAAGATCACCACCAATGTCTCCACAATTTCCTCAGCTATCTGTTTTGGAACTCTGGAGTGTAGTCCATCCGGTCCAGGTGACTTATCCACCTTCAGACCTTTCAGTTTCCCCAGAACCTTCTCCCCAGCGATGGACACTACACTCACTGTGCCCCCTGACTCTCTTGGCATCCCACTGGTGTCTCCCACTGTGAAGACTGTTGCAAATTAACTATTCAGTTCCTCTGCTTTGTTTCCTATTATTACTTCTCCAGCCTCATTTTCCAGTGGTCCAATTTTACCTTTTATATATTGAAAAAAAACTCTTCTTCTTTTACTATCTAGCGCACACTCATATTCCATCTTCTCCCCCTTAGTGCTTTTTTCGTTGTCCTCTGCTCACTTTTAAAGTCTTACCAATTCTCTGGCTTTCTGCTAATCCTCACCACTTTGGATGCTTTTTCTTCTGCTGTCCTTGATTTCCCTCATCAGCCATGGATGCCTGGTTCTCCCCTTAGCCTGTTTCCTCCTCCTTGGGATGAATTTCTGTCGTGCCTCCCGAATAACCCCCAAAAACTCCTGCCATCGCTGTTCCACTGTCTTCCCTGCTCGGCTCCCTTTCCAATCAACTCTGGCCAGCTCATGTCTTTGTAGCTCCTTTATTTAACTGTAATACCATTATATCTGACTCCAGTTTCTCCCTCTCAAGCTGCAGGGTAAATTCTATCATATTGTGGTCACTGCTCCCTAAGGGTTCCTTCACCTTAAGCTCCCTCATCAAATCTGCCTCATTACACATCACCAAAACCAGAAATGTCTCTTCCCTATCGGTTCTGTCTCAATCTGCTCCGAAAACCCATCTCTTAGATATTCCACAAATTCCTTTTCTTGGGATCTTTACCTACCTGATTTTCCCAGTCCACCTGCATATTGAATGCCCCCCCCCCATGATTATGGTAATATTGCTTTCGTTCTAAGCCTTTTCTATCTCCTGATTTATTTTCTGTCCCACATCCTGACCACTGCTGTACATAACTCCCATCAGGATCTTTTTACCTTTGCGATTCCTCAACTCCACCCACAGAGATTCTGTGCTTTCTGATCCTATGTTGTTTCTTGCTATCGATTTAACTTCATTCCTTCCTAACAATACAATCCTTTTGCCCATCCGCCTGTCCTTTCGATGGGACACATTTCCTTGGATCCCAGTCCTGATCCCCTTGCAGGCACGTCTCTGCGATGCCCACAACCTCGTACCTGCCAATTTCGTTGTGCGCGACAAATTTATTTACCATATTCCATGTACTGCACACATTTAGGTACGACACCCTCAGTCCTGCACTGACCACCTCTCTTCCCATACTTGTCACCTTTTTTGCTCTGCCTGAGGTTAGATTCCTGCCACCTTCTATACTCTCTGTTCTATCACATGGTCTTGAAACTTGACTAACCTCTCCTGAGCCCTTTAACTAGTTGAAAATCCTCATCGTTAACCTGCACTTCTCTCCTTTGATTAACTTTGATTTTCTAATTCTCCATACAACTGAACCCTCCCCCACTATTCCGTTTAAAGCCCTATCTATAGTTCTAGTTGTATAATTCACCAGGATTCTGGTCCCAGCACGATTCAGATGAAGACCGTCCCATCAGAACAGGTCCCGTCTTCCCCAATACTGGTGCCAATGTCCCATGAATTCAAACCCATTCCTCCCACACCAATCTTTGAGTCACACATTTACCTCCTTAATCTTTTTGACCCTATGCCAATTAGCTCGTGGCTCAGGTTGTAATCCAGAGATTATTATCTTTTTTGGTTCTGCTTTTTAATTTAATTCCTAGCTGTTCGTACTCCCTTAGGTAGAACAGGAACAAAGGTTCTGCTAAGTAATTGGTACCTTTGTGGATCATGACAACTGGATCTTCACCATCCCACTCCCAAGTTCCTCTGCAACCCAGATGAGATGTCCCGAACCTGAGCACCAGGCAGGCAACACAACCTTCCAGATACTCGTCACAGTATCAATTCCCCTTAACTAGACTATCCCCAATTACAGCTCCATTTCTTTTTTCTATCACTTGTTCCCTGTACCAAGGTGCTGCAGTCAGTTTGCTCATCCTCCCTACAGTATCTAGAACAAAGAACAACACGGCCCGGGAAACAGGCCCTTCGGCCCAACGAGCCCGTGCCGTCATCTTAACATGCCGTCATGCTTTCCCTCCTCCACCCGTGACCTTTGTCTATGCTTATGGCACTCCACATTGGAAACCAGACTGAGGGGAGACTAATTTCCAATCAGCCTAAGAGCACATCTTTGGGGTGTGGGAGGAAACCGGAGCACCCGGAGAAAACCCACGCAAGCACGGGGAGAATGCGCAAACTCCCGCAGACACCGGCCCAAATCCATGTGTCTGCACAGCAAACAGTGATAGTCACTGAGCTGTCGTGGTGCCCATCTGCTGGTCCAGTTTTAAGCGTACACTAATGACGTGGGCTACTCTGGAAACATCCAAGAGCAGCCCACGCACGACCCACCGCGTGTCTGCCCCCGTCCTGTATCTGGCCCCATCCACACAGGGAGCAAAGATCTCAAACCTGTTGGGCAAGTTCAGGGACTGAGGGCCCTGCAACCCTACCTACTGAATCCCTCTACCTGCCTCACTCACAGACACATTTTTCTATCCCTGACCACTGGCCAAATTCAAGGTCTAAGGGGTATGACTATCTCCTAGAGCACAGTGTCCGGGTATCTCTCCCCCTCCCTGATGTGTCTCAGCATCCGAAGGTCATCCACTCTGAGCTGGACCTCCTCAAACAACCAACTAGGGTTGGGTCGGGTGGAGGCTGGGTGAAGGTGGGCGAGGGTAGGTGGTGGTTCTGCGTGAGATGACCCTGTGCCACCATTGCCGCCAAGGTCTGGAACTGGGCCTCGGCTGCACCATGTGACAACAGCAAATTCCTCTGTAATCCCGGCACTGTCTCCGTACGGCTGGGAGCAGCTCCCTCAGCAAAGGCCGTGCATCAGGACATTACACCAGCTGCACCCACACTGCCTTCATACCTCCTCACCAACCTGGCAACTGCAACAGAATGGGATTCCATTTGAATGGTGGGTTGGAGAGGGCGAGGGTCAGGGTGCTGGGAATGTGAGCATGTTCTGGTCTTTGGGGGTGCAGGAACGCTGTGTGGGTGTGGGTACACTGTGTGGGTGTGGGTACACTGTGTAGGTGAGGGTACACTGTGTGGGTGTGGGTACACTGTGTGGGTGTAGATACACTGTGTGGGTGTGGGTACACTGTGTGGGTGTGGGTACACTGTGTGGGTGTGGGTACACTGTGTGGGTGTAGATACACTGTGTGGGTGTGGGTACACTGTGTGGGTGTGGATACACTGTGTGGGTGTGGGTACACTGTGTGGGTGTGGATACACTGTGTGGGTGTGGGTACACTGTGTGGGTGTAGATACACTGTGTGGGTGTGGGTACACTGTGTGGGTGTAGATACACTGTGTGGGTGTGGGTACACTGTGTGGGTGTGGGTACACTGTGTGGGTGTGGGTACACTGTGTGGGTGTAGATACACTGTGTGGGTGTGGGTACACTGTGTGGGTGTGGATACACTGTGTGGGTGTGGGTACACTGTGTGGGTGTAGATACACTGTGTGGGTGTGGGTACACTGTGTGGGTGTAGATACACTGTGTGGGTGTGGGTACACTGTGTGGGTGTGGGTACACTGTGTGGGTGTCGGTACACTGTGTGGGTGTAGATACACTGTGTGGGTGTGGGTACACTGTGTGGGTGTAGATACACTGTGTGGGTGTAGGTACACTGTGTGGGTGTGGGTACACTGTGTGGGTGTGGGTACACTGTGTAGGTGAGGGTACACTGTGTGGGTGTGGGTACACTGTGTGGGTGTGGGTGCACTGTGTGGGTGTGGGTACACTGTGTGGGTGTGGGTGCACTGTGTGGGTGAGGGTACACTGTGTGGGTGTGGGTACACTGTGTGGGTGTGGGTACACTGTGTGGGTGAGGGTACACTGTGTGGGTGTGGGTACACTGTGTGGGTGTGGGTACACTGTGTGGGTGTAGGTACACTGTGTGGGTGTGGGTACACTGTGTGGGTGTGGATACACTGTGTGGGTGTGGGTACACTGTGTGGGTGTAGATACACTGTGTGGGTGAGGGTACACTGTGTGGGTGTGGATACACTGTGTGGGTGTGGGTACACTGTGTGGGTGTGGATACACTGTGTGGGTGTGGGTACACTGTGTGGGTGTAGATACACTGTGTGGGTGTGGGTACACTGTGTGGGTGTGGGTACACTGTGTGGGTGTAGATACACTGTGTGGGTGTGGGTACACTGTGTTGGTGTGGGTACACTGTGTGGGTGTAGATACACTGTGTGGGTGTGGGTACACTGTGTGGGTGTAGATACACTGTGTGGGTGTGGGTACACTGTGTGGGTGTGGGTACACTGTGTTGGTGTGGGTACACTGTGTGGGTGTAGATACACTGTGTGGGTATGGGTACACTGTGTGGGTGTAGATACACTGTGGGTGTAGATACACTGTGTGGGTGTGGGTACACTGTGTGGGTGTAGATACACTGTGGGTGTAGATACACTGTGTGGGTGTGGGTACACTGTGGGTGTGGGTACACCGTGTGGGTGTGGATACACTGTGCTGGTGCACTCTGTGGGTGTGGATACACTGTGTGGATATGGGTACACTGTGGGTGTGGGTACACTGTGTGAGTGTTGGTACACTGTGTGGGTGTGGATACACTTTGTGGATATGGTACACTGTGGGTGTGGGTACACTGTGTGGGTGTGGGTGCACTGTGTGGGTGTGGTACACTGTGTGGGTGTAGGTACACTGAGTGAGTGTGGGTATAATCGACACAAATGGACATGATCTGGTGGCCATTACAGAGACGTGGCTGCAAGGTGACAGGGACTGGGAGATGAATGTACAGGGCTATCAAGTGTTTAGGAAGGATAGACAGGAGGAAAGAGGGGGTGGCGTAGCTCTGCTGATTAAGAATAGTATCAAGGTGGTAGCAAGGGATGATATCGGAGCCAAAGAGCAGAAAGTGGAATCGTTGTGGGTGGAGATTAGGAACAGCAAAGGGAGGAAGACGCTGGTGGGTGTCGTCTATAGGCCCCCGAATAATGATCTGGAGGTGGGGCGGGCTGTTAACGCGCAAATAATTGCGGCGTGCAGGAATGGGACGGCAGTAGTTATGGGAGATTTCAATCTGCATATTGATTGGTCGACCCATGTTGGACGAGGTGGGCTCGAGGAGGAGTTCTTGGAATGCTACCGGGATAGTTTCCTGGAACAGTGTGTGTTGGAGCCGACGAGGGAGTGAGCTATCTTGGATCTGGTGCTATGTAATGAGGCGGGTAGAATTAGGGACCTTGTGGTGAAGGATCCTCTTGGAGAGAGTGATCATTGTATGGTGGAGTTTCTGGTGCAGATGGAGGAGGAGAAAGTGGGTTCCCGGACACGCGTCCTTTGTTTGAATAGAGGGGAGTACGGTAGGATGAGAGAAGAATTGGCGAATGTGGACTGGGGGAGTGCGTTGGAAGGTAGGTCTGCTGAGGAGCAGTGGAGGATCTTTAAGGAGATCTTTCTTGGTGCTCAGCAGAAATTTATTCCGATGGTTAAAAAGGACAGTAGGAGGAGAGGTAATAAGCCGTGGATAACGAAGGAGGTGAAGGAAAGTGTTAAACTAAAAGCGGAGGAATTTAGAATAGCTAAGAGCAGTGGGCGAGAAGAGGATTGGGAAAGGTTTAAATGTCAACAAAGATTGACAAAGAAGTTGATAAAGGAGGGTAGAAGAAGCTATGAGGCTGGGCTAGCACTTAATATAAAAAAGGATAGCAAGAGTTTTTATAAATATATAAAAAGGAAGAGGCTGGCTAGGGTGAACGTTGGTCCTTTAGAGGATGAGAAAGGGGAGCTAGTGGTAGGGGATGGGGATATGGCTAAGGTCTTGAATAACTTTTTTGTTTCTGTCTTCACGGAGGAGGACGTGAATAATTTGCCAGGTGTTAGCGATGGAAAGGTGGTAGGAATGGAGGGTCTTAATGACATTACTGTTACTAGAGAGGTGGTGCTCAACAGACTGGAGGGGCTGATTGTGGACAAGTCCCCAGGACCGGATGGAATGCATCCGAGGGTTCTGAAAGAAATGGCGGAGGTTATAGTGGATGCCTTGGTGGTTATTTTCCAGACGTCGCTGGATTCCGGGGAAGTGCCGGAAGATTGGAAAACGGCTAATGTTACGCCGTTGTTTAAGAAGGGTGCCAGGCAAAAGGCGGGGAATTATAGGCCGGTTAGTTTAACGTCTGTGGTCGGTAAAATGTTAGAATCCGTCATTAAGGAGGAAATTGCGAGGCATCTTGAAGGAAATTGCATGATAGGGTGGACGCAACACGGTTTCATTAAAGGGAAGTCGTGTCTGACAAATTTACTGGAGTTCTATGAGGATGTGTCTAGGGCAGTGGATAGAGGAGAGCCGGTGGATGTGGTCTTTCTGGATTTTCAGAAGGCGTTTGACAAGTTACCTCATAAGAGATTATTGCAAAAGGTCAGGGGACATGGAGTTGGGGGTAGGGTGTTAGCGTGGATAGAGGATTGGTTGTCAAATAGGAGGCAGAGAGTGGGGGTCAATGGGTGCTATTCGGATTGGCGGTTGGTGACTAGTGGGGTGCCCCAGGGGTCGGTGCTGGGGCCTCAGCTATTTACCATTTATATAGATGATCTGGAGGAGGGAACCGAGTGCAGGGTGTCGAAATTTGCTGATGACACCAAGATTGAACATAGAACATAGAACATTACAGCACAAACAGGCCCTTCGGCCCTCGAGTTGCGCCGATCACATCAACCCCACCAATCTATAGACCTATCTATAACCCCCAATCCCATTAAACCCCATATACTCATCCAGAAGTCTTTTAAAAGACCCCAGCGAGTTCACCTCCACCACCGATGACGGCAGCCGATTCCATTCACTCACCACCCTCTGAGTGAAAAACTTACCCCTAACATCATCTCTGTACTTCCCTCCCCGCACCTTAAATCTGTGTCCTCTCGTAGCGACCATTTCAACCCGGGGAAATAGCCTCTGAGAGTCCACCCTATCTATTCCTCTCAACATTTTATAAACTTCTATCAGGTCACCTCTCAACCTTCGCCTCTCTAGGGAAAAGAGTCCCAGCTCCCTCAACCTATCTTCATAAGGCATGCCTCCCAGTCCAGGCAACATCCTTGTAAATCTCCTCTGCACCCTTTCAATAGCTTCTACGTCTTTCCTATAGTGAGGCGACCAGAACTGCGCACAGTACTCCAAATGAGGCCTGACGAGGGTCCTGTAAAGTTGCAGCATTACCTCCCGACTCCTAAACTCAATCCCTCGATTAATGAAGGCCAGTACACCATACGCCTTCTTGACCACCTCCTCCACCTACGAGACCGATTTAAGAGTCCTGTGGACCCGGACCCCGAGATCCTTCTGCTCTTCAACGCTACTAAGACTCCTGCCCTTGATAGTGTACTCATTCATCCCGTTGGTTCTGCCGAAATGGACGACTACACATTTATCCGTGTTGAAGTCTATCTGCCACTTCTCCGCCCATTCCTGCATCCTATCTATGTCCTGCTGCAACTTTTGACATCCTTCCAGACCATCCACAATACCACCGACCTTCGTGTCATCAGCGAACTTGCTAACCCATCCCTCCACTTCCTCATCCAGGTCATTTATGAAAATGACAAACAGCAAGGGTCCCAGAACAGATCCCTGGGGCACCCCACTGGTGACTGACCTCCATTCCGAAAAAGACCCATCCACAACCACTCTCTGCCTTCTGCAGGCAAGCCAGTTCTGGATCCACAAGGCCAAAGGCCCTTGGATCCCATGCCCTCTCACCTTCTCAAGAAGTCTTGCATGGGGGACCTTATCAAACGCCTTGCTGAAGTCCATGTACACTACGTCCATGGCACTTCCTTCGTCAATGTGTTCAGTCACATTATCGAAGAACTCAACTAGGCTCGTAAGGCACGACCTGCCCTTGACAAATCCATGCTGACTATTCCTGATCATGTCAAACCTCTCCAAATGCTCGTAAATCTTGTCCCTCAGAAGCCTCTCCATCAGCTTACCAACCACTGAGGTCAGACTCACCGGGCGGTAATTTCCCGGGCTATCTCTGTTCCCTTTCTTGAAAATAGGGACTACATCCGCAATCCTCCAATCTTCCGGAACCTCTCCCGTCCCCATTGACGATGCAAAGATCATCGCCAGGGGCTCTGCAATCACTTCCCTCGCCTCCCACAGTATCCTGGGGTACATCCCATCTGGTCCCGACGACTTATCTATTTTGATAGAATTCAAAAGTTCTAACACATCCTCCTCCTTAATGTCCACGTACTCAATCTTTTCCATCTGCTGCAAGTCCATAGCAAGATCTCCCAAATCAGCTTCCACTGTGAATACTGAGGCAAAGTACTCATTAAGCACCTCCGCCATTTCTTCTGGTTCCACACAGACCTTTCCCCCTTCACCTTTTATAGGTTCTATCCTTTCCCTTCTCACCCTTTTACCTTTCCCTTGGGGGAAAGGCAAATTGTGCGGAGGGTGTGGAGAGTCTGCAGAAGGATCTAGATAGGCTGGGCGAATGGGCCAGGAAATGGCAAATGGAATTTAATGTTGGCAAGTGTGAGGTGGTCCACTTTGATAGGAAGAATGGTAGGAAGGACTATTACTTACGTGGCGAAAAACTGCAGCAGGCGACGGTGCAGAGGGACCTCGGGGTCCTTGTGCATGAGTCACAAAAACCCAGCTTGCAGGTGCAGCAGGTGGTCAGGAAGGCGAACGGGATGCTGGCCTTCATAGCGAGGGGGATTGAATATAAAAGTAGGGAGGTCTTGCTGCAGCTGTATAGGGCATTGGTGAGGCCGCAGCTGGAGTACTGTGTGCAGTTTTGGGCGCCGCACCTGCGCGAGGATATTTTGGCCTTGGAGGGAGTGCAGAGGAGGTTTACTAGGCTGATACTGGAGTTGAGGGGGTTGAGCTATGAGGAGAGGCTGAATAAACTAGGCTTGTACTCGTTAGAGTTTAGAAGAATGAGGGGAGATCTCATTGAGACGTATAAGATGATGAATGGGATGGATAGGATAGAGGTGGAGAGACTCTTCCCGCTCAAAAAAGACAGTAGGACTAGGGGGCACAGCCTCAAGATAAAGGGGAGGCGTTTTAGAACGGAGTTGAGGAGGAACTTCTTCACTCAAAGGGTGGTGAATCTCTGGAATTCTCTACCTGTTGAAGTGGTGGAGGCTGCCTCGCTAAATATTTTTAAGACGCGGGTTGATGGGTTCTTGATAAGAGAGGGGATTAAGGGTTATGGGGAGAGGGCGGGAAGGTGGAACTGAGACACGACAGATCAGCCATGATCTTATTGAATGGCGGGGCAGGCTCGAAGGGCCAGATGGCCTACTCCTGCTCCTATTTCTTATGTTCTTATGTAACATCCATCCTCACTGTCTACAACTCCTCCAACTTTGGTGTCGTCAGCAACTTTACTAACCCATCCTTCTGCAACCTCATCTAGGTCATTTACAAAAATGACAAACAGCAGTGGCCCCAAAACAGATCCTTGAGGTACACCACTTGTAACTGAACTCCAGGTTGAATATTTCCCCTCAACCACCACCCTCTGTCTTCTATCAGCTAGCCAATTCCTGATCCAAACTGCTAAATCACCCTCAATCCCACGCATCTGCATTTTCTGCAGTAGCCTACCATGGGGAACCTTATCAATCGCTTTGCTAAAATCCATATACACCACGTCAACTGCCTTACCCTTATCCACCTCTTTGGTTACCTTTTCAAAAAACTCGATAACGTTTGTGAGGCAC
This sequence comes from Prionace glauca, assembly GCA_037974335.1. Classification (NCBI taxonomy): domain Eukaryota; kingdom Metazoa; phylum Chordata; class Chondrichthyes; order Carcharhiniformes; family Carcharhinidae; genus Prionace; species Prionace glauca. The sequence continues at coordinate 53,104,551 of CM075741.1, read as the reverse complement.
AACCTACCCTTCACAAAACCGTGTTGACTATCCCTAATCAATTTATTTCCCTCTGGATGATTAGAAATCCTATCCCTTATAATCCTTTCCAAAACTTTGCCCACAACAGAATACTCACCGGTCTATACTCACCGGAAGGATGTCGAGATCCTGGAGAGAGTGCAGAGGAGATTTACCAGGATGTTGCCTGGTATGGAAGGGCTGTCTTACGAGGAAAGATTGAACGAACTTGGGCTGTTTTCCCTTGAGAGACGTCGGCTGAAGGGGGATCTAATAGAGGTTTATAAGATTATGAAGGGGATAGATAGAGTAAATGGTGGTAAGCTTTTTCCGCTATTAGAAATGGATAGAACGAGGGGTCACGGGCTTAGGGTGAGGGGGGGTTAGGTATAAGACAAATATTAGAGGGCAGTTTTTCACGCAAAGGGTAGTGGGGATGTGGAATGCACTGCCAAGTAAGGTGGTGGAAGCAGGCACGCTAGGGTTGTTTAAGAGTCACTTAGATAGCCACATGAGCGGTCTACATATAGGGGGATATAGCAGGCCTTACTAAACATTGTAGGCTTGGGATTCCGTTTTTGCCTCAGGGATGTTACAGTCTTTGCCTGTTTAATAATGAATTTTTTGTCTCCACAGGCATTTAAGTCCACCTTGTTGACCAGCAAGGGGCATGCATGCGGCAGGTTGTGGTGGGCTGCTCTTGGATGTTGCTTCGGGAGTTGCCTATTGCTTCATGTCATTAGTGTGCTTAAACTGGACCATCTCAAGGGCGACATGACAGCTCAGAGACTATCTCTGTTGCTGTGCGGACACATGGATTTGGGCCTGTGTCCGTGGGAGTTTGCGCGTTCTCCCCGTGGTTGCGTGGGTTTCCTCCGGGTGCTCCGGTTTCCTCCCACATCCCAAAGATGTGCTTTTAGGCTGATTGATTGGGTAACAAATTGTCCCTATATTGGACCTCCCTGATCCTCACACATTAGGCGTAGACTAAAATCATGAATAGGTCACTGAGACAATGGGAAGGCGGCGCGGGCTCGTTGGGCCGTAGGGCTTGTTTCCCGTGCTGTGTTGTTCTCTTCTTCAAGAAGGAGAGTCTCTACTCCCCTTCTTGAACAAGGGGACAACATTTGCTATCTTCCAGTCTTCCGGCACTATACCCGTATACACTGCGTGGATGTGGGTACACTGTGTGGGTATGGGTACACTGTGTGTGTATGGGTACATTGTGTGGGTGTGGGTACACTGTGTGGGTATAAAAAAAAAAAAACAAAGAACAATCCAGCACGGGAAACAGGCCCTTCGGCCCAACGAGCCCGCGCCGCCACATCACCCTACACCTATTCTACCCTGCATGGCTACGAATGGAACCCTACTCAGTCAGATTCAGGGAAGAAATAGTGTCGATTTGGTAAAAACCGATTAGCCTGAGAGCACATTTTTGGGGTGTGGGAGGAAACCGGAGCGCCCGGAGGAAACCCACGCAACCACAGGGAGAATGAGCAAACTCCCACAGACACAGGCCCAAATCCATGTGCCTGCACAGCCAGCAGTGCTAGTCACTGAGCTGTTGCGGCGCCCATCTACTGGTCCAGGATCAAGCACACACACCGACACGAAGTTCTAGGCCACTCCTGGAACTTCCAAGAGCAGCCCAGGCACGACCCGCCGTGTGAATGCCCCTCGTTTGACACGAGGTGGACCTCCACCTGTGGAATAAAGTCAAAATATTAATCTTACAGCCTGCCTTTCCGGTGTCTCCCGAGGTTTAACCCTATTTAATATCCCCTACCATATCCCTCCATTCTCGTTTCACTCATGTGCCTATCTAACTGCATCTTAAAAGAGTCCAATGTTCCTGCCTCCACCACCCTACTCGGTAGCGCGTTCCAGACCCCTACAACTCTCTGCGTAAAGAACCTTCCTCTCACCTCCAAATTATACCTCTCCCCCCTCACCCTTAAATGATGACCTCTCGTGTTTGTATCCAGTCTAGGGAGCAGTCTCTCACTATTAACTCTATCCATTCCCTTCATTATCTTATATACTTCTATCATGTCCCCTCTCAATCTCCGCCTTTCCAAGGGTATGGGTACACTGTGTGGATATGGGTACATTGTATGGGTGTGGGTACACTGTGTGGGTATGGGTACACTGTGTGGGTATGGGTACACTGTGTGGATATGGGTACATTGTATGGGTGTGGGTACACTGTGTGGGTATGGGTACACTGTGTGGATATGGGTACATTGTATGGGTGTGGGTACACTGTGTGGATATGGGTACATTGTATGGGTGTGGGTACACTGTGTGGGTATGGGTACACTGTGTGGGTGTGGGTGCACTGTGTGGGTATGGGTACACTGTGTGGGTGTGGGTACACTGTGTGGGTGTGGGTACACTGTGTGGGTATGGGTACACTGTGTGGGTGTGGGTGCACTGTGTGGGTATGGGTACACTGTGTGGGTGTGGGTACACTGTACACCTATTTGCTGTTGTCTCTTTCTGAATTGGAAAGTTGCTGCATTCCGGCTCTGTTTTTGTTGATTGTCAGTAACTAGTTTCCAGAGCACAGACTGAGCCCAATCTCTCCAACACACATAAAGGCATCAAACACTTCTTTGTTCTGGAATAGTTTCTGCTTTGTTGGAAAAGCTGACCCTTAAATTAATATGAAAATGAGATGGGAAATCACTTCCTGGCCTATTATTCCCCAAGTATTCAGTCCATGGGAGATTGTGTTTGAATATTTAACTCTTCGGGTTCAGGTCACTCACTGTCAGTTCCACACCGCCTCCCATGCACTGAAGCTAACTTTGATATCGAATCTGTTTCTTTATTACAACAGGAGTAAAGTTGTTTGGAATATTCACCATGGAACAGGCGGCACGGTAGCACAGTGGGTTAGCACTGCTACTTCACAGCTCCAGGGTCCTGGGTTCGATTCCCGGCTCAGGTCACTGTCTGTGTGGAGTTTGCACATTCTCCTCCTGTCTGTGTGGGTTTCCTCCGGGTGCTCCGGTTTCCTCCCACAGTCCAAAGATGTGCGGGTTAGGTTGATTGGCCGTGCTAAGAAATTGCCCCTTAGTGTCCAGGGATGTGTAGGTTAGAGGGATTAGTGGGTATAATATGTAGGGATACGGGGGTAGGGCCTGGGTGGGATTGTGGCCAGTGCAGACTCGAAGGGCCTCTTTCTGCACTGTGGGGTATCCGTGTTCTTCCTGTTTTCACAATATTTCTCAGCGGAAAGTTCTTGAGGATTGGCTCGAACACAGCTTTCAGCACTGCACACACCTCAATCCTCACATTCCTGGGGGCAGCAGATACACCACCATCTGCAAAGTCACCAGCCTGACTGGGAAATATATCGCCGTTCCTTCACTGTCGCTGGGTCAAAATCCCTCTCTAACAGCACTATGGGTGTACCTACACTTCATAGAACATTCCAGCGCAGTACAGGCCCTCGGCCCTCGATGTTGCGCCGACCAGTGGAACCAATCTAATGACCCTCTAACCTAAACTATTCCAATGTTATCCATATGCCTATCACTGACCATTTGAACGCCCTTAAAGTTGGCGAGTCCACAACTTCTGCAGGCAGGGCATTCCACACCCTTACTACCCTCTGGGTAAAGAACCTACCTCTGACATCCGTCCTATAATTACCACCCCTTAATTTAAAGCTATGTCCCCTTGTGTTAGCCATCACCATCCGAGGTAAAAGGCTCCCACTGTCCACCCTATCCAATCCTCTGATCATCTTGTATGCCTCCTTGGACTCAGAGAGCTCTGATCACTCTTGCCTGCTCGGCTATCACTGAATTAAATAACGTATCCTAGACAGAGTGTTGTGTCTGCTTTTCCTTATTGTAATGGTGAGTTGCTAATCATCCCCATGATTAAAATGGATGGTCCTTTCTGATGGCCCACCACATTGTCCATACACTGATCAACACCGCCACCAGAAGGATCTGAGCAGGAATTGCAACCATTATAAAGATGGGAATAAATTTAACAGCAAGGTTACTGAGACCGCACATTGACTCTTTCACTAAAGGATCTCAATTGGCTTCTGCGGAAGGGGATTTCTAATCAGCTAATAGATTCATAGGCAGAACTCAGCCTTTCAAAGGATTAAAACTCAGCAAAGCGTTGAATGATTATTGGGTTAAGCTAACACAGACAATTTACACACACGTGAAATGAAACAAGGAGTGAATGAAAACAAATAATTATGATTTTAAAAACATTAGACATTCTGAACGCATTTCAATGTGAATGTGCGCTTTGGTCAGACAGAGATTTGGTCCTTTGGTCAGGGCGGCACGGTAGCACAGTGGGTTAGCACTGCTGCTTCACAGCTCCAGGGTCCTGGGTTCGATCCCTGGCTCGGGTCACTGTCTGTGTGGAGTTTGCACATTCTCCTCGTGTCTGCGTGGGTTTTCTCCGGGTGCTCAGATTTCCTCCCACAGTCCAAAGATGTGCGGGTTAGGTTCATTGGCTATGCTAAAAATTGCCCCTTAGTGTCCTGGGATGTGTAGGTTAGAGGGATTAGCAGGTAAAATGTGTAGGGATATGGGGATAGGGTCTGGGTGGGATTGTGTTTGGTGCAGACTCGATGGGCCGAAGGGCCTGTTTCTGCACTGTAGGGTTCTATGCTAGAGATATCGAAAGGCGGAGGCAATGGTTTGAAGCCAAAAGGTCTTGGAACAAACTAGTCAGCAACTCTCACCGGCTGGAATTCCTGAGAAGGAAACGCATTGTACAACATTGAGAATGGTCCTATTCATTGCCCAGACATCAGATAGATATGAATGCAGGAACACGGCTTGTTCAACTTGGCAGTGGGCCTGTGGGAACGTCCATCGTGGTGGCATCGCCGTTACCAAGCGACAGGGAGTGAGTCAGAGCCAAGAGGAGGGAGTGAGTCAGAGCCAAGAGGAGGGAGTGAGTCAGAGCCAAGAGGAGGGAGTGTGTCCAGAATCATTTGGACGAAGCTATCACTGCGCTATTAAATATCTTCTGATTGGCTGAGGTATTGGACAGAGATTTGTATTGACGTATAGCTGTTTAATGGGATTGATTTTGAGTTAATGAAAGGCAGAATTATTGATTATGAAAAAGTATAATTGATCTGTGTTTGACTCTGTAATCCAGTTCTTTCGATAGCTCTGTCCTTAACTCTCTAACCCTTCAACAGACTCTGGTCAGCTGTATGTTTGTCTTGTGCTTTAAATTTAATAAATTTGTTACATATTTGTACAGAGATATTTGCCTTGAGCTTTGAATTGTTTTAGTTTAAGACACAACCGACCACCTCTTGAGATTTCCCCTCACCAGCCTCTCTCCTTAATGTAACTAAAAACACCGTTCCTTACAATTCACTCGCTGGTGTTTATTGCCCAACCCCAAATGCCCCTGAGAAAGAACCGATGAGCCTTCACTTTACATGTGGCTGGTTGGGGCATTTCAGAGGGCAGTTTGCTGTGGTTCTGTATTTACATGCAGACCAGATTGGGTAAGGATGGTAGATTGCCCTTACCCTTTTTGTGAAGCACATTTCAACAACAATCTACGATCACCATTCCTCACTCTTTAAAAATAACTAATTAACCAAATTTAAATTTCCCAGCTGCTCTGGTGAGATTTGAACTTTTAACTAGTGCTAGTCAGACCCCACTTGGAGTACTGCGCTCAGTTCTGGTCACCTCACTACAGGAAGGATGTGGAAGCTATTGAGAGGGTGCAGAGGAGATTTACAAGGATGTTGCCTGGATTGGGAGGCATACATTATGAGGATAGGTTGAGGGAGCTGGGACTCTTCTCCCTGGAGAGACGAAGGTTGAGAGGCGACCTGATAGATGTTTATAAAATGTTGAGAGGAATAGATAGGGTGGATTCTCAGAGGCTATTTCCCAGGGCTGAAATGGTCGCTACGAGAGGACGCAGATTTAAGGTGCTGGGGAGCAGGTACAGAGGTGATGTTAGGGGTAAGTTTTTCACTCAGAGGGTGGTGAGTGAGTGGAATCGGCTGCCGTCAGTGGTGGTGGAGGCAAATTCGATAGGGTCTTTTAAGAGACTTCTGGATGAGTACATGGGATTTAATGGGATTGGGGGTTATGGATAGGCCTGGTAGGTAGGGATATGATCGCTCAACTTGTGTTCTATGTTCTAACTCCAAATCCCGGACTCTGGATCCCAGCCACATAATTGCTACACTGACCCCAAACACGTGCAAGAAAAGGATTGTTTCTATAGACACAAATCCTCTTCCTGTGATCACACCGTTGAATGAATTGACCCAATTATTGTTTGTGCCTGTAATGTAACCTCCATGTAAACCTGTCACATCTTCCTGCTAAAACTGGTGCAACTGCATCCTCAGCTGATACTCCTTGTCTCTGCTTCCCAAACCAGGGGGAGGTTGGCTGGTTAAAGCACGGATAAGGATATAAAGCCACAAATTCCTTGTTAACAGCAATAAAGACAGTTTGAATAACTTTACAACGGGGACTTAATATTATCTCCATTCCCTGGGCCAGTGTTTCCATCCCCGCATCCCTCACACACTCCTCACTGGAAGATTATTCTTAGAATTGATTTCATACATGGGGTTTGCTGTGGGCGATCACCTTCATGATCCAATCCTCTTGTAGGTGGGATCCCGGACTGGTCAAATACATTGCTGTTAACCAATGAGATACTTCTCCCCAGTGGCTGGAAACTTTGAGGCAATGCAGTCCTTTGCTAAAGACAATCCGTTCTACCACCTACGCTGCCAGTCACTCTGTTACCCTCCTGTGCCCAGTAGCCAAGGGTTACCCCACTCAACGGGTAGGAATAATGTATTTGAAGATACTGGGAAGGGAGGGTGAAGAAATGTGGTCAAGTGGAAGTGTAAACCCAAACCAGCTCGAGTTGCAAACGTACAAATGGTGACGGTGATCTCAGGGGCCCTGCTGTCAACGGGAGGAAATATCAGGAGATCTCACCCAAGGTGTGTGACAGATGGCTGGAAGAATGGTGGGGGCCCGTGGACACCAGAGAGGATTAGACATATTAGGGGGAAGCCTGGAGAAAACGGCAGCGCAGGAACCTCTGCAAACTTTCCATCACATCACCAGACCCAGGAACCAAGGTGATTCCATCAACTTAACGTAGAGACATAAGAACATAAGAACATAAGAAATAGGAGCAGGAGTAGGCCATCTGGCCCTTCGAGCCTGCCCCGCCATTCAATAAGATCATGGCTGATCTGTCGTGGCTCAGTTCCACCTTCCCGCCCTCTCCCCATAACCCTTAATCCCTTCTCTTATCAAAAACCCATCAACCCGCGTCTTAAAAATATTTAGCGAGGCAGCCTCCACCACTTCAACGGGCAGAGAATTCCAGAGATTCACCACCCTTTGAGTGAAGAAGTTCCTCCTCAACTCTGTTCTAAACCGCCTCCCCTTTATCTTGAGGCTGTGCCCCCTAGTCCTACTGTCTTTTTTGAGCGGGAAGAGTCTCTCCACCTCTATCCTATCCATCCCATTCATCATCTTATACGTCTCAATGAGATCTCCCCTCATTCTTCTAAACTCCAACGAGTACAAGCCTAGTTTATTCAGCCTCTCCTCATAGCTCAATCCCCTCAACTCCGGTATCAGCCTAGTAAACCTCCTCTGCACCCCCTCCAGGGCCAAAATATCCTTGTGCAGGTGTGGCGCCCAAAACTGCACACAGTACTCCAGCTGCGGTCTCACCAATGCCCTATACAGCTGCAGCAAAAGGGATACTTTTATATTCAATCCCCCTCGCTATGAAGGCCAGCATCCCATTTGCCTTCCTGACCACCTGCTGCACCTGCAAGCTGGGTTTTTGCGACTCATGCACAAGGACCCCGAGGTCCCTCTGCACCGTCGCCTGCTGCAGTTTTTCGCCACGTAAGTAATAGTCCTTCCTACCATTCTTCCTACCAAAGTGGATCACCTCACACTTGCCAACATTAAATTCCATTTGCCATTTCCTGGCCCATTCGCCCAGCCTATCTAGATCCTTCTGCAGACTCTCCACACCCTCCTCACAATTTGCCTTTCCCTCAATCTTGGTGTCATCAGCAAATTTCGATACCCTACACTCGGTTCCCTCCTCCAGATCATCTATATAAATGGTAAATAGCTGAGGCACCAACCCCTGGGGCACCCCACTAGTCACCAACCGCCAATCCAAATAGCACCCATGGACCCCCACTCTCTGCCTCCTATTTGACAACCAATCCTCTATCCACGCTAATACCCTACCCCCAACTCCATGTCCCCTGACCTTCTGCAATAACCTCTTGTGAGGTACCTTGTCAAACGCCTTCTGAAAATCCAGAAAGACCACATCCACCGGCTCTCTTCTATCCACTGCCCTAGACACATCCTCATAGAACTCCAGTAAATTTGTCAGACACGACTTCCCTTTAATGAAACCATGTTGCGTCCGCCCTATCAAGCAATTCCCCTCAAGATGCCTCGCAATTTCCTCCTTAATGACGGATTCTAACATTTTACCTACCACAGACGTTAAACTAACCGGCCTATAATTCCCTGCCTTTTGCCTGGCATCCTTCTTAAACAACAGCGTAACATTAGCCGTTTTCCAATCTTCTGGCACTTCCCCGGAATCCAGCGACGTCTGGAAAATAACCACCAAGGCATCCACTATCACCTCCGCCATTTCTTTCAGATGCATTCCATCTGGTCCTGGGGACTTGTCCACAATCAGCCCCTCCAGTCTGTCGAGCACCACCTCTCTAGTAACAGTAATGTCATTAAGACCCTCCATTCCTACCACCTTTCCATTGCTAACACCCGGCAAATTATTCACGTCCTCCTCCGTGAAGACAGAAACAAAAAAGTTATTCAAGACCTTAGCCATATCCCCATCCCCTACCACTAGCTCCCCTTTCTCATCCTCTGAAGGACCAACTTTCACCCTAGCCAGCCTCTTACTTTTTATATATTTATAAAAACTCTTAGACATAGACATAGAACATTACAGCACAAACAGGCCCTACGGCCCTCGAGTTGCGCCGATCGCATCAACCCCACCAATCTATAGACCTATCTATAACCCCCAATCCCATTAAACCCCATATACTCATCCAGAAGTCTCTTAAAAGACCCCAGCGAGTTCGCCTCCACCACCGACGACGGCAGCCGATTCCATTCACTCACCACCCTCTGAGTGAAAAACTTACCCCAAACATCACCTCTGCACTTCCCTCCCCGCACCTTAAATCTGTGTCCTCTCGTAGCGACCATTTCAACCCGGGGAAATATTAAGCGCTAGCCCAGCCTCATAGCTTCTCCTACCCTCCTTTATCAACTTCTATGTCAATCTTTGTTGACATTTAAACCTTTCCCAATCCTCTTCTCGCGAGACATTGAATGAAGGGTGACAAGTCAAGTCTTGGGGTGGGGAGGGAGGGCACAGGGGGAGGGGGTTGGGAGGAGTTCATCAGATTGCAAAATATTACAGTACAGAAATCTCAGCGACTAAAGAATGTTCAACTGATCCGAGTTAGAACAAAGAACAAAAACAGCCCGGGAAACAGGCCCTTTGGCCCAACGAGCCCGCGCCGCCATCCCAACACCACCAGTCCCCCTCTCTACCCACGACCCCTGTCTAATGTTTTATGGCCATCCAGATTGAGGGAAACTGATTTACGGACAATTTATTCCTGCCAGTCAGCCTAACAGCACATCTTTGGGGTGTGGGAGGAAACCGGAGCACCCGGAGAAAACCCACGCAAGCACGGGGAGAATGTGCAAACTCCCACAGACACTGGCCCAAATCCATGTGTCTGCACAGCAAACAGTGATAGTCACTGAGCTGTCGTGTTGCCCAGTATCTTGTCCAGTTTAGGCACACACTAACGACATGAAGCACTAGGCCAATCTCGAACAACCAAGAGCAGCCCCAGTACGACCCATCGCCTGTATGCCCCTCGTTGGACACGAGGTGGACCGACTTAAAACCTGTGAATGAAAAGAGAAAAACATTATTATCATTCCATATCCATTTACATTACCAGGGACGCCCCAATACTAATGACCCTTATTTAAAAGGTTTTCCTATATCCATCCATCTCCAACTCAGTCAAATGCCTGTCTAAGTTACTCTTAAAGGACTCTAGTGTGTTTGCCTCCACCACCTTACTTGGCAGAGCATTCCATAGCCCCACTACCCTCTGTGTGAAAAACCTCCCACTAATATCTGTGTTGTACCTCTCCCCCCTCACCTTAAGTCCATGGCCCCTTGTCCTACGTGTCTGTATTATAGGAAATAGCTTACCTCTGTTTACTCTATCTATACCCTTCATAATCTTATATACCTCTATTAGATCCCCCCTCAGTCAACGTCTTTCAAGGGGAAACAGCCCCAATTTCTTCAATCTTTCCTCATAACCCAGTCCTTCCATACCAGGCAGCATCCTGGTAAACCTCTTCTGCACTCTCTCCAGGGTCTCCACGTCCTTCCGGTAGAAAGGCGACCAGAACTGGACGCAGTACTCTAAATGTGGCCTAACCAACGTTCTGTACAACTGCAACATTAGACTCCAGCTCTTATATTCTACACCCCTTCCTATAAAGGCTACCATTCCATAGGCTTTCTTCACAACCTTCTCCACTTGTACTGCCACCTTCAAAGACTTGTGCACTTGCACCCCCGGGTGTTCTGAGAGATTGGATGGTTATCTGTTAGATTGTATAAATTCAGTCTCCTTCACAAAGCGTATCGCTGACTTATTGACAGAAAAATGCATGGAAAATGGACTGATTTGACAGAAATAGCTCCCTGTTACGAGGCTGAGAATTATAATTGAGGAGCTGTGGTCACATCTGGTGCCTCAGTGAGGGGGCTGTCGGTGCCTTGGTTGCATTTGAAAGCAAAGAGTAGAACCAAAAGCTTCATCACTGAGGCACAGCTGCTTGAGACAGAGTTCCCGGGAAAGGTGCTGAACCTGGCATCAGGATGGTCTGGTTTTCCCGACAGTTTAATCTGGATTCCCTGACACTGTCAGGATGCTCTAGTATAAAGATCACACAAACTGGAATCTTGTTGTGTATTTTATAGAATCGTAGAACCCTACAGTGCAGAAAGAGGCCCTTCGGCCCATCGAGTCTGCACCGAACACAATCCCACCCAGGCCCTACCTCCCATATCCCTACATATTATACCCACTAATCCCTCTAACCTAAGCATTTTAGGACACTAAGTGCAATTTTTAGCCTAGCCAATCAACCTAACCCGCACATCTTTGGACTGCGGGAGGAAACCGGAGCACCCGGAGGAAACCCACACAGACACGAGGAGAATGTGCAAACTCCACACAGACAGTGACCCGAGCCGGGAATCGAACCCAGGTCCCTGGAGCTGTGAAGCCCGTGCCGCCCTATCTCTGGCGGGAACCCACCTAACCCAGTAACTGTCTTGAAGTAAGATGAAAGGTGGGTACTTCTACTTCAGATCAGCACAGTGTGTGTGTGGAGTCTGCGCATTCTGCCTATGTCTGCGTGGGTTTTGTCTGGGAGCTCTGGTTTCCTCCTACAGATGTGTGGGTTAGGTAGATAGGCCGCGCTAAATTGCCCCTTAGTGTCCTGGGATGTGTAGATTAGGGGATTATTGGGTTAAATGTGTGGGGTTACAGGGATAGGGCCTGATAGGATAATCTGTAGAAAGGTCTATCATATCAGACTGATGCAGAAAGTGAAGTCAATCGGGATCAGAGGTGAGCTGGCAAGGTGGATACAAAACTGGCTCAGTCGTAGAAGTCATGATGCGGGTATGCCGGTGTTGGACTGGGGTAAACACAGTAAAAAGTCTGACAACACCAGGTTTTAGTCCAACCGATTTATTTGATAGTAAACGCACAAGCTTTCGAGATTAGTCCATTCACCTGACGAAGGGACTAACCCCGAAAGCTTGTGCGTTTACTATCAAATAAATCGGTTGGACTAAGACCTGGTGTTGTCAGACTTTTTACTCAGTCATAGAAGACAGAGGGTAGCAGTGGAAGGATGTGTTTTTGAATGGAGGGCTGTGACAAGTGGTGTACCTCAGGGATCAGTGCTGGGACTTTTGCTGTTTGTAGTATATATAAATGATTTGGAGGAAAATGTAACTGGCTTGATTAGTAAGTTTACTGATGACACAAAGGTTGGTGGATTTGCAGATAGTGATAAGGACCATCAGAGGATACAGCAGGAGATAGATCAGTTGGAGAATTGGGAGATGGAGAGATGGCAGATGGAGTTTAATCTGAACAAATGTGAGGTAATGCATTTTGGAAGAGCTAATAAAGATAGGAAATATACAGTAAATGGAAAAATACTCTTAAGAGTATTGATAGGCAGAGGGATCTGGGTGTACAGGTACACAGGTCACTGAAAGTAGCAATGCAGGTGGAGAAGGTAGTCAAGAAGGCATACGGCATGCTTGCCTCATCGGCCGGGGCACTGAGTTTAAAAATTGACAAGTCATGTTGCAGCTTTATAGAACCTTAGTTTGGTTGCACTTGGAATATAGTGTTCAATTCTGGTCGCCACACTACCAGAAGGATGTGGAGGCTTTAGAGAGGGTACAGAAAAGGATGTTGCCCTGGCATGGAGGGCATTAGCTATGAGAGAGAGGTTGGAGAAACTTGGTTTGTTCTCACTGGAGCGATGGAGGTTGAAGGGAGACCTGATAGAAGTCTATAAGATTATGAGAGGCACGGACACAGTGGATAGTCAGAACCTTTTCCCCAGGGTGGAAGAGTCAGTTCTTAAGGGGCACAGGTTTAAGGTGTGAGGGGCAAAGGAGATCTATGAGGCAAGGTGGTGAGTGTCTGGAACTCGTTCCTGGGAGAGGTAGTGGAAGCAGATATGACAGAGAGTTTTAAGGGGCATCTTGACAAGTGCATGAATAGGCTGGGAATAGAGGGATATGGTCCCCGGAAGAGTAGGGGGTTTTAGTTCAGTCGGGCAGCATGGTGGGTGCAGGCTTGGAGGGCCGAAGGGCCTGTTCCTGTGCTGCAATTTTCTTTGTTCTTTGTTAGTTGGTGCAGACTGGATGGGCCAAATGGCCTCCTTCTGCACTTTAGGGATTCCAGGTAATATTTGGGGGAAAAAACTGCTTCGGAGCCGGGAATGTCAGAGGCACAATTTCCATATATCTTTACTAAATTTTACTTCCCACAAACAACACCAGGGACCATTCTCCCACGGGATAGAGTAACAGGAGTGCAACCCTCACAAACAACTGTGGTCATCATGAAATACCTGGCTGCAACATTGGGTCTGTAATGAGGACAATCTGGGTTTCTGTGTGTGTCACTAACCTCGTATCGTTGTGTACTCTTTAACACTGCATTGTTGATTATTAGCTGTTATATCACACCAGGGATCAGTGCTGGGACCTTTGCTGTTTGTAATATATATAAATGATTTGGAGGAAAATGTAACTGGCTTGAGGTTAAAAATTGGCAAGTCATGTTGCAGCTTTGTAGAATATTGTAGAACTAAACCCTGGAACACCTAGATAACAAGGACACTTACGTTAGACTCTTATTTATTGATTACAGCTCAGCCATCAACACCGTTATTCCCACGAAACTCACCTCCAAACTCCATGGTCTGGGTCTCGGCTCCTCCCTCTTCAACTGGATCCTGGACTTCCTAACTCACAGACCACAATCAGTAAGGATAGGCAATAACACCTCCTCCACGATCCCTCAACACCGGTGTCCCATAAGGCTGTGTTTTCAGCCCCCTCCTTATACAACTATGACCGTGTGGCCAAATTCCCCTTCAATTCGATTTTCAAGTTTGTTGACGACACCCCCGTAGTGGGTCGGATCTCAAACAATGACGAGACAGAGTACAGGAATGAGATAGAGAATCTGGTGAACTGGTGCAGCAACAATAATCTCTCCCTCACTGTCAACAAAACGAAGGAGAGTGTCATCGACTTCAGGAAGTGTAAAGGAGAACATGTCCCTGTCTACATCAACGGGGACGAAGTAGAAAGGGTCGAGAGCTTCAAGATTTTAGGTGTCCAGATCACCAACAACCTGTACACTACTCTGGTGCGGCCGCACTTGGAGTACTGTGTGCAGTTCTGGTCCCCACATTACAGGAAGGATGTGGAGGCTTTGGAGAAGGTGCAGAGGAGGTTTACCAGGATGTTGCCTGGTATGGAGGGGAGGTCCTATGAGGAGAGGCTGAGGGATTTGGGGTTGTTTTCGCTGGAAAGAAGGCGGCTAAGAGGGGATCTTATTGAAACATATAAGATGATTAGAGGTTTAGATTGGGTGGACAGTGATAGCCTTTTTCCTCTGATGGAGAAATCTAGCACAAGGGGGCATGGCTCTAAATTAAGGGGGGGGTAGTTATAGGACGGATGTCAGGGGTAGGTTCTTTACCCAGAGGGTGGTGAGGGATTGGAATGCCCTGCCTGCTGCAGTTGTAAATGCGCCTAGTTTGGGGGCGTTTAAGAGATCCATGGGTAGGTTTATGGACAAAAAGGGATTGGTTTAGGCTAGTGGGTCATTGTTTTGTAACTGGTCGGCGCAACATCATGGGCCGAAGGGCCTGTTCTGCGCTGTAATGTTCTATGTTCTGGTCCCCCCCACGCTGACACTATAGTTAAGAAAGCCCCACCAATGCCTCTACTTTCTCAGGAGGCTACGAAATTTGGCATGTCAGCTATGACTCTCACCAACTTTTACAGATGCCCCGTAGAAAGCATTCTTTCTGGTTGTATCACAGCTTGGTATGGGCTCCTGCTCTACCCAAGACCACAAGGAACTACAAAAGGTTGTGAAAGGGTATTAACACTGTCCTTTGTCACAATGACAAAGTGCACAGAAGGGTGTGTTGTCTGTCTGGTGCTCGGGTACAGGATGTCGCAGCTGGGCTGCAGAGGAATCTGGAGTGGGAGGGTGAGAACCCGGTTGTTGTAGTACATGTGGGTGCCGGCGACGTAGGCAAAATGCGGACTGAGGATCTGGGAAGGGAGTATGAGAAGCTGGGAATGGAATTAAAAAGTAGAACCGACAAGGTGGTTATCTCTGGGCTACTGCCTGAACCGAGGGCAGACGGGTGTAGGGTTGATAGGATAAAGGAAGTAAATGGGTGGCTCAGGGATTGGTGTGGGAGGAATGGGTTCGAATTTATGGGGCATTGGCACCAGTATTGGGGTAGGTGGGACCTGTTCGGGCAGGATGGGGTTGGTCTGAATCATGCTGGGACCATAGTGCTGGCGAATCAAGTAAAGAGGACTGTAGACAGAGCTTTAAACTAATTAGGGGGAGGGGAGGGTGCGAGGGTAGGTGACGCTATGAGGTCTAAAGTTAAGGATAGGGTACAGGTAAGGGAAGAGGCCAAGGATGTCCCAATTGGTGGCGTTACAGCAAGTAGGGTCCAGGTGAAGGCTGGGATGAAAGCGCTTTATCTGAATGCACGAAGCATTCGGAATAAAGTGGATGAGCTGATGGCGCAGATCGACACAAATGGATACGATCTGGTGGCCATTACAGAGACGTGGCTGCAAGGTGACAGGGACTGGGAGATGAATGTACAGGGTTATCAAGTGTTTAGGAAGGATAGGCAGGAGGAAAGAGGGGGTGGCGTAGCTCTGCTGATTAAGGATAGTATCAAGGTGGTAGCAAGGGATGATATCGGAGCCAAGGAGCAGAAAGTGGAATCGTTGTGGGTGGAGATTAGGAACAGAAAAGGGAGGAAAACGCTAGTGGGTGTCGTCTATAGGCCCCCGAATAATGATCTGGAGGTGGGGCGGGCTGTTAACGCGCAAATAAGTGCGGCGTGCAGGAATGGGATGGCAGTAGTTATGGGAGATTTCAATCTGCATATTGATTGTTCGACCCATGTTGGACGAGGTGGGCTCGAGGAGGAGTTCTTGGAATGCTGCAGGGATAATTTCCTTGAACAGTGTGTGTTGGAGCTGACGAGGGAGCGAGCTATCTTGGATCTGGTGCTATGTAATGAGGCGGGTAGAATTAGGGACCTTGCGGTGAAGGATCCTCTTGGAGAGAGTGATCATTGTATGGTGGAGTTTCTGGTGCAGATGGAGGAGGAGAAAGTGGATTCCCAGACACGCGTCCTTTGTTTGAATAGAGGGGAGTATGGTAGGATGAGAGAAGAATTGGCGAATGTGGACTGGGGGAGCGCGTTGGAAGGTAGGTCTGCTGAGGAGCAGTGGAGGATCTTTAAGGAGATCTTTCTTGGTGCTCAGCAGAAATTTATTCCGATGGTTAAAAAGGACAGTAGGAGGAGAGGTAATAAGCCGTGGATAACGAAGGAGGTGAAGGAAAGTGTTAAATTAAAAGCGGAGGAGTTTAGAGTAGCTAAGAGCAGTGGGCGAGAAGAGGATTGGGAAAGGTTTAAATGTCAACAAAGATTGACAAAGAAATTGATAAAGGAGGGTAGGAGAAGCTATAAGGCTGGGCTAGCACTTAATATAAAAAAGGATAGCAAGAGTTTTTATAAATATATAAAAAGGAAGAGGCTGGCTAGGGTGAAAGTTGGTCCTTTAGAGGATGAGAAAGGGGAGCTAGTGGTAGGGGATGGGGATATGGCTAAGGTCTTGAATAACTTTTTTGTTTCTGTCTTCACGGAGGAGGACGTGAATAATTTGCCGGGTGTTAGCGATGGAAAGGTGGTAGGAATGGAGGGTCTTAATGACATTACTGTTACTAGAGAGGTGGTGCTCGACAGACTGGAGGGGCTGATTGTGGACAAGTCCCCAGGACTGGATGGAATGCATCCGAGGGTTCTGAAAGAAATGGCGGAGGTGATAGTGGATGCCTTGGTGGTTATTTTCCAGACGTCGCTGGATTCCGGGGAAGTGCCGGAAGATTGGAAAACGGCTAATGTTACGCCGTTGTTTAAGAAGGGTGCCAGGCAAAAGGCAGGGAATTATAGGCCGGTTAGTTTAACATCTGTGGTAGGTAAAATGTTAGAATCCGTCATTAAGGAGGAAATAGCGAGGCATCTTGAGGGGAATTGCTTGATAGGGCGGACGCAACACGGTTTCATTAAAGGGAAGTCGTGTCTGACAAATTTACTGGAGTTCTATGAGGATGTGTCTAGGGCAGTGGATAGAGGAGAGCCGGTGGATGTGGTCTTTCTGGATTTTCAGAAGGCGTTTGACAAGGTACCTCACAAGAGGTTATTGCAGAAGGTCAGGAGACATGGAGTTGGGGGTAGGGTGTTAGCGTGGATAGAGGATTGGTTGTCAAATAGGAGGCAGAGAGTGGGGGTCAATGGATGCTATTCGGATTGGCGGTTGGTGACTACTGGGGTGCCCCAGGGGTCGGTGCTGGGGCCTCAGCTATTTACCATTTATATAGATGATCTGGAGGAGGGAACCGAGTGCAGGGTGTCGAAATTTGCTGATGACACCAAGATTGGGGGAAAGGCAAATTATGCGGAGGGTGTGGATAGTCTGCAGAAGGATCGAGATAGGCTGGGCGAATGGGCCAGGAAATGGCAAATGGAATTTAATGTTGGCAAGTGTGAGGTGGTCCACTTTGGTAGGAGAAATGGTAGGAAGGACTATTACTTACGGGGCGAAAAACTGCAGCAGGCGACGGTGCAGAGGGACCTCGGGGTCCTTGTGCATGAGTCGCAAAAACCCAGCTTGCAAGTGCAGCAGGTGATCAGGAAGGCGAATGGGATGCTGGCCTTCATAGCGAGGGGGATTGAATATAAAAGTAGGGAGGTCTTGCTACAGCTGTATAGGACATTGGTGAGGCCGCAGCTGGAGTACTGTGTGCAGTTTTGGGCGCCGCACCTGCGCAAGGATATTTTGGCCCTGGAGGGAGTGCAGAGGAGGTTTACTAGGCTGATACCGGAGTTGAGGGGATTGAGCTATGAGGAGAGGCTGAATAAACTAGGCTTATACTCGTTAGAGTTTAGAAGAATGAGGGGAGATCTCATTGAGACATATAAGATGATGAATGGGATGGATAGGACAGAGGTGGAGAGACTCTTCCTGCTCAAAAAAGACAGTAGGACTCGGGGGCACAGCCTCAAGATAAAGGGGGGGTGGTTTAGAACAGAGTTGAGGAGGAACTTCTTCACTCAAAGGGTGGTGAATCTCTGGAATTCTCTGCCCGTTGAAGTGGTGGAGGCTGCCTCGCTAAATATTTTTAAGAAACGGGTTGATGGGATTAAGGGTTATGGGGAGGGGGCGGGAAGGTGGAACTGAGTCACGACAGATCAGCCATGATCTTATTGAATGGCGGGGCAGGCTCGAAGGGCCAGATGGCCTACTCCTGCTCCTATTTCTTATGTTCTTATGTAGCCCAATCCATCACACAAACCAGCCTCCCATCCATTGACTCTGTCTACACTTCCCACTGCCTTGGTAAAGCAGCCAGAATAATTAAGGACCCCACGCACCCCGGACATTCTCTCTTCCACCTTCTTCCTTCAGGAAAAAATACAAAAGTCTGGGGTCACGCACCAACTGACTCAAGAACTGACTTCTTCCCTGCTGCTGTCAGACTTTTGAATGGACCTACCTCGCATTAAGTTGATCTTTCTCTACACCTTAGCTATGGCTTTAACACTACATTCTGTACTTTCTTGTTTCCTTCTCTATGGACAGTGTGTTTTGTCTATATAGCGTGCAAGAAACAATACATTTCACTGTATGTTAATACACGTGACAATAATAAATCAAATCAGAATCTTAGTGAGGCCGCGCTTGGAATATAGTGTTCAGTTCTTGTCGCCACACTACCAGAAGGATGTGGAGGCTTTGGAGAGAGTACAGAAAAGATTTACCAGGATGTTGCCCTGGTATGGAGGGCATTAGCTATGAGGAGAGGTTGGAGAAACTTGGTTTATTCTCACTGGAACGATGGAGGTTGAGGGGAGACCTGATAGAAGTTTACAAGATTATGAGAGGCACGGACACAGTGGATAGTCAGAAGATATTTCCTAGGGTGGAAGAGTCAATTACTAGGGGACACAGGTTTACGATGCGAGGAGCAAATTTTAAAGGAGATTATGAGGCAGATTTTTACACAGAGTTTGATGGGTACCTGGAACTTGTTGCCTGGAGAGGTAGTGGAAGCGGATACGATAGTGAGTTTTAAGGGGCGTCTTGACAAATACATGAATAGGATGGGAATAGAGGGATATGGTCCCTGGAAGGGTGGGAGGTTTTAATTCAGTCAGGCAGCATGGTCAGTGCAGGCTTGGAGGGCTGAAGGGCCTGTTCCTGTGCTGTAATTTTCTTTGTTCTTTGTTTTGTTCATTCACAACTCAGGATGTCTGTACTCCTTGGAGTTTAGAAGGATGAGGGGGGATCTTACAGAGACGTATAAGATAATGAAGGGGATGGATAGGGTAGAGGTAGAGAGATTCTTCCCACTTAGAAAGGATAGCAGGACTAGAGGGCACAGCCTCAAGCTAAGGATGGGGGGGCAGTTTAGATCGGAGTTGAGGAGGAACTTCTTCACTCAAAGGGTGGTGAATCTCTGGAATTCTCTGCCCGTTGAAGTGGTGGAGGCTGCCTCGCTGAATATATTTAAGTCACGGGTAGCTAGGTTTCTGATAGACAGGGGAATTAAGGGTTATGGGGAGAAAGCGGGAAAGTGGAACTGATCCACTTCAGATCAGCCATGATCTTATTGAATGGCGGGGCAGGCTTGAAGGGCTAGATGGCCTACTCCTGCTCCTATTTCTTATGATGTCACGAAGCCCCTTATAACCAAAGTGGAGTCACTATCGGAGATACAGCAGCCAAATTTCACTCTGCAAATTCCTACACGGAACAGAGGTGAAAGGTCATCACCCTGAAATGGCAATCGTTCCTCTCCAAACATGGTGCACAATTCCAGCAAGTTCAGTTAAGGCTACATTGCCACTATCGGTAACATTTGGTACTAGTGACGGATTTGCTGCCACTTCTCTCCCAAGGAATGTTTCGGTGATGTTAGTTGAGGAATAAATATTGATCAGGCGTCCCTGCTTTTCTTCAAAGATCATGGGGGAGGGGGGGTGGTGGGATGGGGGTGAAGTGGAGAGAGGCAGGGGGAGGGAGGAGAGGTGTTTATAGTTTATCAGTTTTATAGCTTATTAGTGTCATAAACGCACTTGCATTAACACTGCAATGAAGTTACTATGAAAAATCCCCCAGTCGCCACACTCACAGCATCTTTTTGGGTACACTGAGGGAGAATTTAGCACGGCCGATGCACCCTAACCAGAACTGAGAGAGGAAACCGGAGCACCCGGAAACCCACGCAGACATGGGGAGAATGTGCAGAGTCCACACAGACAGTGACCCAAGCTGGGAATCGAACCCAGGTCTATGGCACTGTGAGGCAGCAGTGCTAACCACTGTGCCACCGTACCGTCCTGGATCCCTGGTGCTGTGAGGAAGCAGTGCTAACCACTGTGCCACCCTAGGGTGTCAGATCAGAAACCCCAGTAGCCAGGCGATTTCTCACTAGGAGAATGCTTTGCCCCAAGAGTGATTCCATTGACAAATTAGGATTTTTTAAAATCAAAACTCCACACAGTGACCCAAGCTGGGAATCGAACCAAAGTCCCTGGCGTTGTGAGGCAGTGTTGCTAACCACAGTGTCGCGAACCACAGTGTCACCCTTGGTGTGGAGGGAGAGGCAGGGGAATGGGGGAGGCAGGAGCTGGGGGAGATTGCCAAAGAGTGGCCAGAACTTGCTCAGCAGCGATACAGAGGTGCAAAGGTTTTGATAAAGCTGGGAAAGATCTGAAAGCAATATGCCCTTCTAGATCCCGCTACTCTGAGGGTTACACAGCAACAGGTCTTCGAAGATGTTCGACAATCTTACTAAGACTTTGGTCTTTCTAAACTCTGTAGAAGGCAATGATTTGGAAACACAACTTGTAACTCATCATTAATCTTGGACTATACCCCTCGTTGTTGGATTTTCTTATTAATCCTGTGTAATATGATGGGGGTGATCTTATAAATGATCATTAAGATGAATTTCACCTGTTATTCTTTTGAAACCAGGGATTTCCATTTATCTTTGATAGCAGAGACCCCTCGGTCTACTTATTTTATTTGAGGAGTGCATTTGAAGGTTGAATGATATTAGAACTGCACAATACTTATGTCTTTGCTTCTAATAACCCTTGCATTAATAATAGTGGAATATATTATACTGTATTAAGAATTGAGGAAAATTAAGATTAAAAACACAAAGTCATGGCAAAGAGTCGATTAAAGGAGACAGCTGGAGAAGTGATGAGATGTGAATTAGCCCGTCAGTGAGGAACAAGTATTTTACACGTGTGACTATTTCCCAGAAGTGGCCACCATAACCTGGTTGTGGTTGTTATTTTCTGTGTTTAGGTCACAGTGACTTAATATTAATATTGTTTGGGAAAAGTTACTAGAGTTTCAGGTAAAATATTGATAGCTTTGGCAAGCAAAGGATAGGTTCATGAAAAATCGTGTTTATAGCCATCAGTATCCTTAAATGACTTGGAGCTATAGAACCATAGAGTCTCTACAGTGCAGAAGGAGGCCATCGGGCCCATCAAGTCTGAACCAACTTTCCGAAAGAACAACCCACCAAGGCCCACCCTCCCATTGCCACACATCCATCATAACCAATCTACTTAACACACACAACTTTTTGATTTGTTTTGATTTATTGTACAGTTTTGGTCCCCTTATTTGCAAAAGGATATATTGGCCTTGGAGGGAGTACAGAGAAGACTCACCAAGCTGATACCGGAGATAGCTTATGAGGAGAGATTGAATAGACTGGGCCTGTACTCGTTGGAGTTTAGAAGGCTGAGGGGGGATCGTATAGAGACTTACAAGATAACGAAGGAGCTAAATAAGGTAGAGAGATTCTTTCCACTTAAAAAGGAAACCAGATCTAGAGGGCACAGCCTCAAAATAAGGGGGGTTGGCGCAGTTTAGAACAGAATTGAGGAAGAATTTCTTCACTCAGAGGGTGGTGAATCTCTGGAATTCTGTTGGCGTTGCTCTGCATCACTAACCAGCTATCCAGCCAACTGATTCTTCACACAATTGGACTGTTTTCTCTCTGGGTTGCATACCGTTCACCAGATCACCTTAAAACACTTACATCACTACAAACCAGGGACCCAAATTAGCCTTCTGGGTTTTGGGATTCCCTCACATTTATCAGCATGATTCATAACAGTACCCTTTATTCTAATCAAGAGGAATAGATCCACCACAGGGAGCTGGGCAGATGGCTAAGAGGTTGTGGATATAGCCTTGAGTCCTCAGTTGGTGAGGAAACCCCCTTAGAACCAATGGTGTTGTGTATACTTTAAATTGGTTACTTTGGAGACGAAGAATCTCTGATTTACTCCTATAAAGCTAGACATATTCTGGGAAAAGACATTATTTATACGGTGGGAAGCACTGACGACAATGAATAACCCAAACCAACTAAAAGGTGTTTTCCTGTCTTTTTCTGTGTGGAAAATGATTCTGCACCCTACCAGACTATGTATTTGTAAAAATGGGGAAAAAATCTTCAAAAGTATTTGTTCAAAATTAGTATTAAAAAAAAGTTAAATTTTTATAGCATCTTTCAAGATACTGTCATCAAAAAGCTTTACAATTAAGCATTTCTGAAGTTATGGAGGGAATGCAACACTGTAAAGGCTCACCAACAGCACAGAGATAGTAATCCAAAACCTGTTCACATGGTGGTCGCAAAGGCATCAGTATTAGTGCGGACATGGGCGAGAATTCATTGCTACTCTTCAATAACACCATGGAATATATGCCCACCCAAGACAGACAGGGTTTAATGGCTTATTCAAAACCCAGCACCTCCAACAGTGCTGCACTCCTTCAAGAACAAAGAACACAGCACGGGAAACAGGCCCTTTGGCCCAACGAGCCCACGCCGCCATTTTAACATTTTAACACCTAGTTTGGGGGCGTTTAAAAGATCTGTGGATAGGTTTATGGATGAAAAGGGATTGGTTTAGGCTAGTGGGTCATTGTTTTGTAACTGGTCGGCGCAACATCGTGGGCCGAAGGGCCTGTTCTGCGCTGTAATGTTCTATGTTCTATGAGTGCCATCATAGTCCTGTCCAAGCCTCCAGCTAAGCCTTGAACCCACAACCTGACTCGATGAGAATGTGATCCCTCAGCCATTGATGAGAATATTTCTATGCGTGAGTTACTTCTCACAAACTCAGTAACCGCGTGGACATCAAATGACAATTGGATTGGCTGATGTGATGCATCCCATTGCCAATCTGTTCAAAACCACAAATGGGAGCATGGAGCAGGTTGGGAAAAGGCGCATCCTTGGAACTGAATCCCAACAGAACTCAACAGCCCAGACCTTCTGCTGCATGATCTGCTCGCTCTTCCAGCTTGGGCTTTGACCAGAAATGAACCACCTCAGACTTTCAAAGATAACACTGGAGTAGAGGAACAACGAAACATAGAACACCAGCTGGAGTATCCGGGTATATTTCAGTGGGCAGATGAGGGGGATACTCAGGTAGGGGGAATAGTTGGGTCAGGCAAATCCCTGAGTTACATCAGAGATTAAACTGAGCAACGTTTCTGGGGTTAGTGCCAAGTCTCTGAATTCAGTGCAAGAGACATTGGTGTTGTGTTTGACATAATATGATCCAGCCCATCAGAAATGTCAACTTCCCCAATAATGTGCGCACGTCTAACCAGTCCTAAAGTGTAACAACTTGTTTAGTCCATCATTGTGACTGACACACAAGACTAACATCTTCAACTGAGGGAGGAGACTGGACAGGTTGACTAATTTGATGCTTCTGTATTTATTGGATTCACAACTGTGATTAGCCAGGACATTGCAATTCAAAGTTTTGCACAATTTAAACAGGTATGATTAACATTTTAAACCCTTTCACAATTACTTGACTCTGTGACTAGGACAATACAATGGTCAGCAATGGAACATTCACACAGCTTTCTCTGAGTCACACTACTTTACAGTAATGTGTGCTGTAACCTTAAAGGCTGGCAATACATTGTTTAGCCTTTGAGGTACAAGATCAAGGTAATCTGGTTTTAAATGAAGACACTGAGGGACTCCAGAAACAGCAGGCACAGAATGCAGCGATCTCTTTACAGGCATGCCAGTGGATAGCTGTAGGAATGTATCCGTTAACAGCAAGTTTTCATGCACACTAAGCCCATTTTTCTGTGGGTGGATATGGACAAATGTCCAACACCTTGTTTTCTGTCACTCCCCACGTTTGGTATGTGCTGGCACTGCATCGTGACAACTTTGTAAATCTTCCATTCCAGGGCACACAGGGATTCCAGAGGTGGATCAAGTATCCTCAGCACAAGTGGCCCAATTGTTCTGGGTCACTGACAACAACCAAGCTCTTGAGAAATGTTCACCCTCGTGATTCTAAGGACCAAATACTTTGGTCTGTTTTGAACACAGTAACAGTGAGGTCAGGAAGGGAAGGATGGCACGCAGTCTGGTATGCAGGCACCAGGAGCCACACAGGGTCAAGTAACTGAGAGCAAGGTTACAAACAATTCTCAAAATTACTGTTAAATAAAGTGCCAAAAGAAAATTACAAAAAACATAAAATACATAACTGAGCCATGTAATGCAGTACG
Source organism: Prionace glauca (assembly GCA_037974335.1). NCBI lineage: Eukaryota > Metazoa > Chordata > Chondrichthyes > Carcharhiniformes > Carcharhinidae > Prionace > Prionace glauca. The sequence continues at coordinate 53,079,897 of CM075741.1, read as the reverse complement.
CAGGCAATACTTAGATCAAAATCTTCATAATGCCCTTTAAAAACCCACTTTGATATTGCATTTTCAAGTACAAGTGTGTCGCAAGATTGAAGTAATCACAATACACTTTTATTTAATAAACATTTGTTCCAAAGTTTGGCCAAAGGTTTACTTGTGTGTGTTTTTTTGGTTCCTACTATTCCCTGCTTCAGCTGCGAGCAGTGTTCAGCTCATTTCTCTGCTCATAGCATCCGGCTTCTCTTGTGACTGGGTGATTCGGTGATGACGTCGCTGCATTGGGCTGGCGCCCTCTTCCTCGAGCTGTCCAGGTGACGGGCCATCTCCTCGGCTATAAAGCTATTTAAGTCCACATCCTGCAGGCTGCCGCGCCTGCGCACCGAGGCAGAGTTGCTGCCTGCATGTGTCGGGGACCCAGGTGTTGCCGAGCGCACGCTGACATTTGCCATGGCGCCACTGAGGCCTGTGGGGGACACAAAGACCAAAGACAGAATATCAATCTCAATTCTACACTCAATCTGCCACCCTGTGACCTACATTACACTGTCTTTCAAACAGTCAGGAGGACAGGACAGATCTAAGAGCTTCCACCACAGATGGATCAGTCAACCCAAGGAAATGGACAAAGCAAATACACAATTCCCTAAACACGAGGAGCAGGTAAGTTAGAGGGGAGTAATATCACACTGGGGTTTATAAATAGGAACAGGGTGTGCAAGTGCAAAGAGGTCGTGATCAACTTGAACAGGGAATGAGGAAGCTGGTTACAGAACTCTGTGCAATACTGGGTGATCCATTCCAGGGGACATTAAATCCAGAGAGAGCTTCCAGCATAGATTCCTCACCGATAAGAAGCTTTAATCATTAGAAACCTGAGATAGCAAGACCATCTCCATGGCAGCAGAGATTTAAACAGATTCAACTGAGCTTTTAAACTTATGATGTGAATGGGGGAAGATTTGGTTTGGGGAGTTGGCAATGAGGGGACATGAAATATCAAGTGGATCCTAAGAGCGAGGAGGATGAGGAACAATCTCCATACAGGTTTGGACACGGGGAGAAATTAATGCTGAGATGATTGCATCTTTTTAGAAATAATAAATACAGGCACCAGGGCAGACAGACAGGGCAGCAGGATTAGATTGGGATTGCTCCAGTGAACAGCCAACATAGACAATGGGTCAACTGTCTTTAGTATAAATTTCTATTGTTCTACGTCACAAAGTTATAAATATTTATTATGGCTTGAGTTTGCGCACACAATGGAGATTTATTAAAACTGTCCATCCTGCAAGGGCAGATTTGAAGCCAGCTTCACCTTCCAGTGAACATGTGTCTCACCTCCAGCTACCCATTAACAAGCCACTATATGGAGAACCATATAGTGTTGAGAGGAATAGATAGGGTGGACTCTCAGAGGCTATTTCCCCGGGTTGAAATGGTCGCTACGAGGGGACACAGATTTAAGGTGCGGGGAGGGAGGTACAGAGGTGATGTTAGGGGTAAGTTTTTCACTCAGAGGGTGGTGAGTGATTGGAATCGGCTGCCGTCGTCGGTGGTGGAGGCGAACTCGCTGGGGTCTTTTAAAAGACTTCTGGATGAGTATATGGGGTTTAATGGGATTGGGGGTTATAGATAGGTCTATAGATTGGTGGGGTTGATGCGATCGGCGCAACTCGAGGGCCGAAGGGCCTGTTTGTGCTGTAATGTTCTATGTTCTAACCAGGAGACCAATGTGGCTGATTCCTCACAATCCTCTCAAATGGTCAGACAAGCCAATTGGTCATATCAAAGTGCTACAAAGGACAAGGTGACTTCATGAAGGCCATTAAGACCAGCAAGGGAAACTAAGGATGGACAATAAATACTAGCCTTACTGGTGATGACCACACCCGGGGTATAATTAAAGGGAAACCCTTCACTGGGTCTGTCCTGGATTCATTTCCCCCTCTACCAAGGCCTTGAAAAAATGTTTTTCAATAAAATAGTTCACAACCCAACCTCCCAGACACCCAGGAGGCTCCCTCCCATTACTGTAGAATTCAGATAATGTTATAAAATATATACCCAGCTGATTCTGTCTGCTCAGAAGGCAGGAAAGTAAATTAGATTTAAAATCAGATGGCTTGATACTCTGATACTGCATTCAAATGTTTAAACTTGTAGTTAGTGGAGTCTGGATTGCAACATTTCCAGGTTAATACTGCCTGAATGGCAGGTAACTGGGACATGACTTATTACTGGATGGGAGAGGCAAAATGCACCAATGAGCCCAGGAAGAGAATAGTTTTCTCACATCAAAGACCCAGGCTGTTTTACTGTGATGGAGATATGTCAAAAGAGATGGGAGATCACAGGATACTTCTTAAACCCAGGCTGGGTTTACTGTGATGGAGAGATGTCAAAAGAGATGGGAGATCACAGGATATTTCTTAAACACGTGTCAGATTCTGTTCAACTATTTAACCCTGAAACTTCAATTCACAGCGAGGGTCTGAGAGGCAATGGGCAGAAACACACAATTAGTGTGTTTGGGAGGTGACCAGAAATGTAGCCGATGGCTTTTTAAGAGACTATGGAGGTGGAAGGAGAGATAGCACAAAGTGGGCTGAGGGAGGGAGCTCTCTGCTGCGAGCAGAGTGCAGCAAGATGATGTGGCAACAGGAACGGTTTAAAGCTTCTCAAATAAAAAAACCCAGTTGTGAGCAGATTTCAGTCAGAAAGCATTCTGAACAATCCTTCAATTACCATGCACAGCAATGGCATCAGTAAATGCCTGCAGGTCACCCTCAGGAGTCCTGTTTGAATCTTCCTGTGCCAACACTGAAGAGGGTATGTTTAGTCGAGGTGTCAGTCTGCTGTTCCTCGAGGGTGGTGACTTCCTACACAGGAAGCTGAGCAAGTCCTCTCGGTGAATGATGTGTCTCCTTTTCTTCACCCAGGCCAGCATTTCCTTGTTCCTCCTCTGATAGCCTGCCTGCACACCCAAATCCAAACTGGCTCTGTACGCCTCAAGCCCATCTGGAAAGTGAAAGGTGAAAGTTAGACTGTGGGTGCAGATGGAGTTACCATGGTGACATGGTAGCTAGAGCCTTCCTACAAAGTCTACTTTCAAAAGAAGCGTGGCATCTAAAAGATGAAACCAAATAGCACTGGGGTCCAGTGAGGTATAGAATGAGCTGCAGACCCAGTAACCAATATATTTTCAGATAATGTAGACGGGCAACATGTAAAACAGGAACTTGGGTGGACAGGTGGCAAGATCTTGGGGATAGCACAGGTGTTGGGACGTTGGGTGGACAGATGAAACAAGGCAAGACGAAGTGACAATGGAGGCATGCTGGTAGAGGAGGGTGTGATTAACTGAGACAGGTAGAGGGCGACAGCTTACACCACACACACAGGATGTCATTGGTGATTGTAACAAAAGTACTGTGACAAGATGCAGAAACTTGATTGGAGGGATTCAAACATGGCGCTGGGAGGGGTGACATATTCAAGGCTTGAGCTGAAAGGAAGGTTAGAGCTGGGGCAGTGGACAGAGAAGGGTTAACAGGAACAGAGAAACCACAGCAAAATTGAAAGGCAAAGGAACAGCATCTGAAGAGGGAGAATCATTAACAACATAGGAGGCTGGAAGGGAAGCTGGGTGGCCACTCAGTCGGATAAGGCCGAGGAGTTGATCTCATGGGACAAAAATGCAAGGAGAGAAAGATGGGAGTTTCGGGACAGGGCACAGGAATAACCCAAGGGGAGTTTGGCATGGCGGGTGAGTGGAAGGAAGCAACAGAGTGGAAGGATGGCAAAGAATGAGAACTCCTCACCAACTTCCTTCTGGAGGGAGAGGTAGCTTTAGAGGAAAAGGAAAAGATAAGGGTTATTCCAAGATGATCCGGATAGAGTGAGCAGTTCTGCAGAAGGGAGCTGGGCTGTGTGTGGCCATTGTCTCAGGCTGAGCCATGCCGTCTCACATCCACTCCATCAGGGAGACCTCCAACCTCACCCAATTCCAGCACTGCCTCAGCCAAAACCCTTTGTTATCTTTAGAATTGATTATTCCCATGCTGCCTTGGCCAACCTTTCAATCTCCATGCTATGTAAACTTCAACTCATTAAAATGTTGCTGCCCCTATTCTAACCCGTGCTCACTGACTTAACCTGGTTCCTGGTCTAACAATATTTCAATTCAAAAAGTCTCAACTGTGTTTTCAAATCTTGTACTCCAATGCCCTTGCAATAAAGACCAACACGGCACGGTAGTTAGCACCGAAGTCTCACAATGCCAGGGGCTGGGGGAGGGTTCAATCCTGGCCTCAGGTGACCGTGTAAACTCTGCACATTCTCCTTGTGTCTGCACAGGTTTCCTCCCACAGTCCAAAGATGTGTGGGTTAGATTGATTGGCTGTGCTAAATTACACCTTAGTGTCAGGGGGACACTAGTAGGATAAATGCATGAGGTTAAGGGGGTGGCATCTGGGTGGGATTGTGGTCTGTGCAGACCTAGGATTCTATGTAAACATGTAACTTGCCTTCCGAGTTGCTTGCCATACCTCTTAAAAGATTTTATTTTCTTCAAAGAAAGTAAATCACATCAATTCCCCACATTATACTCCATATGGCAGCTTGTCATATGCTAAGGAAGGCAAAGGAAATTTGGCATGTCCACTACAGCTCTCACCAACTTTTACAGATGCACCACAGAAAGCATCTTTCTGGTTGTATCGCAGTTTGGTATGGCTCCTGCTCTGCCCAAGACCACAAGAAACTGCAGAGATTATGTCCCATATATCCTTAAGTTCAGCTTTCTTCCCATTGGCCAATCCTCCGTCCATGTTAATACATTACCCCTTACCCCATGAGCCCCACCTTTTGTCTGGGCCCATTTTAATTATTTTTGAAAAATTAAGTATACACCATCAATGGATCCCTTTTATCTACAAGCTGTATTCTCTTGAACAATGATGTCACGTTTGCTAACTTTCAATCCACAGGGCCTATTCTAAAATCTAGGAAATTCTGCAGAATGAGCAATATTGTTATTTCAGTAGTTTATTTGTGCGTCACAAGTAGGTTTACATTAACATTGCAATGAAGTTACTGTGAAAATCCCCATGTCACCACACTTAAGCGCCTGTTCGGGTTCACTGAGGGAGAATTTAGCACAGCCAATGCACCTAACCAGCACATCTTTCAGACTGTGGGAGGAAACCCATGCAAACGCAGGGAGAATGTGCAGATTCTGCAGAGACAGTGGCCCGAGTCGGGAATTGAACCTGGATCCCTGGCGCTGAGAGGCAGCAGTGCTAACCACTGTGCCACCTTAGGGTGCCAGATCAGAAATCCCAAGGTAGATTATGAAGCCAGGCTATTTATTTCTCAGTAGAAAAATGCTTCGTCCCAGAACTGATCCCACTGACAAATTAGGGATTTTAAAATTCAAAACAAGCTTTATTCACAACAGTTTAAAATGACTAACAGAATGAAACAGTTTAACTCAACTATTGAACAATCTTTAAAGATAAGAAACAAATTCTTAACTTCTAACTTATTACAGATTGGTTCCAATTAAGCAATATTCCTCTTATAGACTTAATATCCCAATCTAAAATGAGTTAGCAAATTCAGTCAAATTAGCTTTGACTGGAGCAAACTGCCCTGGAGATTTCAGAGACGTAATATCAGAGACAGAATGAATATGTGTGTGAGAGAGAGAGAGAGAGAGAGCCTCTTTCTAAATGCTCCAGTCAGCAACTGCCTTCTTAAAATGTTGAAATCTTAAAAAGGCGCTACAATCCTAGCGCCTGCCATTTCTGATATCACATGACTGTTCCTGTACACCTGTAATCAACACTTAAATGGCTAAAATGAGTAATTATCCTGCTTTTTCAGCAACTTCTGCATTCCTTCCAAACAAACTGACTCTGTAGGAAATCACTGCATCCAAAAATAGTCCCTCACAAACAAGTACATAAAGATAGCAGTTTCATCACACCTTTATCTCTAGAATGATCTTTCTCCAGGTCCCAGGGAATCACTGGCTTTTTGTATTTTAAGTTCTTCTTACACTTTTCCATGTTGATGTTAAATACTCTATCTTCTTATTAACTTAGTGGGTTAGGGTGGTAACCCAATTCAATATATTAATATCTGTCCTCATTTTTGCCATTTCTCATTCAATCCAAAATTCTCTCCAATCCCAATCAAAGGGATCAACATTTACTTTGGCTACTCCAATTCTATATTGCTGCCTTTTATCAACTCTTTGGTCACTCTTTGCTGATTTCTCAACTCTGACCACCAGTTTTCACAAAATTATAAGCCTCTTCTAAATTTCTTACTATGTTTAAATTCTCTAGTAAGCCCTGGATGCGCCATTCTCACCAAGTTTCTTTTAATGGAACGTATTTTTGAAAATTGAGTAATGTCTTGAAGTGTCTCCCACTGTTTATTTACTGCCATACCTTTCAGTCTTTTCATCCAATTGAATTTAGATAGCTCTCTCCTCATACCTAAGCAACTGACTTCACATTAAGTTTAAGATTTTTGTTTGGACATTGTCGTCACCCTCAACTTAACATGGAATTCAATGCATTGTCATTACTTTTTCTCAATGGTCCTTTCACTAATTAAATATGTCTCATCACACAATACTAGATATATGATAACATCATCGCTAATTGTTCCACAACATATTGTTCTCGGATGCTGACATGAAAGTATTCTACAAGCTTACCTTTCAGACTACTTTTGTCAATTTGATTTCTCCAGTTTGTATAAAGTTTAAAGTTGCCTGCGATAATTACATTCCTTTTTGTTACCAGCTCCAGTTGTGTGTTTAATCAATTGTATAACTACTGTTAGGAAGGAGGCTTATAAACCGCTTGCAGCAGTGATCCTCATTACTCCTAATCTCTACCAAACTGATTCCTTGTCCTGATTTTTTTTTACAATAGCCTGTCAGATCCTATTATGTCCAGTCCTCCTCTCCACACTGCCGAGTTGTGCAGCCTAGAATATTTACTAACCTTGGTCAGCTTGCAACTGTGTCACTGCAATGCGATTTGATTAAACCTGTTCATTTTGATTTGTGCTGTTAGTTTGTCTCTTGTTACAAACACTTCATGCATTCAGATAAAGTGCCTTACATTTTACTGAAAGCTCTATTTTTGAATGGATCAGAGCAGCTGATTGCTGTTACATTCTGTCACTCTGACCCAATGGTCTTTACCCAAGTTGCAAGTGATCTATTGCATTGTTTTTCCTCTTAATCTCCCTTTATCTGATCCCTCCCACCATTTTTGGTTTAAAATCCCTATCTGTAGTTTGTTACATGATTTGAGGACACTAATCCCAGTCAGAATAAATGGAGCTCCTGCAATAATCCAGCTACTTCACCGTCCTGTACTGGTGTCAGTTCCTCATGGATCAAAACTCTTTCTTTCCAAGCCACTCTTTAATTCTCCAATCTGCCTGACCGTACGCTAATTTGCACATGGTTTAAGTTGTAATCCCAATGAATTTAGAATACAGTTCCTCAAACTCCTTAAACACCTCTGCTGAATGAGCTGGTCGAGTCCTAAGGATATTGCAAAAGGTGGTGAAGGAACCAATAAGAGGGAAAAACATACACTTTCATCAACCTGCCACAGATACATCTGCCCATGACAATATTAGCAGAAGCAATCACCAAAGTCCTTGTGGCAATAAAGTCCCACCTTCACATTGAGATACTGCCTATCGTGTTGTATGGGACAAATCTTTGAAGAGATCTAGCAAGTCAAGACTGGCCATCAGCAGCAGCAGAGTTCTACTCAACCACAATCTGTAACCTCATGGCATATCACCCCCTCAACCATTACCACCAAGTCAGGGGATCAACTTGGTTCAATGAATTATGCAGGAGAGTATGCCAGAAGTAACACCAGGCATCCCTGAATGTGAGGTGCCCTGGAACTCCCTCCCTAATAGCACTGTGGGTATACCTACATGTCCTCTAATCAGTAATCTGTCAACTGTCTGCGCTTTATATGCTCTGTCTGAGGCCAAAACTCTCCATTCACCTGACGAAAAGATAAACCTCGAAAGCTTGTGAGTTTACTATCAAATAAATCGGGTGGACTTAAACCTGGTGTTGTCAGACTTCTTACTGGGTATACCACAGGAACTGCAGTGGTTCAAGGAGGCAGCTCACTACACCCTCTCAAGGGCAATCTTAGGGAAGCCCAGTACATCAATAAATGTTGGCCAAGCCAGTGAAGTCCATAGCCTTGAATTAATTTTTAAAAGCCTAGCTCTACCTTTGTCATTGGTTGCTAGTGGATTATCCCCATTCTAAGTTGTTCTCCAGTCATGAGATGTTTGAACCCAGCACTGGGTAGGCAACCTAACCTTCAGAATCCCCCCACAGCTGCAGAGAACAGTATCTATTCCCCTATTTCAATATCTCCTGTCGATCGAGAGGATCATTCAGGTTCAAAATTTCTGCCCTTACTTCTTGTGGCTGGGACACTGCATTTAGAACAAACATTTACTGATATATCAGTAACTCACACGACATGAAGCTTTTTGTGATTGAGATTATGGCACCCTATAAAATTGTTGATAGCGTTAATTTAGGATTTTACACATTGAAGAAACAGCAGGGCTGAAGAAGAGAAAAGCCCTTTCCAAACTTGTAGACATGGGACATTGATGTAGGACAAGCCACTGAGCACAAATAGTCTGCTGGATCTGGGAACCATTTGGGACCCATGGGCACTAATGATTTGATGATGCACAGTTACGTAACGTACCTTTATACAGGCAAGTAACAGAAGTGGCTGCTGTCTGGAATGGCTTCCACAGACTCTGAATACCCAGCTGCTGCTCATAAACACGGTCTGAAAAGGCAACAAAATGTCTTCAATTGGAATCTTAAAACTGAAATGTAAACTCCACCCCACCCCCAAAATGCTGATTAAACCACTTCTACTCAATTCTGACCAATCCATTTGTGTTGGGGAGCTGAGCTCCATTCACTCAAAAACAAACAACAGGACTGAAATAAAGTAACTATTAATAACTGGAACAGATTATTGTTAATAAAATCCCTCAGGCAACTATATGGGACAAAGAAAAATGACAAAGATCTCATTTGAGCCTATTAAGTTTAGTGGGTTGCTGCTAACCACAGTGCACCCCAATGTTACTGACCCAGTACTGTACCCATATAGTGACACCCCCACCAGTACTGTATCCATATAATATTGGCACACCATCCCCACCAGTACTGTACCCATATGATAGTGGCACACCATCCCCACCAGTACTATACACAAGTTATATAGAGACAGACCCATCCCTATCTGTACTGTATCTCAGGGTTATAGTCAGATCCTGTACCCACCACTATTTTCCCCCAGTGTTATACAGTGACAGACTCATCCCCAACAGTAATGTACCCCAATGTTATACAGTGACAGTCCTGTACCTGGAATCAGTTTGGTGAACCTCCCCCGAATTGCCAACAATGCCATCACATCCCACCTCAAATAAGGAGACCAGAACTTGCCCCACCAACACTTCTCTACTTCTAGACTGGGTGGCACAGTGGCAATTGGATTTCAGGCCAACCTCCATATTCCACACCCACTCCTCTATATACCTAATCCCCACACCCCTACCCCTACAACACCCCCTTCCCTCAAAACACCTCCCCCCCACACCCCTTCTCCCCATCTCCCCATAATACCTTCCATCGACATCCTTTCCCCCAAAACACCCCCCCCCAACACCCTCCTTGCCCCAAAACACCCACCCACACCTCTACAACACCCCCCCTCCCACCTACACCCCTTCCCCATGACATCTGCTCCCCCCACATCACATCACCCCTCCCCCACTCCCCGGCCATCATTCCCCCCAGATCACTGCCCCATCATTTCCTCCCCTTCACCCCCACCATATCATTCCCCTCCCACCGGTACCTTTGTAGAGCTGGGCAATGGCGGTGGCTGAGTTCTGGAAGCAGAGCCACAGCCGCTGTCTCTGGGCCTCGGCCTCGGTGCCGCCGGCCCCGCTCTCCGCCGCCGCCGCCCCGGGCCCAGCTCCCTGCCGCTCGTCCTCTTCCAGACACTGGCGCTCCCAGCCGGACAGCCAGTTTTCAGGGCCGTGCCCCGCCATCACGGAGTCGCTGGGAGCCTTGGCCTCCTCCATCGGCGGCCCGGGAAAAGCCGCCCCACCGCCGCCGGCCGCCCGGCACAGCCGCAATCCAGCCGCCGGCGCCCCGCTGCGTCTGCGCGGAGCCGCTCGGCCCCGCCCCCTGCCGGCGGCCGGCTCATTGCGCAGGCACTGTTTGCCGTCCCGGCCACTCTCCGGAAATGCGCATGCACCGCGCCCGCTCCCCGCCCCCGGGGCCGCAGCTTGCTCCGAATGCGCAGGCGCCATCTCCGCGCTGCCCTCTGGGAGTTGTAGTTATTTTTTTCCTGCGTTGCGTCATTGCCCGGCCTGAGATCACGTGCTGTAGCGCGGTCCAATAAGGACGGGCTGATTGTGGCGTCACGTGATGTGATGTGCCCGATAGTAACCCGTCCATTTGTACCCGGATGTTGAGCCAAGCAGCTGCATTTGTATAGCACCGATTTGGAGATGTTGGCCTTGGACTGGGGTAAACACAGTAAGAAGCCTCACAACACCAGGTTAAAATCCAACAGGTTTATTTGGTAGTAAACACCACTAGCTTTAGGAGTGCTGGCAGCCAGTTTTTGCTACCAAATAAACTTGTTGGACTTTAATCTGGTGTTATGAGATTTCTTATTTTGTATAGCACCCACAGTGCCAGCACCCCTGTACTTTACTGCACTAAACCAACAGCTATATCATTTAATCCTATTTCCATTCTACTTCACAACTTACATGTATGATTGAGTACATATGGCACAGGACGTAGGAACAGCAGTAGGCCATTCAGCCCTCCTAGTCTGTTCCAAAGGGGCTATCTATCTCAACCAGTCCAATGCCAGTGTTTACGCGCCTCCAAATGAGCCTCCTCCCATCTTAGCCAACAGGAAAAAAATAGTAAAGGCGGGAATATAAGAAAGGCGGGAATATAAGAGTAATGGTCTGAACTGGTGCTTGTAACTGACTATTCCAGTCTTCCCAGAACTATCCCCTTAAGCTTCTCCCTTATCTGGCTTCCCCTTGCTATGCAGTTACACAGCTCCCAGAGGTCACATCAGATTAGCCATGATATCATAGAGAAAACCTGATGAACCAAATGGCCTACTTCTGTTCTTATGGTTTACAGTAGCAAATTCGATTCCTGTCTTGTAGAATCTGCATATTCTTCCTATGTCTGTATGGGTTTCCTCTGGTGCTCTGGTTTACTCCCACAATCCGAAAGACATGCTAGTTAGATACCTTGGCCATGCTAAATTTTTCCTCAGTGTATGGTAACACAGTCGTTAGCACTGCTGCTTCACAGCTCTGGGGACTTGGGTTCGATTCCCGGCTTGGGTCACTGTCTGTGTGGAGTTTGTACATTCTCCTCGTGTCTGCGTGGGTTTGCTCTAGTTTCCTCCCACAGTCTAAAGATGTGCGAGTTAGGTTGATTGGTCATGCTAAATTTGCCCCTTACAGTCCTCAGATGTGTAGGTTAGAGGGATTAGTGGGTAAATATGTAGGGAAAAGGGGGTAGGGCCTGGGTGGGTCTGTGGTTGGTGCAGACTCAATGGGCCAAATGGCCTCCTTTTGTACTGTAGGGTTCTATGATTCTATGAGTACCTGAACAGGTGCCAGAGTGTGGCGACTAGGGAATTTTCACAGGAACTTCATTGCAGTGTTCATGTAAGCTACTTGTGACACTAATAAGCTTTTTAATATAAAGGTAATATTTTCTTATTTTGACACATTTTACAGTTAAATATATGTTAACAATACTGCATGGTTTAACCAATCCCAAAACAATAGTAGCTAATTATTAAAAGATTTTTTTTTGTTTATTTATTAGTGTCACAAATAGACTTACATTAATACTGCGATGAAGTTACTGTGAAAATCCCCTAGTCGCCACACCCCGACACCAATGTTCACAATGTTAAAACTTGAAACTTGAGAAAGCTGTGAAGAAACAGGAAAGGATTTCTCCATTTTAAATGGGAAGTCTGATGAAATGTATACTTTGTGTATGAATTTGTCAAATTCTAGTCTGACTCAAGTGATCCCATCCCCATTCTTAAGCTTTATGTTCAAGAAGACATGTTCTGAACTGCACTCTGTAATGGGAACCTCGGACTTCATTTTTACACTCCCTCTCCCCCAGCCGCCCGGCACTCCCTCTCCCCCAGCTGCCCGGCACTCCCTCTCCCCCAGCCGCCCGGCACTCCCTCTCCCCCAGCCGCCCGGCACGCCCTCTCCCCCAGCCGCGCGGCACGCCCTCTCCCCCAGCCGCCCGGCACTCCCTCTCCCCCAGCCGCACGGCACTCCCTCTCCCCCAGCCGCCCGGCACACCCTCTCCCCCAGCCGCCCGGCACTCCCTCTCCCCTAGCCGCCCGGCACTCCCTCTCCCCCAGCCGCCCGGCACACCCTCTCCCCCAGCCGCCCGGCACTCCCTCTCCCCCAGCCGCCCGGCACTCCCTCTCCCCCAGCCGCCCGGCACGCCCTCTCCCCCAGCCGCCCGGCACGCCCTCTCCCCCAGCCGCGCGACACTCCCTCTCCCCCAGCCGCCCGGCGCTCCCTCTCCCCCAGCCGCCCGGAACTCCCTCTCCCCCAGCCGCGCGACACTCCCTCTCCCCCAGCCGCCCGGCACTCCCTCTCCCCCAGCCGCCCAGCACTCCCTCTCCCCCAGCCGCCCGGCACGCCCTCTCCCCCAGCCGCGCGGCACTCCCTCTCCCCCAGCCGCCCGGCACGCCCTCTCCCCCAGCCGCGCGGAACTCCCTCTCCCCCAGCCGCCCGGCACGCCCTCTCCCCCAGCCGCCCGGCGCTCCCTCTCCCCCAGCCGCCCGGCACTCCCTCTCCCCCAGCCGCCCGGCACGCCCTCTCCCCCAGCCGCGCGGCACTCCCTCTCCCCCAGCCGCCCGGCACGCCCTCTCCCCCAGCCGCCCAGCGCTCCCTCTCCCCCAGCCGCCCGGCGCTCCCTCTCCCCCAGCCGCGCGGCGCTCCCTCTCCCCCAGCCGCGCGGCACGCCCTCTCCGCCAGCCGCCCGGCACTCCCTCTCCCCCAGCCGCCCGGCGCTCCCTCTCCCCCAGCCGCGCGGCGCTCCCTCTCCCCCAGCCGCCCGGCACTCCCTCTCCCCCAGCCGCGCGGCACTCCCTCTCCCCCAGCCGCCCGGCACTCCCTCTCCCCCAGCCACGCGGCACTCCCTCTCCCCCAGCCGCGCGGCACTCCCTCTCCCCCAGCCGCGCGGCACTCCCTCTCCCCCAGCCGCCCGGCACTCCCTCTCCCCCAGCCACGCGGCACGCCCTCTCCCCCAGCCGCGCGGCGCTCCCTCTCCCCCAGCCGCCCGGCACTCCCTCTCCCCCAGCCACGCGGCACGCCCTCTCCCCCAGCCGCGCGGCGCTCCCTCTCCCCCAGCCGCCCGGCACTCCCTCTCCCCCAGCCACGCGGCACGCCCTCTCCCCCAGCCGCGCGGCGCTCCCTCTCCCCCAGCCGCCCGGCACTCCCTCTCCCCCAGCCGCCCGGCACTCCCTCTCCCCCAGCCGCCCGGCACTCCCTCTCCCCCAGCCGCCCGGCACGCCCTCTCCCCCAGCCACGCGGCACTCCCTCTCCCCCAGCCGCCCGGCACTCCCTCTCCCCCAGCCGCACGGCACTCCCTCTCCCCCAGCTGCCCGGCGCTCCCTCTCCCCCAGCCGCCCGGCACTCCCTCTCCCCCAGCCACGCGGCACTCCCTCTCCCCCAGCCGTGCGGCACTCCCTCTCCCCCAGCCGCCCGGCACTCCCTCTCCCCCAGCCGTGCGGCACTCCCTCTCCCCCAGCCGCCCGGCACTCCCTCTCCCCCAGCCGCCCGGCACTCCCTCTCCCCCAGCCACGCGGCACTCCCTCTCCCCCAGCCGTGCATCACTTTCTCTTCCACCAGATGAAGGAAACCCACGAGGACACAGAGAGAAGTGAAAACTCCACACAGGAATCACACTCAGGTCCCTGGAGCTGTGAGGTTGCAGTGCTGCCAGATCATTTTTCTGATCCATTATAAAGCAGAGGTAGATCCCTGCTCTGAGAACTAACACCGAAACACCCAAAGAGGTGTACCTCACCCTATAATCTGTATGTGTGAAGTGGTGTGATCTTTGCTCAAGCAACTTCTTGTGGTTAAATAAATCCTTGACACTCATTCTAAAATCAACACACAACCATTTATTTACCTAACAATGAGCAAATTAATTAAACTAGCAAACTAAATAAATCCCTAACTATTAACTATTCCTGAATAAGACTCTAATGGAATGCTGTTTAAACAAATACAATTCCCACAAAAATAGAATTTAGTCACTCTCTAAATTACAACCAGGTTTTGCATCTGCCAGAATATTCTGGATCTTCTCTGTTGATTCTTCTGTCTGGAACTTCTTTCTTCTTTGGTATCTTTGCTATCTAGACGGTGCTTTCTCTAAGACATAGATGAAGCTACGAGAGCCGATTCTTTCTCTCGAGAGAGTTAAGAGCTGAGAGCTGTTAGCTCTGGAAGGTAGCAGTTGCTCTCCCCTCTTTGTCCCACTGCCTCCTTCTTTCATATTCATGATGACATATCAATACTTCCCACAATAGGATTTGCTCCAGGTTGTCAAAACCATCAGATTTAAATTTAATAGGATTTTGGTATCCAAGTGCCCGATTCAAACTGATTTGCTAAATTCAAAAGCCTGTTAAAGTTTATTTATTAGTCACAAGTAAGGTTTACATTAACACTGCAATGAAGTTACTATGAAATTCCCCTAGTCACCACAATCCGGCGCCTGTTCAGGTCAATGCACCTAACCAGCACATCTTTTGGACTGTGGAAAGAAACCAGAGCACCCAGAAGAAACCCACGTAGACATGTGGAGAATGTGCAAACTCTACACAGACAGTGACCCAAGCTGGGAATCAAACCTAGGTCCCTGGCGCTGTGAGGCAGCAGTGCTAGCCACCGTGCTGCCCATGTTGTCTTGATAAAAACTGCTGCTTGGCCTTTTGAGACTAATGTTTCAGTCTGGGCTCTCTGTGTACTTGCATTTTAAATCTCTTAGCACAGAAAAAGCTTTCAAAGGGACCACGCAATACTCCTTCTCCCCCAACCCCTAGCACTTTACAATTTTACAAACACCAAATTCTAATCTCCTACCTTCCCCAATCTACAATGACTCTACCCAACTTTACAACAGATGTCCGACCTGAGATAAATCAGAACTTCCTCCTGTTTAATACTGGATTGACCAAATCCTTTGCTGCTCTCCATCCTGTCTCACCATGGTGTTTGATCCGAGCCTGGTTTGCCAACTCATAACTCTCCCTCACATAAGAACATAAGAAATAGGAGCAGGAGTAGGCCAACTAGCCCTTCGAGCCTGCCCCGCCATTCAATAAGATCATGGCTGATCTATCGTGGCTCAGTTCCACCTTCCCGCCCTCTCCCCATAACCCTTAATCCCCTCTCTTATCAAAAACCCATCAACCCGCGTCTTAAAAATATTTAGCGAGGCAGCCTCCACCACTTCAACGGGCAGAGAATTCCAGAGATTCACCACCCTTTGAGTGAAGAAGTTCCTCCTCAACTCCGTTCTAAACCGCCCCCCTTTTATCTTGAGGCTGTGCCCCCTAGTCCTACTATCCTTTCTGAGCGGGAAGAGTCTCTCCACCTCTATCCTATCCATCCCATTCATCATCTTATAAGTCTCAATGAGATCTCCCCTCATTCTTCTAAGCTCTAACGAGTACAAACCTAATTTATTCAGCCTCTCCTCATAGCTCAACCCCCTCAACTCCGGTATCAGCCTAGTAAACCTCCTCTGCACTCCCTCCAAGGCCAAAATATCCTTGCGCAGGTGCGGCGCCCAAAACTGCACACAGTCCTCCAGCTGCGGCCTCACCAATGCCCTATACAGCTGCAGCAAGACCTCCCTACTTTTATATTCAATCCCCCTCGCTATGAAGGCCAGCATCCCATTCGCCTTCCTGACCACCTGCTGCACCTGCAAGCTGGGTTTTTGCGACTCATGCACAAGGACCCCGAGGTCCCTCTGCACCGTCGCCTGCTGCAGTTTTTCGCCACGTAAATAATAATCCTTCCTACCATTCTTCCTACCAAAGTGGACCACCTCGCACTTGCCAACATTAAATTCCATTTGCCATTTCCTGGCCCATTCGCCCAGCCTATCTAGATCCAAAGACACAAAGACAAGGGCTCTCTAACTTTTCCCCCCAGCACCATCCCCTCGCCTCAGCTTTCACTGTTAAAAACCTTCTGATCCCGGGGCTTGTTCCAACTGCTGAAAACTCAGTCTGGAGCAGGGATCAAAGCTCCAGGGCTTTACTCTGCTGTAAGAGTTAGCGATACACTTGACGACTTGCATTGACTGTGGGAGAAATAGCAGCTGGCAGTCAGGAAGGGGGTTACTGGGGAAAAACACTGGTTGCTTTTACAGGTTGGTGAAGATAGTGGGCAGGCTTCTCGTCACTGGACTCCACAGGAAAGAACCAGTTCCAGGCATAATCCCTCAATGTTTCAACTCAGAAGGGTCACGAGCGTTCGACAAGTCAATGAGTGAGTGTGCGCACTGTACAGATTTGTACCCACCGCGTTGTAATGACCAGAAAAAGCACAGAGTTAAAAATAAATGCAGTGTTTTAGTCACCATTACTGTTTAATTATCAACGCAGATCATTCTTGCACAATTCAGAATCTTCATTCCATCTGTATTTAACAGCAAAACAGAAACACAGTGAGGGTTTGGGGGGGTGTGGGGGGGTGGGCTGCTGTTGCAAGATTGGACTTTTCATTCGACAACCACCTCCCCCCCCCCCCCCCCACCCCCTCCCCCACCACCACCACCAAATCCTATTGGCCGCAGCTACTGACGGAAGTTCATCTCCAAGGTTCACAGTTCATATTAATGGTCACGTGGCTGGGTCCTCTTCACTCGTCAAGTTAAAATCCTGCGCCTGCGAGACTATCTTCAGATCAGAGAGGGAGAGATCTTCCCCGGAAAAAAGCTGCAAATCGTAAAAGAAAGGATTGGGCTGTTGGGATTGATCTGTCGAGCAATGGTTTTATTTTGTGTTTCTTCCCCGTTTTTGAGGCCCTTTAGGCCAGTCCTTTCAATGGTCACATGGCCAGTGGGACTCTATAAAAGGCTGTACAGGAATGGCCTCGGGGAGAGGGCACAGGCTTGACATTGTGGCTGCCAGGGCCTGTGGGCCGGGGCCTGTGGAGCTCCCGGGGCCTGTGGAGGTGCCAGGGCCTGTGGAGCTCCTGGGGCCTGTGGAGCTCCCATGGCCTGTGGGCCGGGGCCTGTGCGGCTCCCGGGGCCTGTGGGACTGCCAGGGCCTGTGGGCCGGGGCCTGTGGAGCTCCCGGGACCTGTGGAGGTGCCGGGGCCTGTGGAGCTCCTGGGGCCTGTGGAGCTCCCAGGGCCTGTGGGCCGGGGCCTGTGCGGCTCCCGGGGCCTGTGGGACTGCCAGGGCCTGTGGGCCGGGGCCTGTGGAGCTCCCGGGGCCTGTGGAGGTGCCAGGGCCTGTGGGCCGGGGCCTGTGCAGCTCCCGGGGCCTGTGGGACTGCCAGGGCCTGTGGGCCGGGGCCTGTGGAGCTCCAGGGGCCTGTGGAGCTCCCGGGGCCTGTGGGCCGGGGCCTGTGCGGCTCCCGGGGCCTGTGGGCTGCCAGGGCCTGTGGAGGTGCCGGGGGCCTGTGGGCTGGGGCCTGTGCGGCTCCCGGGGCCTGTGGGGCTGCCAGGGCCTGTGGAGGTGCCGGGGCCTGTGGGGGTGCTAAGGCCTGTGGGGGTGCTGGGGCCTGTGGGGTTGCTAAGGCCTGTGGGGGTGCTGGGGCCTGTGGGGGTGCTGGAGCCCTGTGGAGGTGCCTGATTTTAACCCAACCTGAAAAATATTCAGTGACGCTACCTCCACTGCTCCCCATAGACCCTCAGAGAAAAAAACTCCTCACCTCTCTCTTAAATACAAGACCCTTTATTTTAAAACTGCTCCCCCCCCCCAAGTTCTAGTCTCACCTACAAGGGGAAACATTCATTCAGTATCCACTTTTTGTCAGCATTTTGTATGTTTCAATGAGACCACCTCCCATTCTTCTGAACTCCAATTATAGAGGCCCAACTTGAACAACCTTTCCTGCTAAAACAACCCCTTCTCTGAACTGCTTCTAATGCAATGATACCCTCTCTCAGGTACGGAGACCAAAACTGTACAAGATATTCCAGATGTGAATGCCCTGTGGCAAAAACCTCCCTATTTTCACACTCCATTACCCTGGCAATAAATAAACACGGTGACACGTCTCACAGCACCAAGGAACTGGCTTCAGTTCCTGGCTTGAGTCACTGTGCAGAGTTTGCACATTCTTGCCGTGTCTGCATGGGTTTCCTCCAACAGTCTGAAAGATGTATAGATTAGGTTGATTGGCTGTGTTAAATTGCCCTATAGTGTCAGGGGGATTAGCACGGTAAATACACGGGGTCATAAGAACATAGGAACATAAGAAATAGGAGCAGGAGTAGGCCATCTAGCCCCCTCGAGCCTGCCCCGCCATTCAATAAGATCATGGCTGATCTGTCGTGGCTCAGTTCCACATTCCCGCCCTCTCCCCATAACCCTTAATCCCCTCGCTTATCAAAAACCCATCAACCCGCGTCTTAAAAATATTTAGCGAGGCAGCCTCCACCACTTCAACGGGCAGAGAATTCCAGAGATTCACCACCCTTTGAGTGAAGAAGTTCCTCCTCAACTCCGTTCTAAACCGCCTCCCCTTTATTTTGAGGCTGTGCCTCCTAGTCCTACTGTCCTTTCTGAGCGGGAAGAGTCTCTCCACCTCTATCCTATCCATCCCATTCATCATCTTATACGTCTCAATGAGATCTCCCCTCATTCTTCTAAACTCTAACGAGTACAAGCCTAGTTTATTCAGCCTCTCCTCATAGTTCAGGAGGATAGAACCTGGATGGGATTATTGTTAGTTCGTGCTGATAGTCCGAATGGCTCCTTCTGTACTGTAGGGATTCTATCATTCTATTTGCCCTCTTGATTGGTTCATTGTACTCAACAAACCCACGCTCACAAAACTCAGAAACACACACTAGAATTTTACCGTCCCACCTGCCACGGAATTGGAGCGAGTGAGGCGTAGACCATGGAAATATTCATTGGCCTCAGGCGGAAATTTTTGGTCTCACTGGAACAAAGCCAGAAAATCCCGCCCATAATGTTTAACGTTAGATGTGGTTACACAATTGGGCATCATTTTCCAAGTAATTACAAAAGCAACCAATTGAAGACTTTCAGCCAGGCTCACAACGTAGCTTGCTGGAAGCTACACAGAGGCCTGTCCACTGCAGGCAAAAGGAACATGTCCAGACATTGCATGTTTGTTGAATAAGCAAAAGCCTGAGGGGACATTGTGGTGCATTCTCTATGGCGACGTTTCACCCAACCAGGGAAGCAAAGGTGGCGTGGTATTTTCACTGGACCCAGGGCAGGATCTGGGGACCAAGGTTCAAATCCCACCGAGGCGGATGGTGAAATTTGAATTTAATAGACAATCTGGAAACCACTGTTGATTATCATATTAAACCCATTGGTTCACTAATGTCCTTTAGGGAAGGCAATCTACTGTCCTGACATGTGACCCCAGATCCACAGCAATGTGGGTGACTCTCATATGCCCTCGGGAGTGGTGGTGGGCAGTTAAGGATGGGGGTAATAAATTCTGACCCAGCCAGCAACACCACATCCCATTCAAAAAAAAATAAAATTATTGGAAGCCACAAGCTAAAAATTCAGCATTTCTACCCAAATATGTGGTAGATTCCATTAGTAGAATTCATAATCTATAGCAACTATAATAATAATCCATAAAATACATATTTAGCTTTCAATAGGAGACAAAGTCAAAGTTTAAGAAAACCTCTTGAATTCTTACGATTTTTGATTTAACTATAATTTTGTTTGTAAGGTAATCTTTGAAGCAAACTTGAACTGAAAATGTGAAGAACTAAAACTTCTTTTGGTTATTGATTCTTACAATAAAATAATTTCTCATCGCACCTCCAGAATAAGTTACCATTTTGGTTATATTAGAAAGAGTCACGGTCACAGAGATAAACTGTTACTCAAACCAAAGGCAATATCTATAACCCTGGTGCAGCTACGCTACTCAAACAGGTTCATTTGAAACAAAATAATGTTCAGGAGTCTTTTACACTTAGAACAAAGACACAGCTCTTATTTTTCTCGCCTTTTTTTAAAGGCATTTTTCATCCAACAGGAAATTCAGCCAGTGGATGAGATAATGAGATATTAAAAAGTTACATGTGGCCATTTGCTGATCCGATGATCCCATCTCTCTCCCACTGTGGAACCTGCCTCACCTCCTTCCCATTCAAACCTTCAGAATGGATCCTATAATCTTTGGGTGATTGGTTTTAGAATTGTCCAGGAGGTTAAGGTGAAAATTACACTCTTTGTGTTGGACTCTCTGGGGCTAAAAAGATCCAAAGGATTCAGAGTTACTGAATAGAATCCCTGAGTGTGAAGTTTTTATCGTTTTGGAACAGATTCTGCCATTTAAGGGTAACACTAACTTATCTGATTTACCAACTCCGCTTAAATTTGGAGATTTTGGCCTGAGTTAACAATGTTTTACATTATAGAATAGAAGGGTAAACAAGCACACCATTCAGCCCATCAGGTCGATATTGCCGGTTTCTAAGAGCAATCCAGTTGACCCCCACTCCCTCCTCCTCTTTCCCCCATCACCGCAATTGGTTTTTTTTCAAGTATGTGTGGCGCAGTGGTTGGCACTGCTGCCTCACCGTGCCAGGGACCCGGGTTCGATTCTGGTCTTGGGTGACTGTGTGGTGTTTACACATTCTTCCAGTGTCTGCGTGGGTTTCCTCCCACAAGGTGGTCAGGAAGGCGAATGGGATGCTGGCCTTCATAGCGAGGGGGATTGAATATAAAAGTAGGGAGGTCTTGCTGCAGCTGTATAGGGCATTGGTGAGGCCGCAGCTGGAGTACTGTGTGCAGTTTTGGGCGCCGCACCTGCGCAAGGATATTTTGGCCCTGGAGGGAGTGCAGAGGAGGTTTACTCGGCTGATACCGGAGTTGAGGGGATTGAGCTATGAGGAGAATAAACTAGGCTTGTACTCGTTAGAGTTTAGAAGAATGAGGGGAGATCTCATTGAGACGTATAAGATGATGAATGGGATGGATAGGATAGAGGTGGAGAGACTGTTCCCGCTCAAAAAAGACAGTAGGACTAGGGGGCACAGCCTCAAGATAAAGGGGGGGGGCGGTTTAGAACAGAGTTGAGGAGGAACTTCTTCACTCAAAGGGTGGTGAATCTCTGGAATTCTCTGCCCGTTGAAGTGGTGGAGGCTGCCTCGCTAAATATTTTTAAGAAACGGGTTGATGGGTTTTTGATAAGAGAAGGGATTAAGGGTTATGGGGAGAGGGCGGGAAGGTGGAGCTGAGTCACGACAGATCAGCCATGATCTTATTGAATGGCGGGGCAGGCTCAAGGGGCCAGATGGCCTACTCCTGCTCCTATTTCTTATGTTCTTAATCCAAGAATGTGTGGGTTAGGTGGATTGGCCATGATGTACGCACGGGTTTTACGGGGAGAGGAGGACCTGGGTAAGATGCTCTTTCAGGTGGTTCAAGCAGATGTGATAGGCTGAGTGGCCTCTTTCTGCACTGTAGGGGTTCTATGATTCTCATGCATTATCTAATTTATTTTTGAAGGCTACAATTTAATTTGTAACCATTGTCCCAAGAGGCACTGCATTCCAAACCTGAATTAGTCAATATGGTTTCCCCCAGATTGTCAATCACCATAAATCTACGTCCTCTGATTTTAATCCTTCAGCCATTGGTTAATGTTTCCCTTCATTTTCTCTATCCAAATCCTTCAAGATTTTACACGTGTTTATCAAAACTCCTCTTAACCTTTTCTGCTCCAAGGAAACCAATCCCAGCTCCTCCAATCTCTCCAAATACCCAATGTCATTCAGTAAGGTGTTACCTACTGCACAAGATGGTGCTTGGGGTGAGAGGTCAATATGGCTGGAGCATTGGTTACTGAACAGCAAACTGTTGGTTATTTCACCCAGGCACTTCTCTCTGGTATACCCAGTCTAACCAACAGGAGGCACTGTGTGTGTGTGTGAGAGCTTCCATAAAATCTTTGTGCTCTTCTTGTGGGGGAAATGTTTGAATTTCAGTTGGTAGTTCCCCGCAACAGCAGGGCCTTGGTGAAGTAGGGCAGACAGTGGTCTTACACTCTCTCCGTGTGGACCAGGGGCTGTGTGTTTTTCATTTAACATGGGACAACTTTCCTTAACAGACTATAGAACGAGGCTTGAGAAGACTTGAGAAGCTTCCTGTACCTGTAGACATTAGGACATGAAGGCCCGTACGCTGCCTCTAATGAGAGCGCGACATATTGGGCAGCTGCGGAGATTTGGGGCACAGTCTCGGCACACAACCAGGTGTCCACAAGGTATGAAAACAATGGAGACCTCTCTGTCCAAGCACACCTTGCACGTTCTCTCGTCCTTCAGCTGCCGCAGTTGTTCCTCGGCACTCAAGTCTGTAAACAGATGTAGACACAAGGATATTTAGATCACATCTTTTCTAAAGTTAGAGTGGAGTATAACCTGTCTGCAGCTCCTTCTGGATGTTACTCTGTACCTGCTCTCTAGTTGGAGGGAGAGAGCACTGACCTTCCTCTCTCACTGCCCCTGAGATCCAGCTCGGGTTATTGGTAATAAATTATCTCCAGTCACTCCTCCGATTCTGTACCAAACCCACATTATTTCACCAAATCAGATTGGCAGTATTTCTCTGCCTGCTGCTCCAGTGGAGATATTGACTCATAAAAACTAGGTCACGTCTGCGTTAAAGCCGGATAAAAATTGTCACATTATTTGTGTTCTTCACTTTGTATTAGTGTTTGAAAGTCAGATCTGCTTCAGACTCTTACTTGGGTGGGGGTTGGGTCACACTGCCTCACGTCTCCTCGGACAGTGGTGTAATCCAGAGATTTAACTTGTGATGTGGATTGGATATTTATATTTTCCCTTAGTCCATTCCCTCAGTCTGACTAGCTGATGATTAAGTTACTGTCCTGGTGAATGATGGTAAATACAGCCCAGAACGTCAACCAATCCATTTATAATTAGAACATAGAACATAGAACACTACAGTACAAACAGGCCCTTCGGCCCACGAGTTGCGCTGATCACATCAACACCTACCAACCTTCAGACCTATCTATAACCCTCAATCTCATAAAACCCCATATACTCATCCAGAAGTCTTTTAAAAGACCCCAGCGAGTTCACCTCCACCACCACTGATGGCAGCCGATTCCATTCACTCATCACCCTCTGAGTGAAAAACTTACCCCTAACATCACTTCTGAACTTCCCTCCCTGTACCTTAAATCTGTGTCCTCTCGTAGCAACCATTTCAACCCGGGGAAATAGCCTCTGAGAGTCCACCCTATCTATTCCTCTCAACATTTTGTAAACTTCTATCAGGTCGCCTCTCAACCTTCGTCTCTCCAGGGAAAAGAGACCCAGCTTCCTCAACCTATCTTCATAAGGCATGCCTCCCAGTCCAGGCAACATCCTTTTAATCTCCTCTGTACCCTCTCAATAGCTTCTACATCTTTCCTATAGTGAGGCGACCAGAACTGCGCACAATACTCTAAATGAGGCCTGACAAGGGTCTTATAAAGTTGCAGCATTACCTCCCGACTCCTAACTCAATTCATTCAAACCTCCTCCCATCCTTTCCCAACTAACTCTATCCTCTATTTCTCACCTGTTTATCTAATCTCCCTATAACCACCACTCAGCCTCACCTCCCCGTGAGAGCGAATACCCCATTCTCACCACCCTCGGGTTGGAAAGCTTTCTCCTGAATTCCTTATCTAATTTCTTGGTGACTATTGAAGGTTTCTAGTTTTGCTTTTCTCTTCAAATGGAAATACCCTCCCTGTGTCTGCGTGGGTTTCCTCCCAGGATTGGGGAGCGTGGCGGAGGGGGAGAGGCAAGAGTGAAACATGGGCAAGGAAACCTCCGGCTGGTCACCATGTACTGTCCCCCCCTCACTGACTGAATCAATATTCCTCCATATTGAACAGCACTAGGAGGAAGCCCTGAGGGTGGCAAGGGATGCACTCCAAGTGGGGGAACTTCAGTGCCCATCACTGAGAAGAATTAACATAGACCAAGCTCCTAAAGGATCCTAAAGCTGCCAGATTGGGTCTGTGGCAGATGGCGAAGGAGCCAACAAGAAGGAAAAACATATTTGGCCTCACCCTTACCAATCTGCTGGCTGCAGATGCATTTGTCCATCGGTAAGAGTGACCAACGCACAGTCCTTGTGGAGACAAAGTTGCGCCTTCACGTTGAGAATAACCTCCATGGTGTTGCACTATCACTGTGCTCAATGGGATAGACTTCAAACCGATCTAGCAACTCAAAACTGGGCATCCACGGGGCACTGTGAGCCATCAACAGCAGCGGAACTATATTCCAGCACAATCTGTAATCTCACGGCCCGACACATCCCCCACCAAGGGATCAACCCTGGTTCAATGGAGAGTGCAGGAGGGCATGCCAGGAGCAGCACCTAAAAATAAGGTGTCAACCTGGTGAAGCTACCAAACAGGACTACTTGTGTGCTAAACAGCATAAGCAGTGAGTGATAGAGTATCTGATCCACAGCCAACGGATCAGATCTAAGCTCTGCAGTCCTTCCACATCCAGTCGTGAATGGAGATGAGTTAGACAACTCACTGCAGGAGGGAGGTTCCACAAACATTATCCCCATCCTGAATGATGGAGGAACGCAGCAGACCAGTGCAACAGATCAGGTTGTAGCATTCACAACAATCAAAAGTGCCGAGTGGATGATCCATCTCCACCTCCTCCAGTGGTTCCCCAGGATCTCAGATGCCTGTCTCCGGCCAATTCAATTAACTCCCCGTGACGTCAAGAAGTAGCTGAAAGCACTGGATACCGCAAAGATTATAGGTCCTGACAGTATTCCGTTGATAGTACTGAACTTGCTGTGCCCCTAGCCAAGCTATAACACTGGCATCTATCCGGCAATGTGGAAAGTTGCCCAGGTATGTCCTGTACACAAAAAGCAGGACAAATCCAACCCGGATTTGTCCTGTTACTGCCCAGTCTACTCTCGATCATCAGTGCAGTGACGGAAGGGGTCCTCGACAGCGCGATCCCCAGCACCTGCTCAGCAAGAACCTGCTCAGTGACGCCCAGTTTGGGTTTTGCCCGGATCACTCAGCTCCCGACCTCATTACAGCCTTGGTTCAAACAGAGCTGAACTCCGGAGGGGAGGTGAGAGTGACTGCCCTGGACATTAAGCAGCATTTGACCAAGTGCAGCATCAGGAAGCCCCAGCAAAACTGCAATCAATGGGAAATCCCTCCACTGGTTAGAGTTACACCAGAAAGATGGTTGAGGAGGTTGGAGGTCAATCATCTCAGCTCCAGGATATCCTTGCAGCACTTCATACCTGGTACATAGGAAGGTGGTTGTGGTTGTGGAGGGTCAGTCATCTCAGCTCCAGGACATCTCTGCAGGAGTCCCTCAGGATAGTGTCCGGGACCCGACCATCTTCAGCTGCTCCATCAATGACCTTCTCTCCGTCATAAGGTCAGAAGTGGGGATGTTCACCGATGATCACACAAGATTCAGCATCATTTGTGACTCCTCAGATACTAAAACAATCCAAGTCCAAATGCAACAATATCCAGGCTTGAGCTGACGAGCGGCAAGTAACATTTCTGCTACACAAATTCCAGACAACGACTATCTCCAGAGGATCCAGCCACCGCCCCAAGACATTCAATGGCATTACTAACATGTAATCCCCCACTGTCAACATCCTGGAGGTTACCATTAACCAGAAACTGCACTGTACTAGCTATATAAATACTCTGGCTACCAGGGCAGGTCAGAAACTAGGAATGATGCAGTGATGAACTCCCAACTCCCCAAAGCCCAATCTTCAGGGGATAAATCAGGAGTGTGATGGAATACTCCCCACTTGCCTGGATGGGTACAGCTCCAACTTGCCTGGATGGGTAAAGCTCCAACTTGCCTGGATGGGTACAGATCCAACTTGCCTGGATGGGTAAAGCTCCAACTTGCCTGGATGGGTACACACAGTGAGCACGTGAATGGGTACAGCTCCAACTTGCCTGGATGGGTACAGCTCCCAACAACACTCAAGAAACTCGACACCATCCAGGACAAACCAATCCCGCCTGACCCTCACCCCATCCACAAACATTCACTCCCCCCACCACTGACACGCAGTGACAGCCGTGTAAGATACACCGCCAGGACACACCAACGCTCCTCAGGCAGCACCTTCCAAACCCACGACCACTGCCATCTAGAAAGGCTACAACAGCAATATCTGGGAACGCTACCTCCTGGAGGTTTCCCTCCCAGTCACTCACCAGACTGATTTGGAAGTGTGTATCACCGTTCCTTCGCTGTCACTGGGTCAAAATCCTGGAATTCCCTCTCTAACGGCACTGTGCACCTACCTACACTTCAGGGAACCCAGCAGCTCAAGGCCACAGCTCACCTTCTCGAGGCGACTAGGGACGGGCAGTAAATGCTGTCCTCACCATCGGCACCCACACTCCTTGCATGAATGAACTCGTCCGTCTATCCCAATCTCCGACTACACTGCTCGCCCCCCCCCCTCAATGAACACACCCCACACACCCTCTCCCCACACACCCCCCACCATGTCCACCTCCACCACCACATCTCCCCCACCACCCGCTGATCCTGACCTTCTGATGCTCCACTCAGCAAGGCAGTGGTAGCCTGCTAAAAAATCTTTCTGTCCGATTTTCTAGCTGGTGGAACGTGACACCTCTACTGGGCTGCCCAGCTCATCCCCTGCCTAATTCAGGCCCAAAGCACCCTGAGGATGACATGGTTCAGGCATGGCCTCACAACCCACAATCCACCCAGGTCTCCTAACCTCCATTTGGAAAAAAAAAAACTGGAACAAAGCAAATTCCTGCGGACGCTGGAATCTGAAACCAGCAGAGGAAATGCTGGAAAACCTCAGCAGGTCCGGCAGCGTCTGTGAGGAGAGAAAAGAGCTGACGTTTCGAATCCAGATGGCCCATTGTCAAAGCGAAAAGGCTGGGAAAGTGGGAGGTATTTACATTGCAGGGGGAGGGAATGAGAGATGAGTCATAGCCACAGAAACCAGGGGAAAGGCTGCTAATGGCAGTCCACAGAGAGAATACAGGGTGTGAATGGCCGAAAGGGCAGAGAAACTGAAATCAGAGGGTAAATTGTGACAGATAAAGATGTGGGGGGGGGGAAGGAGAAAGGAATGGGTGGGAGAGAGGTAAAATTAAGAAAAAAAAATGGGGGGAAAAGGATGTTTTGGCCCTGGAGGGAGTGCAGAGGAGGTTTACTCGGCTGATACCGGAGTTGAGGGGATTGAGCTATGAGGAGAGGCTGAATAAACTAGGCTTGTACTCGTTAGAGTTTAGAAGAATGAGGGGAGATCTCATTGAGACGTATAAGATGATGAATGGGATGGATAGGATAGAGGTGGAAAGACTGTTCCCGCTCAAAAAAGACAGTAGGACTAGGGGGCACAGCCTCAAGATAAAGGGGGGGGGCGGTTTAGAACAGAGTTGAGGAGGAACTTCTTCACTCAAAGGGTGGTGAATCTCTGGAATTCTCTGCCCGTTGAAGTGGTGGAGGCTGCCTCGCTAAATATTTTTAAGAAACGGGTTGATGGGTTTTTGATAAGAGAGGGGATTAAGGGTTATGGGGAGAGGGCGGGAAGGTGGAGCTGAGTCACGACAGATCAGCCATGATCTTATTGAATGGCGGGGCAGGCTCGAAGGGCCAGATGGCCTACTCCTGCTCCTATTTCTTATGTTCTTATGTTAAAAGGGGAGAAAAGGTAAGAAAAGAGCGGGAGAAAGTAGGGGGAAAGAGTGGGGGGGGGGGGATAAAAGTAAAGAAATTAGAGAATTAGAAAATAATTTAGAAAAGCCATTGCAGTCTTATCTGGAACTGTTCAAAGTTCCCCCTGTTATTGAGAATCAGCTCCGTGGGGTTGGTAATCAACTATTCAGGACCAGAAGAAGCAGCCAGACATTAGATGGTCCAACTAATGCACCAAGCACAGCCTCATTCAGCCAGTGTGTAATCCTGAGTGATACTGTCAGCGCCTGTCCATTCTGAAAGTGGACACAAGCTTCCCAGCTGGGACTTGTGTTACAGAGAACCAGACAAAGCAGCAATTCGGGCAGAGGAGGAAGCTGAGATTACACGCTACAGCAAGATAGCTGAACCGGTCACACTAATAGGAAGGTACATGGAACCAATGTGATAAAATAGTCGATGGAAAAGATGTTGAGTAGAAATGCTAGGAAGAGAAGAGAAACAGGAGGTTTGCAGCTCTAGGACGTTCTAGAGTAGAGCTCCAGTCTTTACACACTTACAACATGCCTTCCAGATGATTCTGCCTGGGAGCGGACTCTGGTCTAATCCTCCATTCCCATTATTTCCTCAAATCAGGTGCTCACTTCTGCTGTACGGTCTTAAAGGGACAGGCACCGCATACACAATAGGACAGGGGTCAATGAATGACCTATGGCTGCCTCTAAGGGATTAAGGGTTATGGCGAGAGGGCGGGAATGTGGAACTGAGCCACGACAGATCAGCCGTGATCTTATTGAATGGTGGGGCAGGCTCGAAGGGCTAGATGGCCGACTCCTGCTCCTATTTCTTATGTTCTTGTGTTCCCATGAATTCCATTTCATCCAACCCCAGTGATGAGGAGATTCATTGGAGGCGTACAGGTGACGCCCTAACAGAGAGGAGCCTGAGCCTTTGAACCGGCTGGAGATGATGTGGAGACGCCGGCGTTGGACTGGGGTAAACACAGTAAGAACATAGAACATAGAACATTACAGATCAAACAGGCCCTTCGGCCCTCGAGTTGCGCCGATCGCATCAACCCCACCAATCTATAGACCTATCTATAACCCCCAATCCCATTAAACCCCATATACTCATCCAGAAGTCTTTTAAAAGACCCCAGCGAGTTCGCCTCCACCACCGACGACGGCAGCCGATTCCATTCACTCACCACCCTCTGAGTGAAAAACTTACCCCTAACATCACCTCTGTACTTCCCTCCCCGCACCTTAAATCTGTGTCCTCTCGTAGCGACCATTTCAACCCGGGGAAATAGCCTCTGAGAGTCCACCCTATCTATTCCTCTCAACATTTTATAAACTTCTATCAGGTCGCCTCTCAACCTTCGCCTCTCCAGGGAAAAGAGTCCCAGCTCCCTCAACCTATCTTCATAAGGCATGCCTCCCAGTCCAGGCAACATCCTTGTAAATCTCCTCTGCACCCTTTCAATAGCTTCTACGTCTTTCCTATAGTGAGGCGACCAGAACTGCGCACAGTACTCCAAATGAGGCCTGACGAGGGTCCTGTAAAGTTGCAGCATTACCTCCCGACTCCTAAACTCAATCCCACGATTAATGAAGGCCAGTACACCATACGCCTTCTTGACCACCTCCTCCACCTGTGAGGCCGATTTAAGAGTCAGGCCGATTTAAGAAGTCTGACAACACCAGGTTAGAGTCCAACTGCTTTGAAGAGGGGCACCTCGAAAGCTCGTGACTTTCCTATCAAATAAATCGGGTGGACTTAAACCTGGTGTTGTCAGACTTCTTACCGCCTGGAGATTCCCGTCCTGCCGCTTACCCTTCCTCTGCGCTGTCGCTTCCCTGCTCTCATTTGCAACAGCTCTGTTCACCTGTGGCCTCTGGTCAGCTCCTGTCAAAGTAACAAAATGACCAATCAGTCTATCACAAGTCCCCGATGAATACGCTCCGAGTTTTGCCAGCGACGCTCCGTATTTCAAGCCAGTGAAATCGTCGGGCAGGCGGCGAGAGGCGCTGGTTCTGTTCCAAGTCAATACCTGTGTTCAGCTGTCTCCTTTCTCTTCCTGACTCCTCGGCCCCCAGTAGATCAGAGAGAAGGTCACTGACTGAGCTATACTGTGACCCAGATAGCAAGTACTTGTTATAAACTAAACTCTCGATCAAACTGCGATCAAAACCCATCTGCAGCACATGCTGAGCCACTGTGGATTGCATGAGAGGAGAGAGTGCCGCATTTCCAACCAGACCTGCAAGGAGATAGATTTACTGTGAGAATTTAAGAGTGTTCCTCTCCTGTCTCTTCACCTCCTGCTTTCTCCCTCTCCTGGGACAGGAGGCGGATAACAGTGGGAGTGTAGAAATGCTGTTTGGCCATTTCCACAATCTCTCTCCTGTTAAAACCTTCCCCTTCCCATTCAGAACTCTGGTCCACTGGAGGAGGCACTGATAAATCATAGATCATAGAAACCCTACAGTGCAGAAAGAGACCCTTCAACTCTGCACCAAACACAATCCCTACCCCCATATCCCTACATGTTATACCCACTAATCCCTCTAACCTACACATCCCTGGACACTAAGGGGCAATTTCTTAGCATGGCCAATCACCCTAGTCTGCACATCTTTGGACTGTGGGAGGAAACCGGAGCACCCGGAGGAAACCCACGCAGACACGAGGAGAATGTGCGAACTCCACACAGGCAGTGACCCGAGCCTGGGAATCGAACCCAGGACCCTGGAGCTGTGAAACGGCAGTGCTAACCCACTGCACTCCTATCCCTTGACCAGACAGATATTGGTCCAAGTCCCACTGCAGGGATTTGAGCATTTCACTCAGGATCGCTGAGGGAACGCCGTACTGTCTGAGCTGCCCTCGTTTAGATTGTGCTAGACACTGGATGGAAATGATCCCATTTCAGGGGAGAGAGGCACTTCTGCCCAGCATCCTGGCAAATATTTATCCCTAAATCAATATCACATTGAACACATTTTCAATAATTAACAGAGTAATTAGTTTGTGAGATCCTCCTGTGTGAAATTTGGTTGCCATGACTACAATATTTCACTGGTTATGAAGTTTTGTTTCAAATTTTTGGAATGTCCTGAAAATTTCAAACTCAAATTCAAATCCTTCCCCTTGGATTCCCCTCGGACAGACTCCCACTGAGAAGACTACTCTTGGACAGATTCCCCTCGGACAGACTGCCCTTGGGAAGACTCCCCTCGGATGGACTCCCCTCGGGAAGAAGACTCCCCTTGGACAGACTCCCCTGGGACAGACTCCCCTTGGACAGACTCCCCTTGGACAGACTCCCCTTGGACAGACTCCCCTGGGACAGACTCCCCTGGGACAGACTCCCCTTGGACAGACTCCCCTCGGGACAGAGTCCCCTTGGGAAGACTCCCCTTGGACAGATTCTTCTTGGACAGCCTTCCCTGGGACAGACTCCCCTCAGACAGATTCCCCTCGGACAGACTCCCCTCGGGACAGACTCCCCTTGGACAGACTCCCCTGGGACAGACTCCCCTGGGACAGACTCCCCTGGGACAGACTCCCCTCGGGACAGACTCCCCTTGGACAGACTCCCCTGGGACAGACTCCCCTGGGACAGACTCCCCTGGGACAGACTCCCCTCGGGACAGACTCCCCTTGGACAGACTCCCCTGGGACAGACTCCCCTCGGGACAGACTCCCCTGGGACAGATTCCCCTGGGACAGACTCCCCTGGGACAGAGTCCCCTCGGGACAGACTCCCCTTGGACAGACTCCCCTCGGGACAGAGTCCCCTCGGGAAGACTCCCCTTGGACAGACTCCCCTGGGACAGACTCCCCTGGGACAGACTCCCCTTGGACAGACTCCCCTCGGGACAGAGTCCCCTCGGGAAGACTCCCTTTGGACAGATTCTTCTTGGACAGACTCCCCTGGGACAGTCTTCCCTGGGACAGACTCCCCTCGGACAGATTCCCCTCGGACAGACTCCCCTGGGACAGACCCCCCTTGGGAAGACTCCCCTCGGACAGATTCCCCTGGGACAGCCTTCCCTGGGACAGACTCCCCTCGGACAGACTCCCCTGGGAAGACTCCCCTTGGACAAACTCCCCTGGGACAGACTCCCCTGGGACAGACTCCCCTGGGACAGCCTTCCCTGGGACAGATTCCCCTCGGACAGATTCCCCTGGGACAGACTCCCCTGGGACAGACTCCCCTGGGACAGACTCCCCTGGGACAGACTCCCCTGGGACAGACTACCCTTGGAAGTTACTCTCTGGACACACTCTGGACTGGAACTTTCCCTGCGACAGGTTCTCCCTGGAGAGACTCTCCCTGGACGGAGTCAATCCAGCACAGTCTCCTCCTTGGACAGGCCCCATTGTAAGAAATGATAATTTTCAGAATATTGTAGAATTCTTGCAGATTTTGCAGGAACCATTTGGCAGAAGGTTTGTTTATTCATTCTCTTGAAGAATCCACTGCCTGTCCCTAACAGCCAGTGGCTGATAATTGCCGAGGACAGTGATGCTTCCTGGGAGGCCTATGGCACCTTGTTACCAGACGGTAACCAGAATCAGAGAAACTGAAAGGTGACCTCAGCTAAAGTGAGAAACAGAGGGGTATCTGGCCAGAGATATTCAAACAAGTGATTAAACCACTGGCCCCGGGAAATCGAGTATATTAATGGGTGCCCAATGGGCAGGGGGCAGGCCTCATTGGACAGCTGTTTTCTCCAATTGGGGGAGAGTGAGGGAGACCAGGGAAGGGTAACCAATCACAGCCGGAGAGCAGAACATTGGCCTCTGGAGATTAACTCTTCAACCACGCTATCTTTCTGTCTGTTAACTGCTTTCATTATCACTCTTCAGATGCTTTTTGTAACTATTTAGTTTATGCCTCATATCTAAACTGTTAGCCATTAATAAACTATGAAAAAATTACTTTAAAATTATCAATGATTTTGAAATCCTTTTTTTGGGACATTTGTGACTCTTGGAACTAAAACTAACAAAGTGGTTCCAGAAGTGAGATATCGGTGTGAGGTATCGGTGTGGGATATCGGTGTGAGGTATCGGTGTGGGATATCAGTGTGGGATATCAGTGTGGGGTATCGGTGTGGGGTATCGGTGTGAGATATCGGTGTGGGATATCGGTGTGGGATATCGGTGTGGGGTATCGGTGTGGGGTATCGGTGTGGGATATCGGTGTGGGATATCGGTGTGAGATATCGGTGTGGGATATCGGTGTGGGATATCGGTGTGGGGTATCGGTGTGGGATATCGGTGTGGGATATCGGTGTGGGATATCGGTGTGGGATATCGGTGTGAGATATCGGTGTGGGATATCGGTGTGGGATATCGGTGTGGGGTATCGGTGTGGGGTATCGGTGTGGGGTATCGGTGTGGGGTATCGGTGTGGGATATCGGTGTGGGGTATCGGTGTGGGATATCGGTGTGAGGTATCGGTGTGGGATATCGGTGTGAGGTATCGGTGTGAGATATCAGTGTGGGGTATCGGTGTGGGGTATCGGTGTGAGATATCGGTGTGAGGTATCGGTGTGGGATATCGGTGTGGGATATCGGTGTGGGATATCGGTGTGGGATATCGGTGTGGGGTATCGGTGTGGGATATCGGTGTGGGATATCGGTGTGGGATATCGGTGTGGGGTATCGGTGTGGGATATCGGTGTGAGGTATCGGTGTGGGATATCGGTGTGAGGTATCGGTGTGGGATATCAGTGTGGGGTATCGGTGTGGGATATCGGTGTGGGATATCGGTGTGGGGTATCGGTGTGGGGTATCGGTGTGGGGTATCGGTGTGGGGTATCGGTGTGGGATATCGGTGTGAGGTATCGGTGTGGGGTATCGGTGTGGGGTATCGGTGTGGGGTATCGGTGTGGGATATCGGTGTGGGGTATCGGTGTGGGGTATCGGTGTGGGGTATCGGTGTGGGGTATCGGTGTGGGGTATCGGTGTGGGATATCGGTGTGAGATATCGGTGTGAGATATCGGTGTGAGGTATCGGTGTGAGGTATCGGTGTGGGATATCGGTGTGGGATATCGGTGTGGGATATCGGTGTGGGATATCGGTGTGAGATATCGGTGTGAGGTATCGGTGTGAGGTATCGGTGTGGGATATCGGTGTGAGGTATCGGTGTGGGGTATCGGTGTGAGGTATCGGTGTGGGATATCGGTGTGAGATATCGGTGTGAGGTATCGGTGTGAGGTATCGGTGTGGGATATCGGTGTGAGGTATCGGTGTGGGGTATCGGTGTGAGGTATCGGTGTGAGATATCAGTGTGAGATATCGGTGTGAGGTATCGGTGTGAGGTATCGGTGTGGGGTATCGGTGTGGGGTATCGGTGTGAGGTATCGGTGTGAGGTATCGGTGTGGGATATCGGTGTGAGATATCGGTGTGAGGTATCGGTGTGGGATATCGGTGTGGGGTATCGGTGTGGGGTATCGGTGTGGGGTATCGGTGTGGGGTATCGGTGTGGGATATCGGTGTGAGGTATCGGTGTGGGGTATCGGTGTGGGATATCGGTGTGAGGTATCGGTGTGGGGTATCGATGTGGGATATCGGTGTGGGATAACGGTGTGGGATATCGGTGTGAGATATCGGTGTGAGGTATCGGTGTGGGATATCGGTGTGGGATATCGGTGTGGGATATCGGTGTGGGATATCGGTGTGGGATATCGGTGTGAGGTATCGGTGTGGGATATCGGTGTGGGGTATCGGTGTGGGGTATCGGTGTGGGATATCGGTGTGGGATATCGGTGTGGGATATCCGTGTGGGATATCGGTGTGGAGTATCGGTGTGGGGTATCGGTGTGGGATATCGGTGTGGGATATCGGTGTGGGATATCGGTATGGGATATCGGTGTGAGATATCGGTGTGGGATATCAGTGTGGAGTATCGGTGTGGGATATCGGTGTGGGATATCCGTGTGGGATATCGGTGTGGGATATCGGTGTGGGATATCGGTGTGGGATATCGGTGTGAGATATCGGTGTGAGGTATCGGTGTGAGGTATCGGTGTGGGATATCCGTGTGGGATATCGGTGTGGGGTATCGGTGTGGGTTATCGGTGTGGGGTATCGGTGTGGGATATCGGTGTGGGATATCGGTGTGGGATATCCGTGTGGGATATCGGTGTGGGATATCGGTATGGGATATCGGTGTGAGATATCGGTGTGGGGCATCGGTGTGGGGCATCGGTGTGGGGTATCGGTGTGAGATATCGGTGTGGGATATCGGTGTGGGATATCGGTGTGGGGTATCGGTGTGGGGTATCGGTGTGGGGTATCGGTGTGGGATATCGGTGTGGGGTATCGGTGTGGGGTATCGGTGTGAGATATCGGTGTGGGATATCGGTATGGGATATCGGTGTGGGGTATCGGTGTGGGATATCGGTGTGGGATATCGGTGTGGGAATTCGGTGTGAGATATCGGTGTGGGATATCGGTGTGAGATATCGGTGTGGGATATCGGTGTGGGGTATCGGTGTGGGATATCGGTGTGGGGTATCGGGGTGGGGTATCGGTGTGGGATATCCGTGTGGGATATCCGTGTGGGATATCGGTGTGGGATATCGGTGTGGGATATCGGTGTGGGATATCGGTGTGAGGTATCGGTGTGAGGTATCGGTGTGGGATATCGGTGTGGGATATCGGTGTGGGATATCGGTGTGAGGTATCGGTGTGAGGTATCGGTGTGGGATATCGGTGTGGGATATCGGTGTGGGATATCGGTGTGGGATATCGGTGTGGGATATCGGTGTGGGATATCGGTGTGAGGTATCGGTGTGGGATATCGATGTGGGATATCGGTGTGGGGCATCGGTGTGGGATATCGGTGTGGGGTATCGGTGTGAGATATCGGTGTGGGATATCGGTGTGGGGTATCGGTGTGGGATATCGGTGTGGGGTATCGGTGTGGGATATCGGTGTGGTGCATCGGTGTGGGATATCGGTGTGGGGTATCGGTGTGAGATATCGGTGTGAGATATCGGTGTGGGATATCGGTCTGGAGTATCGGTGTGAGATATCGGTGTGAGATATCGGTGTGGGGTATCAGTGTGGGGTATCAGTGTGGGGTATCGATGTGGGGTATCGGTGTGGGATATCGGTGTAGGATATCGGTGTGGGATATCGGTGTGGGATATCGGTGTGGGATATCGGTGTGGGATATCGGTGTGGGATATCGGTGTGGGATATCGGTGTGGGATATCGGTATGGGATATCGGTGTGGGGTATCGGTGTGAGGTATCGGTGTGGGATATCGGTGTGGGATATCGGGGTGAGGTATCGGTGTGGGATATCGGTGTGGGATATCGGTGTGGGGTATCGGTGTGGGATATCGGCGTGGGGTATCAGCGTGAGGTATCGGTGTGGGGTATCGGTGTGGGGTATCGGTGTGAGGTATCGGTGTGGGATATCGGTGTGGGATATCGGGGTGGGGTATCGGTGTGGGGTATCGGGGTGGGGTATCGGTGTGGGGTATCGGTGTGGGGTATCGGTGTGGGATATCGGTGTGGGGTATCGGTGTGAGGTATCGGTGTGGAGTATCGATGTGGGATATCGGTGTGGGATATCGGTGTGGGGTATCGGTGTGGGGTATCGGTGTGGGGTATCGGTGTGGGATATCGGGGTGGGGTATCGGTGTGGGATATCGGTGTGGGGTATCGGTGTGGGATATCGGTGTGGGGTATCGGTGTGGGGTATCGGTGTGGGATATCGGTGTGGGGTATCGGTGTGGGGTATCGGTGTGGGGTATCGGTGTGGGGTATCGGTGTGGGGTATCGGTGTGGGGTATCGGTGTGGCATATCGGTGTGGGGTATCGGTGTGGGATATCGGTGTGGGATATCGGCGTGGGGTATCAGCGTGAGGTATCGGTGTGGGGTATCGGTGTGGGGTATCGGTGTGAGGTATCGGTGTGGGATATCGGTGTGGGATATCGGGGTGGGGTATCGGTGTGGGGTATCGGGGTGGGGTATCGGTGTGGGGTATCGGTGTGGGGTATCGGTGTGGGATATCGGTGTGGGGTATCGGTGTGGGATATCGACGTGGGGTATCGGTGTGAGGTATCGGTGTGAGATATCGGTGTGGAATATCGGTGTGGGATATCGATGTGAGGTATCGGTGTGGGATATCGGTGTGAGGTATCGGTGTGAGGTATCGGCGTGGGATATCGGTGTGGGATATCGATGTGAGGTATTGGTGTGGGATATCGGTGTGAGGTATCGGTGTGAGGTATCGGCGTGGGATATCGGTGTGGGATATCGGGGTGAGGTATCGGTGTGGGATATCGGTGTGGGATATCGGGATGGGATATCGGTGTGGGGTATCGGTGTGGGATATCGGTGTGGGGTATCGGTGTGGGATATCGGTGTGGGGTATCGGGGTGGGGTATCGGTGTGGGGTATCGGTGTGGGGTATCGGCGTGGGATATCGGCGTGAGGTATCGGTGTGAGGTATCGGTGTGGGATATCGGTGTGGGATATCGGTGTGGGATATCGGTGTGGGGTATCGGTGTGAGGTATCGGTGTGGGATATCGGTGTGGGATATCGGTGTGGGATATCGGTGTGGGATATCGGTGTGGGATATCGGTGTGGGATATCGGGGTGGGATATCGGTGTGGGATATCGGTGTGGGATATCGGTGTGAGATATCGGTGTGGGATATCGGTGTGGGATATCGGTGTGGGGTATCGGAGTGGGCTAGCAGAATGGGCTAGCAGAGTGGGGTATCGGAGTGGGGTATTGGAATGGGGTATCAGAGTGGGATATCAGCGAGAGATATCAGATTGGTCAAGATCCTAAATGATGGGGATTCCAGTTACATTTCTGAGCATGTCCAGACAAATACATTTCAGTTAATGTGGTCTTTCTGGATTTTCAGAAGGCGTTTGACAAGGTACCTCACAAGAGGTTATTGCAGAAGGTCAGGGGACATGGAGTTGGGGGTAGGGTGTTAGTGTGGATAGAGGATTGGTTGTCAAATAGGAGGCAGAGAGTGGGGGTCAATGGATGCTATTCGGATTGGTGGTTGGTGACTAGTGGGGTGCCCCAGGGGTTGGTGCTGGGGCCTCAGCTATTTACCATTTATATAGATGATCTGGAGGAGGGAACGGAGTGCAGGGTGTCGAAATTTGCTGATGACACCAAGATTGGGGGAAAGGCAAATTGTGCGGAGGGTGTGGAGAGTCTGCAGAAGGATCTAGATAGGCTGGGCGAATGGGCCAGGAAATGGCAAATGGAATTTAATGTTGGCAAGTGTGAGGTGGTCCACTTTGACAGGAGGAATGGTAGGAAGGACTATTACTTACGGGGCGAAAAACTGCAGCAGGCGACGGTGCAGAGGGACCTCGGGGTCCTTGTGCATGAGTCGCAAAAACCCAGCTTGCAGGTGTAGCAGGTGGTCAGGAAGGCGAATGGGATGCTGGCCTTCATAGCGAGGGGGATTGAATATAAAAGTAGGGAGGTCTTGCTACAGCTGTATAGGGCATTGGTGAGGCCGCAGCTGGAGTACTGTGTGCAGTTTTGGGCGCTGCAGCTGCGCAAGGATATTTTGGCCCTGGAGGGAGTGCAGAGGAGGTTTACTCGGCTGATACCGGAGTTGAGGGGGTTGAGCTATGAGGAGAGGCTGAATAAACTAGGCTTGTACTCGTTAGAGTTTAGAAGAATGAGGGAGATCTCATTGAGACGTATAAGATGATGAATGGGATGGATAAGATAGAGGTGGAGAGACTCTTCCCGCTCAAAAAAGACAGTAGGACTAGGGGGCACAGCCTCAAGATAAAGGGGAGGCGGTTTAGAACAGAGTTGAGGAGGAACTTCTTCACTCAAAGGGTGGTGAATCTCTGGAATTCTCTACCTGTTGAAGTGGTGGAGGCTGCCTCACTAAATATTTTTAAGAAACGGGTTGATGGGTTTTTGATAAGAGAAGGGATTAAGGGTTATGGGGAGAGGGCGGGAAGGTGGAGCTGAGTCACGACAGATCAGCCATGATCTTATTGAATGGCGGGGCAGGCTCGAAGGGCCAGATGGCCTACTCCTGCTCCTATTTCTTATGTTCTTATGTTAAAGATGGTGTGATGATAGGGGTGCAATTATTATGGTTGTATATAATGTTTTCTGTATTTCAGAGGAATGTTTAAACATTGGGCTTTATGCTACAGGCAGTCAGTATGTCTGGAGGGAATGCAGCTCAGATTCTGGCAAAGCATGATTATTACTCTCTTCAGCTTTGCAAATGTTTATTTTAAGTAGAGCTGATGGACTTTTGTTTAAGTTTTCCTGGGATTACTGTTTAGAGTGATTGACGGGGTTATGTGATGAAGTGGTTTGTTTATGTCCTGGCTCTGTAGCAGAGAGAAGAAGCTTTTTGCAGAAAGCAGTTTAGTTTGCAGCTGACAATTGGTTGAAGTTAAGAGGATTTTGTAGACTTCTGGAACTCTATCTCCCTGCAAGCTTCAAAACTGTCTGTACGAATGGTAGCAAGTGTATTCATGGTTACTAACTGCAATTAAAGTGGCAATTAAGCCTGTAAGAGGAATGTTGCTTATTTGGAACCAAAGCAGTGATAAGGTAGAAATTAAAGCTGTTCCCTTTCATTTTTAAATGTTGTTCAACTGTTAATGGTTAAGCTGCTTCATTTGTTAGAGTTATATTTAAACTGTGTTATTCAGTAACGTTTGTTTTACTATAAATGATCCCTGCTTTGTCAGTGGAATCATTCCTGGAAGGAAGTATCCTATCCTCATGTTTATGCCAAAATCAGGAACATTGTTGGGGTCTAGTTTGGCTTCGGAATGTAACCTGGGGTTCTGGTCTCGGACCCTAACAATGGGCGGAGACGAGTTGGCGTATGGAAGGTAAAAGAGGTGGGAATTCAGACGGACACTGCAGCTGACCACCTCACTGCTGAGAGAAATTAAACCTGAACACTCGACAGAATTAGAAAAATAAGTTTGCAATGTCAGTGTGCCTGCCAATTCTACAATCTCACAAAGTATCTTTTCTTACAGAGCTCCCCTTTGAGAATCACAACAGATTTCTGGGTAACCAGCTGTATGAGACACACACCTTGTCTGGTCGATGTTTGTGGCTGGGATCCACCCTGAAACTACAAGAAAACACAGCAATCAGCTCCCTCATACTTACACTGTACCACAGCCAGACAAATACCCCTGACACACACACTCCCCAAGAAGACACACACTGACAGAGACCCGGCACACACATACACACACACACACTCATACTCACACAAACGCACTGACATACACTCACTCACACACACACATGCACACAAACTGACATATACTAACAGACACACACATAAATAAATACACACCACACACACACACACACACATAAACACACACAGACACACACACACACATAAACACACACACAGACACATATTGACACACACACACACTCACACATCTAGACACACACATACATACACACACACTCACACATATAGATGCGCACACACATTCAAACACTCATGCATACACATACAGACGCACATACACAGAGAAACACACACATAGACACACACGCATGCACGCACACACACATAACACATGTATAGATGCCCAGGTGCACACAGACACTCACACATAGATAAACACACACACACACACAAATAGACACACACACAGATACATATAAATTATAGATTGATGAACACATGCATTTATGTAGCACCTTTGTTGTAATACAACATATTTTGACATATACACACATATAAATATACAGACACACACGTGTGTACACATATACACACATGCACACAGACACACACACATGTGCAAGCATAGGCAGAATCTTTGAGCTTACCACTGATTCCATGAAGTGGTAATTTAATTCCTGGATCCTGTTCACGTAATCTCTCCCTTTCACCTGGAGTACATACTCGCAGCTGTGAAAACAGGACATTAAAAATTAGTTACAGAAAGAAATGACACACATAGAATCTCTCTCTCCCCAGTGCCAGTCCCAGCCATTTTCCTCCCCATCTCTCCTGATGACTCCTTGTCTAAGTGATCAATCTTCACACGTGAGCTCACAGTCCCATCTGTCAGGACACTGCCCTCCTGACCTGATGTGTAAAGGTACTAGTTAGTGACCTGGAGTGGAGACCCAGGCTAATACGAGTCTAACCAGAGGAACCAAGTACTATGGCCTGGTCCACAGACCAGAAGGACCATCTCACAACATGGGGGCAGCAGTGGAGCACCAAAGCAGAAAAGCGTATTGCTGTTATCAAAGGAACCACGGAGTGAAGTGCAGCTTGGTAGCAGCTCACACTTATGACTCGACAGGAGGAGCAGGCAAACTGGAGAGAGATAATGATGGCACAGCCAGTGAGCAGTTCCTAC
Organism: Prionace glauca; assembly: GCA_037974335.1. Classification (NCBI taxonomy): domain Eukaryota; kingdom Metazoa; phylum Chordata; class Chondrichthyes; order Carcharhiniformes; family Carcharhinidae; genus Prionace; species Prionace glauca. The sequence continues at coordinate 53,038,348 of CM075741.1, read as the reverse complement.
ACCTACTCAAACCGTTTAACCAGAGAGGCCAGAGTGAGAATGATAGAAGTGCCATTTCATTCAATGTTGAACAACATTGGGTGTTTACACTAAGGCAAAGAAGCATCAGGTCAGTAACTCTCTCTATGCTGTTGGTCCAATAGAAGATGACGTTCTCCTGAGGTATGGAGCGGAGGAGACCGCTGCGGACTCTGGGATCATTCTTAAAGCTTTTGACACTTATTTTAGCCTGAAGCGAGACTCAGAATGGAGCAAAAGTCCCGGTGAGTTGGGGAATCAGTTGTATAATTTCTCACTGACCTAAATAACCTAGGACATGGGCAGTGAAGAACAATCTGTGATTGTCACGAGATGAAAAACTCTCTGCAGGTCAAAGATGACCTTTAGACAAGAACATAAGAAATAGGAGCAGGAGTAGGCCATCTAGCCCTTCGAGCCTGCCCCGCCATTCAATAAGATCATGGCTGATCTGAAGTGGATCAGTTCCACTTTCCCGCTTTCTCCCCATAACCTGGCTGAAGAAACATTTTGATCCAGAATTTGCTGGCAAAATAACAGCAAGGGCAGGTCGTGCCTTACGAGCCTAGTTGAGTTCTTCGATAATGTGACTGAACACATTGACGAAGGAAGTGCCGTGGACGTAGTGTACATGGACTTCAGCAAGGCTTTTGATAAAGTCCCCCATGCAAGACTTCTTGAGAAGGTGAGAGGCATGGGATCCAAGGGCCTTTGGCCTTGTGGATCCAGAACTGGCTTGCCTGCAGAAGGCAGAGAGTGGTTGTGGATAGGTCTTTTTCGGAATGGAGGTCAGTCACCAGTGGGGTGCCCCAGGGATCTGTTCTGGGACCCTTGCTGTTTGTCATTTTCATAAATGACCTGGATGAGGAAGTGGAGGGATGGGTTAGCAAGTTCGCTGATGACACGAAGGTCGGCGGTGTTGTGGATGGTCTGGAAGGATGTCAAAAGTTGCAGCAGGACATAGATAGGATGCAGGAATGGGCGGAGAAGTGGCAGATGGACTTCAACGCGGACAAATGTGTAGTCGTCCATTTTGGCAGAACCAACGGGATGAACGAGTACACTATCAAGGGCAGGAGTCTTAGTAGCGATGAAGAGCAGAAGGATCTCGGGGTCCGGGTCCACAGGACTCTTAAATCGGCCTCGCAGGTGGAGGAGGTGGTCAAGAAGGCGTATGGTGTACTGGCCTTCATTAATCGAGGGATTGAGTTTAGGAGTCGGGAGGTAATGCTGCAACTTTACAGGACCCTCGTCAGGCCTCATTTGGAGTACTGTGCGCAGTTCTGGTCGCCTCACTATAGGAAAGACGTAGAAGCTATTGAAAGGGTGCAGAGGAGATTTACAAGGATGTTGCCTGGACTGGGAGGCATGCCTTATGAAGATAGGTTGAGGGAGCTGGGACTCTTTTCCCTAGAGAGGCGAAGGTTGAGAGGCGACCTGATAGAAGTTTATAAAATGTTGAGAGGAATAGATAGGGTGGACTCTCAGAGGCTATTTCCCCGGGTTGAAATGGTCACTACGAGAGGACACAGATTTAAGGTGCGGGGAGGGAAGTACAGAGGTGATGTTAGGGGTAAGTTTTTCACTCAGAGGGTGGTGAGTGAATGGAATCGGCTGCCGTCATCGGTGGTGGAGGCGAACTCGCTGGGGTCTTTTAAAAGACTTCTGGATGAGTATATGGGGTTTAATGGGATTGGCGGTTATAGATAGGTCTATAGATTGGTGGGGTTGATGTGATCGGCGCAACTCGAGGGCCGAAGGGCCTGTTTGTGCTGTAATGTTCTATGTTAACCCTTAATTCCCCTGTCTATCAGAAACCTATCTACCCGTGACTTAAATATATTTAGCGAGGCAGCCTCAACCACTTCAACGGGCAGAGAATTCCAGAGATTCAACACCCTTTGAGTGAAGAAGTTCCTCCTCAACTCTGATCTAAACAGTCCAGTGTGTGAGGCAGGCTGAGTTTAGAGAATTTAACTGGGTTATAGTCCAATGTGTCCCTGAGGCTTCATATAACTCGGTTGACCTGGCTGAAGAAACATTTTGATCCAGAATTTGCTGGCAAAATAACAGCAAGGTTAACGATGCTCAATGTTCTTAATGTATAAATCACTCAACTCACGGTGAGTGTTAGGAAATAGAGCTGGTTTAAATGATATTTGTGTTTATGGATATCAGGAATGAGATACAAATTTGAGCTTAATTTGAGTTTCTGTACTTGTGCGCCACCTAAAGGCTGAAACTTTGGTTAGCTTCATGTTAAACAAAGGTGCCTGCAGGTCTGAGAGTTTTAGTTTCACTTTAAACTGCGCCTGCATTGTAATTAAATGTTTGCAGCATAAAAACAATTACAGAGGTTAAATAAAACTAAGCTGTTGCTTAGCAACCAGGGCCCACACTGAACAGTAGAGCAGGGATGGAGTTGTACTGGAGGCAGTTCATAGGAGGTTGGCAAATGTGAGGTTGTCCACTTTGGTAGGAATAATGGTAGGAAGGACTATTACTTACGGGGCGAAAAACTGCAGCAGGCGACGGTGCAGAGGGACCTCGGGGTCCTTGTGCATGAGTCACAAAAACCCAGTCTGCAGGTGCAGCGGGTGGTCAGGAAGGCGAATGGGATGCTGGCCTTCATAGCGAGGGGGATTGAATATAAAAGTAGGGAGGTCTTGCCGCAGCTGTATAGGGCATTGGTGAGGCCGCAGCTGGAGTACTGTGTGCAGTTTTGGTCACCGCACTTAGGCAAGGATATTTTGGCCTTGGAGGGAGTGCAGAGGAGGTTTACTAGGCTGATACCGGAGTTGAGGGGGTTGAACTATGAGGAGAGGCTGAATAAACTAGGCTTGTACTCGTTAGAGTTTAGAAGAATGAGGGGAGATCTCATTGAGACGTATAAGATGTTGAATGGGATGGATAGGATAGAGGTGGAGAGACTCTTCCCGCTCAAAAAAGACAGTAGGACTAGGGGGCACAGCCTCAAGATAAAAGGGGGGTGGTTTAGAACGGAGTTGAGGAGGAACTTCTTCACTCAAAGGGTGGTGAATCTCTGGAATTCTCTGCCCGTTGAAGTGGTGGAGGCTGCCTTGCTAAATATTTTTAAGACGCGGGTTGATGGGTTTTTGATAAGCGTTATGGGGAGAGGGCGGGAATGTGGAACTGAGACAGAGCAGCCATGATCTTATTGAATGGCGGGGCAGGCTCGAGGGGCTAGATGGCCTACTCCTGCTCCTATTTCTTATGTTCACCAGATTGATTCCAGAGATGAGGGGTTTGTCTTACGAAGAGAGATTGGGCAGTTTAGCTGATACTCCCTGGAGTTTAGAAGAGTGAGAGGAGATCTAATTGAGGTTTAAAGATGGTAAAATATATTGACAGGGTAGATGTAGAGAGGGTGTTTCCTCTTGTGGGAAAATCTGGAACAAGAGGTCACAGTTTTCGAATAAAGCAGATTTAAAACAGATGAGGAGAAATTACTTCTCTCAAAGGGTGGGGAATCTGGGGATTCACTGCCCCAGAGCGCGGTGGATGTCGGGACAGTGAGTAAATTTAAGGAAGTGGTGGACAAATGTGTTTGAAGGGTAATGGTGAACGGGAAGGAAAGTGGAGTTGAGGCTGAGATGGGGTCAGCCATGATCATATTGAATGGCGGGGTCAGGCTGGAGGGGCTGAACTCGAGGGTGCCTACTCCCACTCTTATAACCCAAACCCCCCCTCATCCACTTACCTGTCACACTTTCCTCTACAGTTTCTCAAAGTGGCTTTGGGCTATTGGCAATAAGCCTAGTGGTACTATTGTTAGATTATTAATCCAGAAACTCAGCTAATATTCTTGGTTCAAATCCTGCCACAGCAGGTGGTGGAATTTGAATTCAATAAAAAAAAATCTTGAATTAAGAATCTACTGATGACCGTGAATCCATTGTTGGAAAAACCCAACTGGTTCACCAATGTCCTTTCGGGAAGGAAATCTGCCTTCCTTATCCGGTCTGGCCTACTGTGACTCCAGATCCACAGCAATGTGGTTAACTGTTTGAATTGGCCACTCAGTTGCGTCAATAGCTACAAAGTCTCGACAAAGCCCTGACGGCATTGTGGGTCAACCCATAGCACACTGCCTGCAGCGATTCAGGAAGGCAGCTCGCCACCACCGTCTCAGGGGGCAACTAGGGACGGGCAATAAATACTAGCCAACCAGCGGTGCCCATGTCCCATGCATGAATAACAAAAGGCGTACCTGATGACAGCAGCTAACACTAGGAAAAGGGAATGTGATATAGATATAGATATAGAACCAGATATAGAACCCTACAGTGCAGAAACAGGCCCTTCGGCCCATCGAGTCTGCACCGAACACAATCCCACCCAGACCCTATCCCCATATCCCTACACATTTACCTGCTAATCCCTCTAACCTACACATCCCAGGACACTAAGGGGCAATTTTAGCATAGCCAATGAACCTAACCCGCACATCTTTGGACTGTGGGAGGAAACCGGAGCACCCGGAGAAAACCCACGCAGACACGAGGAGAATGTGCAAACTCCACACAGGCAGTGACCCAAGCCGGGAATCGAACCCAGGACCCTGGAGCTGTGAAGCAGCAGTGCTAACCACTATGCTACCGTGCCGCCCTTCACTCCTCCACATGTGAATTATTACACTTGGAAGGACTCTTCATCAGAAAATATCATCGTAAGGTTAGTAGGTAGTGTTTTGTCTGATTTGGACTAGAAATAAGCTTGCATTTCTCTTTCTGTATCTAATTTGAGACTAATTCATCCTCTTTCCTTTTCTGACTGTTCAATCCTTGTCGTCATTCTCCAGGACTTTGTCTGGTTGTATTCCAATTGTCTGGACATAGAGGCCAGCATTCCATTCTGGTGAATAAGCCGAGACCCAGGACTGTTCCAGGTGGGATACCACTCACTACATCCTGACAGTTAGAGCTCTTCCTCATTTTCCTCACCCTCTCTGTCTCCAGCCATTCACTAAGTTTCCTCACCAGGTCAATCAGAAAGGTAGCGTGCAGGTACAGCAAGCAATGAGGAAGGTGAATGGACCGTTGGTCTTTATTGTGAGGGGATTGGGATACGGGAATAAAGACATCTTGCTCCAGTTGGGCAGGGTTTCGGTGAGATCACATCTGGAATACCGTCAGCAGTTTTGGTCTCTATCAGAAAGGATAGACTCACGTCGGAGACAGTTACAGCGAGGGTTCACTAGATTAATCCCTGGGGAGAGGGAGATACCCTGTGGTGAGAAGCTGAGATTATTTTCTCTGGAGTTTCGAAGAATGAGAAGTGATTTCATTAAAAAGTACAGAATTCTGAAGGGGTTTGATGGGGTGATACGCTGATTGTTTCTGCCGGTCGGGGAATCTATAACACGGGAGCAGAGTCTCAGGATGAGGGGTCGATCTTCTAGAACTCGGACAAAGAGACAATTCCTTACACAAGTTGGTGAATCTTTGGAAATCTCTCTCCCGCTGGGTATTCTGGGTGCTCCATTGCGGAATTGTTTAAAGGCTGGGATAGACAGGCTTTTGGTCTCTCCGAGAAGCGAGAGATATGGGGAGTGGGCGGGAAAGTGGACTGGATTGGCTACGTGGAGTTTGCACATTCTCCCCGTGTCTGTGTGGGTTTCCTCCACATGCTCCAGTTTCCTCCCACAGTCCGAAAGACGTGCTGGTTAGGGTGCATTGGCCATGCTAAATTCTCCCTCACTGTACCCAAACAAGTGCTGGAGTGTGGCGGCTAGGGGATTTTCACAGTAACTTCATTGCTGTGTTAATGTAAGCCTACTTGTGACTAGTAAATAAATGTTACTTTTATTTTACACACACACACACACACTCATACATACACACACATTCATACATACACACACACACACACACACACACACACACTCATACATACACACACACTCATACATACACACACACACACACTCATACATACACACACACACACACTCATATACACACACACACTCATACATACACACACACACACTCACACACACACACTCATACATACACACACACACACACACTCATACATACACACACACACACACACTCATACATACACACACACACACACACACACTCATACATACACACACACACACACTCATACATACACACACACACACACACTCATACACACACACACACACACTCATACATACACACACTCATACATACACACACACACACACTCATACATACACACACACACTCATACATACACACACACACACTCATACATACACACACACACACACACACACTCATACATACACACACTCACACACACACTCATACATACACACACTCACACACACACTCATACATACACACACACACTCATACATACACATACACACACACACACTCATACATACACACACACTCATACATACACACACACACACACTCATACATACACACACTCACACACACACTCATACATACACACACACTCATACATACACACACACATACATACACATACACACACACACATACACACTCATACATACACACACTCACACACACACTCATACACACACACACACTCATACACACACACACACTCATACATACACACACACACACACACTCATACATACACACACACACACTCATACATACACACACACACACACTCATACATACACACACACACACACACACTCATACATACACACACTCACACACACACTCATACATACACACACTCACACACACACTCATACATACACACACACACACTCATACATACACACACACACTCATACATACACATACACACACACACTCATACATACACACACACTCATACATACACACACACACACTCATACATACACACACTCACACACACACTCATACATACACACACACTCATACATACACACACACATACATACACATACACACACACATACACACTCATACATACACACACTCACACACACACTCATACATACACACACACTCATACATACACACACACATACATACACATACACACACACACACATACACACTCATACATACACACACACACACACACACACACTCATACATACACACACACACATAGACTCACTCACTCACACACACACACACGGATACACACTCACACACACACACAGAGGCCGAGACACAGAACACAGGTAACATGGACTGTCACAGTCAGATATAGAAACAGGTATCTTGTTAATGTCTGCAGCCAGTACCGTGGAAACCATTTAGCATGTTCCATCCATGGATCATCTCCCAGCTCCCAGTTTCGAAGTTCCCCATCGCAGTGAAAACACTTCACGTTGTCACGGTGACCTGTTGAGCAGAAAACCTCCAGAAAGTCATTTCAGCGATTCAATGAGAGAGTCAGCACGGCAGGGTATACTCACTTCTGTACATACTGCTGGGTATACCCACTGCTGTACACACTGCCGGGTATACCCACTGCTGTACACGCTGCTGGGTATACTGCTGCTGTACACACTGATGGGCATACCCACTGCTGGATATAAACGCTGCTGTACCCACTGTAAGGTATACCTGCTGCTACTGGTTACTGGTTACACCCACAGCTGCACACACTGTTGGGTATACCCGTTACTGTAAGCACTGCAGAGTATACCTATTGCTGAACACAGAGCTGGGTATCCCTATTGCTGCACACACTGCCAGGTATACCCGTTGCTGTACACAGTGCCGGGTATACCCACTGCTGCACACACTGCAGGGTATATCCACTGCTGCACATACTTCTGGGTATACCCGTTGCTGTATACACTGCTGAGCGGTGTGTTTGATCATCACTGAAATCCAAGAGATGTGAAACAAAGATCTAATTTGACATCTCTCTGTGTTGTTATGTCAGCAGCTCCCCCAAATCTGACCATTCTACACAAATTTATAATATTGTCTCTCCTTGTTTTTCCAATCAAAATGCATCACTTCCAACTCCTTTGCATTAAGTGTCGCTGACCCGGTGTCTGCCCATTTCACCAGTCTGTCTACATCTGTTATCATCCACCACATTCCCAAATTCTCTGTCATCTGTAAACTCTGAACTTAAATCCTGGTTAATTCCACACAAGGAACAATGGTCAGAATACTGACTCCTGGAGAACTCTGAAGTGTGGCAACCAGGGGATTTTCACAGTAACTTCATTGCAGTGTTAATATAAGCCTACTTGTGACACTAATAAATAAATTTTACTCCATCCTGTCTGAAAAACAACCATTCTCTAATGATCTTTGCTTCTTATCCCTCAGCCAATTTTGTTTCCATTCTGCTAGTCTTTTAATCTCAGCGACTTTACTTTCATAGACAAGTTTATTATTTGGGACTTTCAAGTGCGTTTCAAAACCGATATCAATGACATTAACCCTCTACGTGACCTCAATGAATTCAGACAAGTTTATAAAAGCTTTGTCTCAAATAAGTCTATGCTTTCATTTATTAGCCTCTAAGTCTCCAAACACCAATTAATTTGCTCCCGTATTAAAATCTCCCCATCACAAATGTTAAGGCTGACTGGCCTGTGGTTATTGGTTTATCTCTTTTTAAACAGGGAGAAATGCCAGAGCAGATAGTGGAGAGGGGTTGAAAATAAATAACGTGAATAGTTCGTGCAGAATCACAAATAGAAGGGTTGTGTGTGGTGGTGATAATATTCTGAGGTGTGTCTATTTCAATGCCAGGATTGTGGGGAAGGCAGGCGAGCTGAGATGTGGAATTATAACATAAAAGCCATGCGTGAAACTTGGCTACAGGAGGGGCAGCTCAATGTTCCAGGGTTCCAATGTTTCAGACGTGATAGAGGCAGAGAGATGAAGGGTGGGGGGGGGGGGTAGCATTGCTAGTCAGGGAAAATGTTACAGCAATGCTGAAGCAGGACAGATTAGAGGGCTTGTTTACCGAGGCCCCGTGGGTGGAGCTGAGAAACAGGAAAGGTATGACCACGTTAACAGGGTTGTATTATAGACCACCCAAGAGTCAGCGAGAATTGGAGGAGCAAATCTGCGGAGAGATAGCAGGAAACATAAAGTTGTGATAGTAGGGGATTTTAATTTTCCATACATAGATTGAGACCTGTTAAAGGTCTAGACGGGATGGAGATTGTGAAATGTGTTCAGGAAAATTTTCTAAATCAATATATAGAGGTGCCAACTAGAGAGGATGCGATATTAGATCTCCTATTGGGAAATGAGTTAGGGCAAGTGATGGAAGTGTGTGTAGGGGAACACTTTGGTTCCAGTGATCATAAAACCATTAGTTTCAACTTGATCATGGATAAAGAGAGATCTGGTCCTCTGGTTGAGGTTCTAAACTGGAAAAAGGCCAAATTTGAAGAAATGATCTAAAAAGCATGGATTGGGACAGGCAAGGATGTGATTGGTAAGTGGGAGGCTTCAAAGGAGAAATTTTGAGAGTGCAGAGTTTATATGTTCCTGTTAGGATTAAAGGCAAAGTGAATGAAAATAAGGAACCTTGGTTCTCGAGGGATATTGGAACTCTGATAAAGAAGAGAGAGATGTATGACATGTATAGGCAACAGGGAGCAAATGAGATGCTTGAGGAGTATAAAAAGTGCAAGAAACTACTTAAAAAGGAGATCAGGAAGCTAAAAGAAGACAGGAGGTTGCTTTGGCTGTCAAGGTGAAGGATAATCCTAAGAGCTTCTCCAGGTATATTAAGAGCAAAAGGATAGTAAGGGATAAAATTGGTCCTCTTGAAGATCAGAGTAGTCGGCTTTGTATGGAACCAAAAGAAATGGGGGAGATATTAAATGGGTTTTTTGCATCCATATTTATTAAGGAAACTGGCATGGAGTCTATGGATACAAGGCAAACAAGTAGGGAAGTCATGGAACCTATACAGATTAAAAGGGAGGAGGTGCTTGCTGTCTTGAGGCAAATCAGAGTGGATAAGTCCCCAGGACTGGACAGGGTTTTCCCTCGGACCTTGAAGGAGACTAGTGTTGAAATTGCAGGGGGCCTGGCAGATATATTTAAAATGTCGGTATCCACGGGTAGGTGCCAGATGACTGGAGGATAGCTCATGTTGTTCCGTTGTTTAAAAAAAGGCTCAAAAAGTAATCTGGGAAATTATAGGCCAATAAGTTTGGCGTCAGTAATAGGTGAATTATTGGAAGGAGTATTCAGAGATAGGATCTACAAATATTTGGATGGACAGGGATTTATTAGGGAGAATCAAAATGGCTTTGTACTTGGTATGTCATGTTTAACCAATCTATTAGAGTTTTTCAAGGAGGTTACCAGGAAAGTGGATGAAGGGAAGGCAGTGGATGTTGTCTACGTGGACTTCAGTAAGGCCTTTGACAAGGTCCTATGTGGGAGGTTAGTTAGGAAGGTTCAGTCGCTAGGTATACATGGAGAGGTAGTAAATTGGATTAGACATTGGCTCAATGGAAGAAGCCAGTATGTGGTAGTGGAGGATTGTTTCTCTGAGTGGAGACCTGTGACTAGTGTTGTGTCACAGGGATCAGTGCTGGGTCCATTGTTGTTTGTCATCTATATCAATGATCTGGATGATAATGTGGTAAATTGGATCAGCAAATTTGATGATGATACAAAGATTGGAGGTGTAGTGGACAGTGAGGAAGGTTTTCAAAGCTTGCAGAGGGATTTGTACCAGCTAGAAAAATGGGCTGAAAAATGGCAGATGGGGTTTAATGCAGACAAGTGTGAGGTATTGCACTTTGGAAGGACAAACCAAGGTAGAACATACAAGGTAAATGGTAGGACACTGAAGAGTGCAGTCGAACAGAGGGACCTGGGAATACAGATACATAATTCCCTAAAAGTGGTGTCACAGGCAGATAGGGTCATAAAGAGTGCTTTGGAACATTGGCCTTTATAAATCAAAGTATTGAGTATAAGAGTTGGAATGTTATGGTGAAGTTGTATAAGACATTGGTGAAGCTGAATTTAGAGTATCATGTGCAGTTTTGGTCACCTAATTAGAGGAAGGATGTAAATAAGGTTGAAAGAGTGCAGAGAAGGTTCACAAGGATGTTGCCGGGACTTGAGAAGCTGAGTTACAGAGAGATTGAATAGGTTAGGACTTTATTCCCTGGAGCGTAGAAGAATGAGGGGAGATTTGATAGAGGTGTATAAAATTTTGATGGGTATCGATAGAGTGAATACAAGCAGGCTTTTTCCACTGAGGCTAGGGGAGAAAAAAAACCAGAGCGCATTGGTTAAGGGTGAAGGGGGAATATTGGGGGGGCTTCTTCACACAGAGTGGGGGGAGTGTGGAATGAGCTGCTGGATAAATGCTGGGTCACTTTTAACATTTAAGAAAAACTTGGATGGGTTCATGGATGAGAGGGGTGTGGAGGGATATGGTCCAAGTGCAGGTCAGTGGGACGAGGGAAAAAATGGTTCGGCACAGACAAGAAGGGCCAAAAGACCTGGTTCCGAGCTGTAATGTAGGGATGTAACTATTGCTGTTTTCCTGTCCTCTGGCACCACTCCCATTGCCAGGGAGATTTGGAAGATTGTGGTCAGACTCTCTCTCTCCTTAGTCCACTCAGTATCAAGGGTACATCCCATCTGGACTGGGTGACTTTTCTTGCCTTGAGTATGACCAGCCTACTCCTTTGCTTCTCCTTGTCTATTTTCATCTGATTCAATGTGGCTCGTGTCTGATACCTCAGCCAAACCCTTGCCTGCACAAGGTACCTTTTTTGGTACCTATTTGATCCTCTCCTGCCTTTGAATATCTTTTATTACCTGTTTATTTCGGTAATTCTGGACTGACTCTGGATTAGACAAACAACTATTTGCAGAATCACTCTTTGGGCCGTATTTTCATTGTTGAAGCAAAAAGCTCCAGACAGGAAATTTCCCAGCATGGTAAACCTGTCTCTACATAAGTGGCCTCCTCACACACTAATTTTGCTCTGGGGAAGGGGCCCGAATTGAGTTGCCCCCCCCCCCCCCCCCCACAACCCCAAAGGCAGGTGAGCCAATTCTGGTTAGAAGGCCTCTGCTTCTCGAAGACTTGTTTACTGATTGTGGGACAGGTTATCTGTAAATTAGAATCATAGAATCCCTACAGTGCAGAAGGAGGCCACTCAGCCCATCAACTCTGCGCCAACTCTCCAAAGCAGCAACTTACCCTCTCCCTCACCCTATTCCTGTGACTCTGTGCATTCAGCACGGCCAATCCACCTAACCCGCACATCTTTGGACTGTGGGAGGAAACCGGAGCACCCGGACAAAACCCACACACACATGGGGAGAATGTGCAAATTCCACACAGACAGTCGCCCAAGTCTGGAACTGAACCTGGTTCCCTGGCACTGTGAGGCAGCAGTGCTAACTGCTGTGTCACTGTACATCATTAGGCCACATTAGGGTGTTAGATCCTCTAGCCTTCACCCCTCACATCTGATCATCCTCTACCCACTCATCAATCTGCTACCTCCATTCCCCATGTCATCTCCATGGCTCCATGCCACCTCTATTCCCTCACTCCACCCCCATCCACCCATGCCACCTTTGTGACTCTATGCCACATCTGGATCCCATGCCCACTCGTCCAGTATGCACTGTGTACAGAACCAGTGAGGTATATAATAACTATGGCAAGTCTAGCAATGCTGATGATAACACCCATTCAGAAATCTGCTTTGAAAAACCTGTTGCTCTTACAGCCCTGTAAAAGTGTCAATCAGACACAGCCATTCTCACACCAATAACAGAGGCTTTTCCTCACTCATACCTCCTAATCATGTCCAAATAAAGACACATTGCAAATATTAATAAATTATTTATTATAACCTCAAAGGTTAGATGAGTTAAGACGTCAATCAGTCAAAGCAAACACTTTACTTCAGTCTGTGAAAACAAATTTCCTGTAGATCTAATATGTTAGCGAATCTTGCAGCTTAACTAAGCATTCATAAAGGGGCCATCTGGGAACTGTATCAACAGAAATAATTGGCAAGGCATTTGTTTCTCTAAATGGCCTCATTATGAATGCCTCATTTTCCAGAATTAAATCCGGCACTTCTTCCTCCCATATAGGGCTGGAAGCACACAGATCAAGAAAGTTATCTTAGCGTTCTTTGCTCTACAAATCATTGGTTTGAGAGCACCTTTAAAGGATTAGTTATTGTTCAAAAATAAAACAAAATTGCATTTAGGAAGTTGGAGTAATTTTACCTTTGGCTGAAGATAGAATCCTAGGAGACATTTCAGCTCTAATGAAGCTAACAGGTTTGGCAATCCGAGGAATGGAGCATGAAATGTGACCAACTCAATACCAAGTAGCTTTACACCATTGTCCAAAGCTCGGATTAAATCCCTACACACTCACTTGGCAATATTTAATGGAGGTAACAAGAGCTCCATGTTGACTCCTTTTGGGAATTGAGTGGTAACCAGGCAGTGAATTGGATTGAAGTAGATCTTCATTCACCTGACGAAGAGGGAAACCTCGAAAGCTTGTGAGTCTATTATCAAATAAATCGGTTGGACTAAAACCTGGTGTTGTCAGACTTTTTACTGTGTTAACAAGGACAGAGACAGGCAGCAGTACATTGCTCAACAGCGCCATTGGAAGACTGGTGGTAGCTGATGGCAATGCACACACCCAAGTACCAGGGTCACCAAGGGAGCTACATCACAGCAAGTGCTAGTGGGCTGGGGAATCGTAGTGGGGGCGCTCAGCAGCAAGGACAGTGCAGTGAGTTGCTGTCAGCTCCTTCCCAATGCTAGATCCCTCAATCAAGCACTGAGTGTCTTTGTGCGAGGGCTTTGCACTCTGGAAACCTCAGTCACACATGGCAGTGTTGCTTCCCTCACACGGCTGACACTGGTGAAAGGATGAGGCCATTGGGTGGGTAATGGAGGCCCATGTAAAGGCCACAATGTCCATGAGCCTTCCTGCCCTGGACCTGATCATGTCACCACTTACCAGCCCCTCTCACAATAAACCGCCCAGCTCCCCCGCCCCACACAAACCACCCCTCGGGGAGAGGGTTAAATTCCACCCACTTCAAGGGAAGCGGTGTGGGGGCTGAGCCACACTTTTAATCAGAACTTTAAAACTGGCCAATGTATTTTACAAAGGCCGGATCTCCCATTTCGGCAATGGCACAGGAATATCGTGAGAACACCACAGTGGTGTTTTAGGTCAGTGTAAACGCAGGACGTGGGTGTGTCCCCCTCCCCGGTCAGTGACTGGTGTGTTACCTGACATTCAATGTCAGGAAAATCGTTTGAACACATTAGTGTGTAATTATCAGGCCCCGAACCCTCTCCCCGCGATCAGAAAGTCCATTCACATCAGGGTGAAGGAAGAACAGTATCAATCTCACCCAGTCTCCTAAAGCAGGTACTTTGTGAGCACAGCTCCCAGGGTAATTCAGCTGAGTGGAGAGCTCAGGGGGATAGAATTATGACTAGGTACTAACTACCTTCTAGCACTGCCCTGGCACTGCCCCCCCAACATTAACACCCAGCACTGCCCCCCAACATTAACCCCCAGCACTGACCCCCAACATTAACCCCTGGCACTGCACCCCAACATTAACCCCCAGCACTGCACCCCAACATTAACCCCCGGCACTGCCCCCCCAACATTAACCACTGGCACTGCCCCCAAACATTAACCCCCAGCACTGCCCCCCCAAAATTAACCCCTGGCACTGCACCCCCAGCATTAACCCCCAGCACTGCCCCCCAACATTAACCCCCGGCACTGCACCCCCAACATTAACCCCCAGCACTGCCCCACCAACATTAACGCCCGGCACTGCCCCCCCAACATTAACCCCCAGCACTGCCCCCCCAAACATTAACCACTGGCACTGCCCCCCAACATTAACCCCCAGCATTGCCCCCCCAACATTAACCCCCGGTACCGCTCCCCAACATTAACCCCTGGCACTGCACCCCAACATTAACCCCCAGCACTGCACCCCCAACATTAACCCCCGGCACTGCCCCCCCAACATTAACCCCCAGCACTGCCCCCCCAACATTAACCCCCAGTACTGCCCCCACAACATTAAACCCCGGCACCGCTGCCCAACATTAACCACCATCACTGCCCCCCAACATTAACCCCCAGCACTGCCTCCCCAACATTAACCCCCAGCACTGCCCCCCCAACATTAACGCCCAGCACTGCCCCTAACATTAACACCCAGCACTGCCCCCCAACATTAACCCCCAGCACTGCCCCCCAACATTAACCCCCAGCACTGCCCCCCCAACATTAACCACCATCACTGTCCCGCCCAACATTAACCACCATCACTGTCCCGCCCAACATTAACCCCCAGCAATGCCCCCCCAACATTAACCACCATCACTGCCCCCCCAACATTAACCACCATCACTGTCCCGCCCAACATTAACCCCCAGCAATGCCCCCCCAACATTAACCCCCAGCACTGCCCCCCCAACATTAACCCCCAGCACTGCTCCCCAACATTAACCCCTGACACTGCCCCCCCAACATTAACCCCCAGCACTGCTCCCCAACACTAACCCCTGGCACCGCCCCCCAACATTAACCCCCAACACTGCTCCCAACACTAACCCCTGGCACCGCCGCCCAACATTAACCCCCGGCACTGCTCCCCAGCTTTAACCCCCGGCACTGCCCCCCAACATTAACCCCCAGCACTGCCCCACCAACATTAACCCCCGGCACTGCTCCCCAGCTTTAACCCCCGGCACTGCCCCCCAACATTAACCCCTGGCACTGCCCCCCAACATTAACCCCCGGCACTGCCCCCCCAACATTAACCCCCGGAACGCCGCCCAACATTAACCCTCGGCATTGCCCCCCAACATTAACCCACCCGCACTGCCCCCCAACATTAAACCCTGCACTGGCCCCAACATTAACCCCCAGCACTGCTCCCCAACACTAACCCCGGCACTGCCCTCCAGCATTAACCCCCGGCACTGCCCCCCAGTATTAACCCCCGGCACTGCCGCCCAACATTAACCCCCAGCACGGCTCCCCAACATTAACCAACATCACTGCCCCCCAACATTAACCCCTGGCACTGCCCCCCCAACATTAACCCCCAGCACTGCCCCCCCAACATTAATCCCCAGCACTGCCCCCCCAACATTAACCCCCAGCATTGCCCCCCAACATTAACCACCATCACTGCCCCCCAACATTAAACCCCAGCACAGCACCCCAACACTAACCCCTGGCACCGCCCCCCAACATTAACCCCCAGCAATGCTCCCCAACACTAACCCCTGGCACTGCCCCCCAACATTAACCCCCGGCACTGCCCCCCAACATTAAACCCCGCACTGGCCCCAACATTAACCCCCAGCACTGCTCCCCAACACTAACCCCGGCACTGCCCCGCAGCATTACCCCCCAGCATTGCCCCCCCAACATTAACCCCCAGCACTGCCCCCCAACATTAACCCCCGGCACTGCTCCCCAACATTAACCCCCAGCACTGCCCCCCAACATTAACCCCTGGCACTGCCCCCCAACATTAACCCCCGGCACTGCCCCCCAACATTAACCCCCGGCACTGCCCCCCAACATTAACCCCCGGCACTGCCCCCCAACATTAACCCCCCCGCATTGCCCCCCAACATTAAACCCCGCACTGGCCCCAACATTAACCCCCAGCACTGCTCCCCAACACTAACCCCGGCATTGCCCCCCAGCATTAACCCCCAGCACTGCCCCCCCAACATTAACCCCCAGCACTGCCCCCCAACATTAACCCCCGGCACTGCTCCCCAACATTAACCCCCAGCACTGCCCCCCAACATTAACCCCTGGCACTGCCCCCCAACATTAACCCCTGGCACTGCCCCCCAACATTAACTCCAGGCACTGCCCCCAACATTAACCCCCGGCACTGCCCCCCGACATTAAACCCCGCACTGGCCCCAACATTAACCCCCAGCACTGCACCCCCAACATTAACCCCCGGCACTGCCCCCCCAACATTAACCCCCAGCACTGCCCCCCCAACATTAACCCCCAGTACTGCCCCCACAACATTAAACCCCGGCACCGCTGCCCAACATTAACCACCATCACTGCCCCCCAACATTAACCCCCAGCACTGCCTCCCCAACATTAACCCCCAGCACTGCCCCCCCAACATTAACGCCCAGCACTGCCCCTAACATTAACACCCAGCACTGCCCCCCAACATTAACCCCCAGCACTGCCCCCCAACATTAACCCCCAGCACTGCCCCCCCAACATTAACCACCATCACTGTCCCGCCCAACATTAACCACCATCACTGTCCCGCCCAACATTAACCCCCAGCAATGCCCCCCCAACATTAACCACCATCACTGCCCCCCCAACATTAACCACCATCACTGTCCCGCCCAACATTAACCCCCAGCAATGCCCCCCCAACATTAACCCCCAGCACTGCCCCCCCAACATTAACCCCCGGCACCGTCCCCCAAAATTAACCCCCAGCACTGCCCCCCCAACATTAACCCCCAGCACTGCCCCCCAACATTAACCCCCAGCACTGCCCCCCCAACATTAACCCCTGACACTGCCCCCCCAACATTAACCCCCAGCACTGCCCCCCCCAACATTAACCCCCAGCACTGCCCCCCAACATTAACCACCATCACTGCCCCCCAACATTAATCCTGCTCCCCAACACTAACCCCTGGCACCGCCCCCCAACATTAACCCCCAGCACTGCTCCCCAACATTAACCCCTGGCACTGCCCCCCCAACATTAACCCCCAGCACTGCCCCCCAACATTAACCAACATCACTGCCCCCCAACATTAACCCCTGGCACTACCCCCCCAACATTAACCCCCAGCACTGCTCCCCAACATTAACCACCATCACTGCCCCCCAACATTAACCCTGCTCCCCAACACTAACCCCTGGCACCGCCCCCCAACATTAACCCCCAACACTGCTCCCAACACTAACCCCCGGCACTGCTCCCCAGCTTTAACCCCCGGCACTGCCCCCCAACATTAACCCCTGGCACTGCCCCCCAACATTAACCCCCGGCACTGCCCCCCCAACATTAACCCCCGGAACGCCGCCCAACATTAACCCTCGGCATTGCCCCCCAACATTAACCCACCCGCACTGCCCCCCAACATTAAACCCTGCACTGGCCCCAACATTAACCCCCAGCACTGCTCCCCAACACTAACCCCGGCACTGCCCTCCAGCATTAACCCCCGGCACTGCCCCCCAGTATTAACCCCCGGCACTGCCGCCCAACATTAACCCCCAGCACGGCTCCCCAACATTAACCAACATCACTGCCCCCCAACATTAACCCCTGGCACTGCCCCCCCAACATTAACCCCCAGCACTGCCCCCCCAACATTAATCCCCAGCACTGCCCCCCCAACATTAACCCCCAGCACTGCCCCCCAACATTAACCACCATCACTGCCCCCCAACATTAAACCCCAGCACAGCACCCCAACACTAACCCCTGGCACCGCCCCCCAACATTAACTCCCAGCAATGCTCCCCAACACTAACCCCTGGCACTGCCCCCCAACATTAACCCCCGGCACTGCCCCCCAACATTAACCCCCAGCACTGCCCCCCAACATTAACCCCCAGCACTGCCCCCCCAACATTAACCACCATCACTGTCCCGCCCAACATTAACCACCATCACTGTCCCGCCCAACATTAACCCCCAGCAATGCCCCCCCAACATTAACCACCATCACTGCCCCCCCAACATTAACCACCATCACTGTCCCGCCCAACATTAACCCCCAGCAATGCCCCCCCAACATTAACCCCCAGCACTGCCCCCCCAACATTAACCCCCGGCACCGTCCCCCAAAATTAACCCCTAGCACTGCCCCCCAACATTAACCCCCAGCACTGCCCCCCCAACATTAACCCCTGACACTGCCCCCCCAACATTAACCCCCAGCACTGCCCCCCCCAACATTAACCCCCAGCACTGCCCCCCAACATTAACCACCATCACTGCCCCCCAACATTAATCCTGCTCCCCAACACTAACCCCTGGCACCGCCCCCCAACATTAACCCCCAGCACTGCTCCCCAACATTAACCCCTGGCACTGCCCCCCCAACATTAACCCCCAGCACTGCCCCCCAACATTAACCAACATCACTGCCCCCCAACATTAACCCCTGGCACTACCCCCCCAACATTAACCCCCAGCACTGCTCCCCAACATTAACCACCATCACTGCCCCCCAACATTAACCCTGCTCCCCAACACTAACCCCTGGCACCGCCCCCCAACATTAACCCCCAACACTGCTCCCAACACTAACCCCCGGCACTGCTCCCCAGCTTTAACCCCCGGCACTGCCCCCCAACATTAACCCCTGGCACTGCCCCCCAACATTAACCCCCGGCACTGCCCCCCCAACATTAACCCCCGGAACGCCGCCCAACATTAACCCTCGGCATTGCCCCCCAACATTAACCCACCCGCACTGCCCCCCAACATTAAACCCCGCACTGGCCCCAACATTAACCCCCAGCACTGCTCCCCAACACTAACCCCGGCACTGCCCTCCAGCATTAACCCCCGGCACTGCCCCCCAGTATTAACCCCCGGCACTGCCGCCCAACATTAACCCCCAGCACGGCTCCCCAACATTAACCAACATCACTGCCCCCCAACATTAACCCCTGGCACTGCCCCCCCAACATTAACCCCCAGCACTGCCCCCCCAACATTAATCCCCAGCACTGCCCCCCCAACATTAACCCCCAGCACTGCCCCCCAACATTAACCACCATCACTGCCCCCCAACATTAAACCCCAGCACAGCACCCCAACACTAACCCCTGGCACCGCCCCCCAACATTAACTCCCAGCAATGCTCCCCAACACTAACCCCTGGCACTGCCCCCCAACATTAACCCCCGGCACTGCCCCCCAACATTAAACCCCGCACTGGCCCCAACATTAACCCCCAGCACTGCTCCCCAACACTAACCCCGGCACTGCCCCGCAGCATTACCCCCCAGCATTGCCCCCCCAACATTAACCCCCAGCACTGCCCCCCAACATTAACCCCCGGCACTGCTCCCCAACATTAACCCCCAGCACTGCCCCCCAACATTAACCCCTGGCACTGCCCCCCAACATTAACCCCCGGCACTGCCCCCCAACATTAACCCCCGGCACTGCCCCCCAACATTAACCCCCGGCACTGCCCCCCAACATTAACCCCCCCGCATTGCCCCCCAACATTAAACCCCGCACTGGCCCCAACATTAACCCCCAGCACTGCTCCCCAACACTAACCCCGGCATTGCCCCCCAGCATTAACCCCCAGCACTGCCCCCCCAACATTAACCCCCAGCACTGCCCCCCAACATTAACCCCCGGCACTGCTCCCCAACATTAACCCCCAGCACTGCCCCCCAACATTAACCCCTGGCACTGCCCCCCAACATTAACCCCTGGCACTGCCCCCCAACATTAACTCCCGGCACTGCCCCCCAACATTAACCCCCGGCACTGCCCCCCGACATTAAACCCCGCACTGGCCCCAACATTAACCCCCAGCACTGCCCCCCAACATTAACCCCTGGCACTGCCCCCCAACATTAACCCCTGGCACTGCACCCCAACATTAACCCCTGGCACTGCCCCCCAATATTAACCCCCAGCACTGCCCCCAACATTAACCCCCGGCACTGTCCCCCCACATTAACCCCCGCACTGCCCCCCAACATTAACCCCCGGCACTGTCCCCCAACATTAACCCCCAGCACTGCCCCCCAACATTAACCCCTGGCACCGCTCCCCAACATTAACTCCCGGCACTGCCCCCCCAACATTAACCCCTGGCACCGCTCCCCAATATTAATCCCTGGCACTGCCCCCCAACATTAACCCCTGGCACCGCTCCCCAACATTAACTCCCGGCACTGCCCCCCCAACATTAACCCCTGGTACCGCTCCCCAATATTAATCCCTGGCACTGCCCCCCAACATTAACTCCTGGCACTGCCCCCCAACATTAACCCCTGGCACTGCCCCCCCAACATTAACTCCTGGCACTGCCCCCCAACATTAACCCCCGGCACTGTCCCCCAACATTAACCCCCATCACTGCCCCCCAACATTAACCCCCAGCACTGCCCCCCAACATTAACCCCCAGCACTGACCCCCAGCATTAACCCCCAGCACTGCCCCCCAACATTAACCCCCAGCAATGCCCCCCCAACATTAACCCCTGGCACTGCCCCCCCAACATTAACTCCTGGCACTGCCCCCCAACATTAACCCCCGGCACTGTCCCCCAACATTAACCCCCATCACTGACCCCCAGCATTAACCCCCAGCACTGTCCCCCAACATTAACCCCCTGGCACTGCCCCCCACATTAACTCCCAGCACTGCCCCCCACATTAACTCCCAGCACTGCCCCCCACATTAACTCCCAGCACTGCCCCCCAGCATTAACCCCCAGCACTGCTCCCTAGCGTTAAACCCCGGCACTGCCCTCCAACACTCCCCACACTGCCTGGGTATGGTCAGGGGCAATGCCCAGGGGTTTCCTCGGTAAACTGCTTTATCCTCTCTGCACTGGGGGGCCTTTACAAATAATAATGCCCTGATCCTTTGCTGTATCAGTTGGTGGCAGGGCGGGAGAATCAGACAGCCCACATGAGACCCAATATTTCCCCAAAGTCCCAGGACTATAAGGGTGGAGAGAGCTGGTTGTCTGTCACTTTCTCCCTCACTATCAAACACATTGATGTTTCTATCCTTACCCTGCCACAATATACCACCTCACACTTAGCAAAATTCCATTTATCAACTACAATCTGCAAGATTATCCGTGTCTTCCTGTATTTTCAGTTTGGTGTTGCTCTGTATCTACACCCAGCCCTTATTTTTGAGTCGGTGTTGAGCATCCAAATGGGATGCTGGGCTTCATCGCGAGGGGGATTGAATATAAAAGTAGGGAGGTCTTGCTGCAGCTGTATAGGGCATTGGTGAGGCCGCAGCTGGAGTACTGTGTGCAGTTTTGGGCGCCGTACTCACGCAAGGATATTTTGGCCTTGGAGGGAGTGCAGAGGAGGTTTACTAGGCTGATGCCGGAGTTGAGGGGGTTGAGCTATGAGGAGAGGCTGAATAAACTAGGCTTGTACTCGTTAGAGTTTAGAAGAATGAGGGGAGATCTCATTGAGACGTATAAGATGATGAATGGGATGGATAGGATAGAGGTGGAGAGACTCTTCCCGCTCAAAAAAGACAGTAGGACTAGGGGGCACAGCCTCAAGATAAAGGGGGGGCGGTTTAGAACGGAGTTGAGGAGGAACTTTTTCACTCAAAGGGTGGTGAATCTCTGGAATTCTCTGCCCATTGAAGTGGTGGAGGCTGCCTCGCTAAATATTTTTAAGAAACAGGTAGATGGGTTTTTGATAAGAGAAGGGATTAAGGGTTATGGGGAGAGGGCGGGAAGGTGGAGCTGAGCCACGACAGATCAGCCATGATCTTATTGAATGGCGGGGCAGGCTTGAAGGGCCAGATGGCCTACTCCTGCTCCTATTTCTTATGTTCTTACCCGTGTAGAAGAATCCCGCGTGGGCCAGTTGCGACGGTTGGATCGTGGCACCAGCCGGCCAGTGCTCGAAGGTTCTCAGTCGCGCCTCCTCTGCCTCCATATCCACGTTGACTGGCGGTGCTGCTTCCTCCACGCTCATCCGCTGGAGCTGGCTAATGATCTGTCCATCCACACTGTCGGCCTTTTGCCACTCCAGGCCAAGGTCAGCGCCACCGTTGCCCAGGTTGCAATCGATGCCAAAGGCACGGGTGCGAAGGGGGCAGCATTTTACCTTTTCCAGCCGCCCTTGCCTGCTTGGCGACCAGCGTCTGAAGATGGCCCCATGGAAGCACAGGCTGCGGCCCGGCTGGCTCTGCGATGTTCTCTGGGCCCTGACGTCTGACCTCAGATACAAGGGGGCTCGGCGTGGGTCAGGACCGTACTCTGTCCTCAAGCAATCCACTCCCACACCCTCATACCTGCTGGGACCAGCCAGCACAGAGAATTCTGAGGTGGCCAGAGACTGACCGCAGTCTTCACCCTCTCCTCCGCCTGGACGCGAGATCCCCACAGCCGGCCCAGCCCCCAGGCCGTGGGCTTGGTCAGCTGGGCAATGCAGCACAGCCTGGGTCAGGCTGTGGGATGGTGGGGGGTCACCTGCGCTGGTGAACGGCTCATGGATCCCAACGCCATAGAAATCAGAGGGGGTTATTCCACCCCTTTCTGCACTCTCCCTCTCTGCAGACCCCCCCTGAGCACCCTCGCTCTCCCTCTCCACCCTCCCCCTCGCCACACTCCCCCTTTCTCCGCTCTCCCTCTCTCCACCCCGTAACTCGACACGCTGCCTCTCCTCACCCTCCCTCTCCTCACCCTCCTTCTCCTGGGTCAGGCTGTGGGATGGTGGGGGGTCACCTGCGCTGGTGAACGGCTCATGGATCCCAACGCCATAGAAATCAGAGGGGGTTATTCCACCCCTTTCTGCACTCTCCCTCTCTGCAGACCCCCCCTGAGCACCCTCGCTCTCCCTCTCCACCCTCCCCCTCGCCACACTCCCCCTTTCTCCGCTCTCCCTCTCTCCACCCCGTAACTCGACACGCTGCCTCTCCTCACCCTCCCTCTCCTCACCCTCCTTCTCCTCCACCCCCCTCTCCACAGCCTCCCTCCCCTCGTCCGCACTCCTCCCCCACACGCCCACCCACTCCTCACTCTCCATCCTGTTCCGAGTAGTTTGGTGCTGGTTTCTAATTCCAGGATTAAACCAACATCTTTGCAATAACGCTGTCAGAACGACTGACTGCAGGAAGTGAGTCCAGCTTCAAAGCATTGGGAAGTATTGATGACAGCACACAGCCTCCAGTAACCCCTCGAACGACTGCGCTTTGTTTCCAGCAGAATCGGATGGGAATCAGATGAAACCTCCTTTTATCTCAGGACAAACGTCAGCCAAACTTACAGAAATCCGTCAACCAGAGACATTACTTAGCGTTAAATAACGTGCGTATCAGCGGTCAGACTGCTATCAGCTCAGAGCCATCTCATTCCTCCGACACCGCTGTAAATATTCGCAGGATAAACTGTGTGTTAGGGCAGGTTACTGGACAGTTCGTTGTGTCAGTGCAGACAGTGTCAAACCCTGACCGATTCCATGTGATCACACTCAGTCTGGGCTGGAAAAAGCCAGAGCCACGTTTTGCTGAGCTGGTTCCCACTCGCACAATCACAGCCCTTTGTCACGCCTTTAGTAACTGTGCCACATCACCTTTCAAACACAAACTAACTTTCACATGGATAGTTAGACCCAAATATCACTCCCAAAATCCTTCATGACTTCACCTTCATGAGTTTGGTTACTCTAAGACACTAGCAGAGAAAGCGTTCCCTGACTATCTGCTGTGGCTTGTACTCTTGCTTCTGAGTCAGAAGGTTGCGGGTTCAAGACTCACTCCCCCCAGAAATCTGGGTTGACACTCAAACATAACACTGAGGGGGTGCTGCACCGTTTGAGATATTGTCTCTAGAACGAGACATTAAAATAAGATCTCGACTGTCACCTCTGCTGGATGTAAACAATCCCATATCTCCCCGGTGTTCTGGCACCATTATAACAGACTGAACATGAGAACATAAGAAATAGGAGCAGAAGTAGGCCATCTTGCCCTTCGAGCCTGCCCCGCCATTCAGTAAGATCATGGCTGATCTGTCGCTGCTCAGTTCCACTTTCTCCCCATAACCCTTAATCCCCTCTCTTATCAAAAACCCATCAACCCGCGTCTTAAAAATATCTAGCGAGGCAGCCTCCACCACTTCAACGGGCAGAGAATTCCAGAGATTCACCACCCTTTGAGTGAAGAAGTTCCTTCCAACTCCGTTCTAAACCGCCCCCCCTTTATCTTAAGGCTGTGCCCCCTAGTCCTACTGTCCTTTCTGAGCGGGAAGAGTCTCTCCACCTCTATTCTATCCATCCCATTCATCATCTTATACGTCTCAATGAGATCTCCCCTCATTCTTCTAAACTCTAACGAGTACAAGCCTAGTTTATTCAGCCTCTCCTCATAGCTCAACCCCCTCAACTCCGGTATCAGCCTAGTAAACCTCCTCTGCACTCCCTCCAAGGCCAAAATATCCTTGTGTAAGTACAGCGACCAAAACCGCACACGGTACTCCAGCTGCGGCCTCACCAATGCCCTATACAGCCGCAGCAAGACCTCCCTACTTTTATATTCAATCCCCCTCGCTATGAAGGCCAGCATCCCATTCTCCTTCCTGACCACCTGCTGCACCTGCAAGTTATTATTATAGTGTTGTCTGTGGGATCTTGCTGTTCATAAATCAGTCGCTGCCTTAACCTGATAGAGGTTTATAAGATGTTGAGAGGTATAGATAGGGTGGATTCTCAGAGGCTATTTCTCAGGGCTGAAATGGTCGCTACGAGAGGACACAGGTTTAAGGTGCTGGGGAGCAGGTACAGAGGAGATGTCAGGGGTAAGTTTTTCACTCAGAGGGTGGTGAGTGAGTGGAATCGGCTGCCGTCGGTGGTGGTAGAGGCGAACTCGCTGGGGTCTTTTAAAAGATTTCTGGATGAGTACATGGGATTTAATGGGATTGGGGGTTATAGATAGGCCTGGTAGGTAGGGATATGATCGGCGCAACTTGTGGGCCGAAGGGTTCTGTAGGGTTGTGCTGTAGGGTTCTATAACAAAGGCGATTGTATTTCAAATGTACTTCCAAATTCTCAGGCATGTAGGAAATGTTTCTTAAAAAAGCAGATGAGAGAGTGAAGACAGCACACAATCGGCCGGTAGCAGCGCCTCGTTTGTGTCATACATCCTACCGCGGGAACCTGCTTTCCCACAGAAATATCTAAAGTGTTCCGTGAATCCTACGAGGTCGCAATAACAATTGCGGTGACATTAAGGACATTTCAGCCCTGGGAAATAACCTCTGAGAATCCACCCGACCAATACCTCTCAACATTTTATAAACCTCGATCAGGTTAAGGGAATGGTCCAGCTATCGAACACCCAGCACTCCAGCCGCATCTAAAACCCACGCTGAGATGAATTGTTTTCAGGCTGGTCTTCCACAGTTTCCATCAGCACTCTGATAAAATATAGGAAACCACTGCGTCTACACGCCAATAACACCAATGTGATAAGTCTAGATCTCAGGAAGATGACACTGTCGAGAGATCAATGGAAACCATTAAGCTACCTACTGTCACAAAATCAGTTTTATTTTTTGACACTGTGCGCTTTGTAATCTGTGGGGAATGTAGGGAGGTCTTGCTGCAGCTGTATAGAGCACTGGTGAGGCCGCAGCTGGAGTACTGTGTGCAGTTTTGGTCGCCGCACTTACGCAAGGATATTTTGGCCTTGGAGGGAGTGCAGAGGAGGTTTACTAGGCTGATGCCGGAGTTGAGGGGGTTGAACTATGAGGAGAGGCTGAATAAACTATATAAGATAATGAAGGGAATGGATAGAGTTAATAGTGAGAGACTGCTCCCTAGACTGGATACAAACACGAGAGGTCATCATTTAAGGGTGAGGGGGGAGAGGTATAATTTGGAGGTGAGAGGAAGGTTCTTTACGCAGAGAGTTGTAGGGGTCTGGAACGCGCTACCGAGTAGGGTGGTGGAGGCAGGAACATTGGACTCTTTTAAGATGCAGTTAGATAGGCACATGAGTGAAACGAGAATGGAGGGATATGGTAGGGGATATTAAATAGGGTTAAACCTCGGGAGACACCGGAAAGGCAGGCTGTAAGATTAATATTTTGACTTTATTCCACAGGTGGAAGTCCACCTCGTGTCAAACGAGGGGCATTCACACGGCGGGTCGTGCCTGGGCTGCTCTTGGAAGTTCCAGGAGTGGCCTAGAACTTCGTGTCGGTGTGTGTGCTTGATCCTGGACCGGTAGATGGGCGCCGCAACAGCTCAGTGACTAGCACTGCTGGCTGTGCAGGCACATGGATTTGGGCCTGTGTCTGTGGGAGTTTGCTCATTCTCCCTGTGGTTGCGTGGGTTTCCTCCGGGCGCTCCGGTTTCCTCCCACACCCCAAAAATGTGCTCTCAGGCTAATCGGTTTTTACCAAATCGACACTATTTCTTCCCTGAATCTGACTGAGTAGGGTTCCATTCGTAGCCATGCAGGGTAGAATAGGTGTAGGGTGATGTGGCGGCGCGGGCTCGTTGGGCCGAAGGGCCTGTTTCCCGTGCTGGATTGTTCTTTGTTCTTTGTTCTTTGTTCTTTGTTTAAACTGGGCTTGTACTCGTTAGAGTTTAGAAGAATGAGGGGAGATCTCATTGAGATGTATAAGATGATGAATGGAATGGATAGGATAGAGGTGGAGAGACTCTTCCCGCTCAGAAAAGACAGTAGGACTAGAGGGCACAGCCTCAAGATAAAGGGGGGGGCGGTTTAGAACGGAGTTGAGGAGGAACTTCTTCACTCAAAGGGTGGTGAATCTCTGGAATTCTCTGCCCGTTGAAGTGGTGGAGGCTGCCTCGCTAAATATTTTTAAGAAGCGGGTTGATGGGTTTTTGATAAGAGAAGGGATTAAGGGTTATGGGGAGAGGGCGGGAAGGTGGAACTGAGCCACAACAGATCAGCCATGATCTTATTGAATGGCGGGGCAGGCTTGAAGGGCCAGATGGCCTACTCCTGCTCCTATTTCTTATGTTATGTTCTAATGGACCATCCAATGCACAGGATGCTGCAGTGCCTGTTACCTTTAATCCTGCCTAGTAATAAGGGTTGGACCCTGTTGCAGTGTTTTGATAGGTCATCTACTTCAGTTAAAGGGCCAGTGAATTCAAGTTTTCGTTAGTTCAAGAGTCAGGAAGAAGACTCCCCGCGCAGGCTAAGGTGCAGCTGTTAGCTCTGAGCTGGTTTGGCTCTAGGTAGTGAGAGCTCAGGGGAAGCTCTGGGGAGTTGAAAAAGCACTTCAGTCCCTATGACACATCTGTGTACATTGCAAATGGCAACCATCTCAACTTTGCAAAACGGTGACACTGACAAGTCACTGCGTGAAGAACGACAGAACCCCTTCATCTCCTCAAACCTGATCAGTAATGAAAGGTGCTGTGGAAACACAGTAGGTGCCATCACTCATATTAATGCATGCCTTTTGAGGTTTCCAAATTTGAACCCTAGCTTAAAAAGTTTATCCCCATAAAGCTTCTGCCTTTAGCGCCGTGGGACATGAACCTGTCCAAAGAACAAAGAACAAAGAATAACCCAGCACGGGAAACAGGCCCTTCGGCCCAACGAGCCCGCGCCGCCACATCACCCTACACCTATTCTACCCTGCATATCTGTGAATGGAACCCTACTCGGTCAGATTCAGGGAAGAAATAGTGTCAATTTGGTAAAAACCGATTAGCCTGAGAGCACATCTTTGGGGTGTGGGAGGAAACCGGAGCGCCCGGAGGAAACCCACGCAACCACAGGGAGAATGCGCAAACTCCCACAGACACAGGCCCAAATCCATGTGCCTGCACAGCCAGCAGTGCTAGTCACTGAGCTGTTGCGGCGCCCATCTACCGGTCCAGGATCAAGCACACACACCGACATGAAGTACTAGGCCACTCCTGGAACTTCCAAGAGCAGCCCATGCACGACCCGCCGTGTGAATGCCCCTCGTTTGACACGGATGACATTGTTGTGGCATTCCAGAACTGTGATTATTCCCAGGTCAGAACAACGGGGTCATCACACGTTTGAAGAATGTCTGTCGCAGGAATGAGAGAAAGTTATATAAAATACTGATGGCAGGGTTTATCATGCAATATAGTTATTTTGCACCAATATCGATTAGAAGCGACACTGGAATGTGATGTCAACTGAGCATTTGTGAAAAATGGTCCAGTGCTTTATACTTGGTGATGGTATACACAGGGTATACCTCACCCTCAGGAACAGACTCCTCCGTGTGTCAAACCAATGAAATCTTTTTCAACCAGCACATCTTTACAAAAGGATTCCACTTCAAGCATTAGTCACACATTTTCCAGTGAGTGGGAATTGGTTCTGTGAATAAATGAGAACTTATACAATTGAGACTCTGTTTTGAAGCTTTCTGACTGTGATGGGGCATGAGTTATTCAAACTGCTGAGGTCTCTATCCATAACCCTTGCAGTGACCTCCTTGACCCGGGATACATGCCCTGTGCGGAGGGTGTGGAGAGTCTGCAGAAGGATCTAGATAGGCTGGGCGAATGGGCCAGGAAATGGCAAATGGAATTTAATGTTGGCAAGTGTGAGGTGGTCCACTTTGGTAGGAGGAATGGTAGGAAGGACTATTACTTACGGGGCGAAAAACTGCAGCAGGCGACGGTGCAGAGGGACCTCGGGGTCCTTGTGCATGAGTCGCAAAAACCCAGCTTGCAGGTGCAGCAGGTGGTCAGGAAGGCGAATGGGATGCTGGCCTTCATAGCGAAGGGGATTGAATATAAAAGTAGGGAGGTCTTGCTGCAGCTGTATAGGGCATTGGTGAGGTCGCAGCTGGAGTACTGTGTGCAGTTTTGGGTGCCGCACCTGCGCAAGGATGTTTTGGCCCTGGAGGGAGTGCAGAGGAGGTTTACTCGGCTGATACCGGAGTTGAGGGGATTGAGCTATGAGGAGAGGCTGAATAAACTAGGCTTGTACTCGTTAGAGTTTAGAAGAATGAGGGGAGATCTCATTGAGACGTATAAGATGATGAATGGGATGGATAGGATAGAGGTGGAGAGACTGTTCCCGCTCAAAAAAGACAGTAGGACTAGGGGGCACAGCCTCAAGATAAAGGGGGGGCGGTTTAGAACAGAGTTGAGGAGGAACTTCTTCACTCAAAGGGTGGTGAATCTCTGGAATTCTCTGCCCGTTGAAGTGGTGGAGGCTGCCTCGCTAAATATTTTTAAGAAACGGGTTGATGGGTTTTTGATAAGAGAAGGGATTAAGGGTTATGGGGAGAGGGCGGGAAGGTGGAGCTGAGTCACGACAGATCAGCCATGATCTTATTGAATGGCGGGGCAGACTCGAAGGGCCAGATGGCCTACTCCTGCTCCTATTTCTTATGTTCTTATGTTCTTACTCACGAATGGATCTGCTTCCCACCTCAACAATCTATAGGGTCTGGCCCGATAATGTGGCCTTGAGGTATCGCCCTCTTAAAGAGCTACACTCCCATCCTCTTTCCCCTCACCCCCCCAGCTCCAGAGTTCACCTACGGAGGAACAAAGAACAGGACTAGAAACACAAACAAGTTTTTCATTGAAGGGTAACACTCATAAGTTTAGCTGGTCTGGGGACTCCCGGACTCTGGCAGAATCCTCCGTTCTCTGGCAGGCTTTTCAAAATGTGAAGAATCAGGCTGAACGGATGGAAAGAAACAATCCAGCATCTGGATTCTCCTTTCACTGCTGCTGATTCCTCAACTAATGTAACTGCCAGTTGCTCAGGTCCCTCATTTCCAATGAAACACCTGCTTCCTTAAACTGTCACAATAGTTCTTCAATTCGATGTGTGTCCTTCATAGAACATAGAACATTACAGCGCAGAACAGGCCCTTCGGCCCACGATGTTGCACCGACCAGTTACAAAAACAATGACCCACTAACCTAAACCCAATCCCTTTTCGTCCATAAACCTATCCACGGATCTCTTAAACGCCCCCAAACTAGGCGCATTTACAACTGCAGCAGGCAGGGCATTCCAATCCCTCACCACCCGCTGGGTAAAGAACCTACCCCTGACATCCGTCCTATAACTACCCCCCCTTAATTTAAAGCCATGCCCCCTCGTGCTAGTTTTCTCCATCCGAGGAAAAAGGCTATCACCGTCCACCCTATCTAAACCTCTAATCATCTTTTATGTTTCAATAAGATCCCCTCTTAGCCGCCTTCTTTCCAGCGAAAACAACCCCAAATCCCTCAGCCTCTCCTCACAGGATGTCCCCTCCATACTAGGCAACATCCTGGTAAACCTCCTCTGCACCTTCTCCAAAGCCTCCACATCCTTCCTGTAAGACAGGGCTTTAAACTAATTAGGGGGGGGGAGGGTGCGAGGGTAGGTGACGCTATGAGGTCTAAAGTTCAGGATAGGGTACAGGTAAGGGAAGAGGCCAAGGATGTCCCAATTGGTGGCGTTACGGCAAATAGGGTCCAGGTGAAGGCTGGGATGAAAGCGCTTTATCTGAATGCACGAAGCATTCGGAATAAAGTGGATGAGCTGATGGCGCAGATCGACACAAATGGATACGATCTGGTGGCCATTACAGAGACGTGGCTGCAAGGTGAAAGGGACTGGGAGATGAATGTACAGGGCTATCAAGTGTTTAGGAAGGATAGGCAGGAGGAAAGAGGGGGTGGCGTAGCTCTGCTGATTAAGGATAGTATCAAGGTGGTAGCAAGGGATGATATCGGAGCCAAGGAGCAGAAAGTGGAATCGTTGTGGGTGGAGATTAGGAACAGAAAAGGGAGGAAGACGCTAGTGGGTGTCGTCTATAGGCCCCCGAATAATGATCTGGAGGTGGGGCGGGCTGTTAACGCGCAAATAAGTGCGGCGTGCAGGAATGGGACGGCAGTAGTTATGGGAGATTTCAATCTGCATATTGATTGGTCGACCCATGTTGGACGAGGTGGGCTCGAGGAGGAGTTCTTGGAATGCTGCCGGGATAATTTCCTTGAACAGTGTGTGTTGGAGCCGACGAGGGAGCGAGCTATCTTGGATCTGGTGCTGTGTAATGAGGCGGGTAGAATTAGGGACCTTGCGGTGAAGGATCCTCTTGGAGAGAGTGATCATTGTATGGTGGAGTTTCTGGTGCAGATGGAGGAGGAGAAAGTGGGTTCCCGGACACGCGTCCTTTGTTTGAATACAGGGGAGTATGGTAGGATGAG
The DNA here is from genome assembly GCA_037974335.1 of Prionace glauca. NCBI lineage: Eukaryota > Metazoa > Chordata > Chondrichthyes > Carcharhiniformes > Carcharhinidae > Prionace > Prionace glauca. The sequence goes on along the minus strand of CM075741.1, from coordinate 53,006,388 downwards.
AGAAGAATTGGCGAATGTGGACTGGGGGAGTGCGTTGGAAGGTAGGTCTGCTGAGGAGCAGTGGAGGATCTTTAAGGAGATCTTTCTTGGTGCTCAGCAGAAATTTATTCCGATGGTTAAAAAGGACAGTAGGAGGAGAGGTAATAAGCCGTGGATAACGAAGGAGGTGAAGGAAAGTGTTAAATTAAAAGTGGAGGAGTTTAGAGTAGCTAAGAGCAGTGGGCGAGAAGAGGATTGGGAAAGGTTTAAATGTCAACAAAGATTGACAAAGAAATTGATAAAGGAGGGTAGGAGAAGCTATGAGGCTGGGCTAGCACTTAATATAAAAAAGGATAGCAAGAGTTTTTATGAATATATAAAAAAGGAAGAGGCTGGCTAGGGTGAACGTTGGTCCTTTAGAGGATGAGAAAGGGGAGCTAGTGGTAGGGGATGGGGATATGGCTAAGGTCTTGAATAACTTTTTTGTTTCTGTCTTCACGGAGGAGGACGTGAATAATTTTCCGGGTGTTAGCGATGGAAAGGTGGTAGGAATGGAGGGTCTTAATGACATTACTGTTACTAGAGAGGTGGTGCTCGACAGACTGGAGGGGCTGATTGTGGACAAGTCCCCAGGACCGGATGGAATGCATCCGAGGGTTCTGAAAGAAATGGCGGAGGTGATAGTGGATGCCTTGGTGGTTATTTTCCAGATGTCGCTGGATTCCGGGGAAGTGCCGGAAGATTGGGAAACGGCTAATGTTACGCCGTTGTTTAAGAAGGGTGGCAGGCAAAAGGCGGGGAATTATAGGCCGGTTAGTTTAACGTCTGTGGTAGGTAAAATGTTAGAATCCGTCATTAAGGAGGAAATAGCGAGGCATCTTGAGGGGAATTGCTTGATAGGGCGGACGCAACACGGTTTCATTAAAGGGAAGTCGTGTCTGACAAATTTACTGGAGTTCTATGAGGATGTGTCTACGACAGTGGATAGAGGAGAGCCGGTGGATGTGGTCTTTCTGGATTTTCAGAAGGCGTTTGACAAGGTACCTCACAAGAGGTTATTGCAGAAGGTCAGAGGACATGGAGTTGGGGGTAGGGTGTTAGCGTGGATAGAGGATTGGTTGTCAAATAGGAGGCAGAGAGTGGGGGTCAATGGATGCTATTCGGATTGGCGGTTGGTGACTAGTGGGGTGCCCCAGGGGTCGGTGCTGGGGCCTCAGCTATTTACCATTTATATAGATGATCTGGAGGAGGGAACCGAGTGCAGGGTGTCGAAATTTGCTGATGACACCAAGATTGGGGGAAAGGCAAATTGTGAGGAGGGTGTGGAGAGTCTGCAGAAGGATCTAGATAGGCTGGGCGAATGGGCCAGGAAATGGCAAATGGAATTTAATGTTGGCAAGTGTGAGGTGGTCCACTTTGGTAGGAGGAATGGTAGGAAGGACTATTACTTACGGGGCGAAAAACTGCAGCAGGCGACGGTGCAGAGGGACCTCGGGGTCCTTGTGCATGAGTCGCAAAAACCCAGCTTGCAGGTGCAGCAGGTGGTCAGGAAGGCGAATGGGATGCTGGCCTTCATAGCGAGGGGGATTGAATATAAAAGTAGGGAGGTCTTGCTGCAGCTGTATAGGGCATTGGTGAGGCCGCAGCTGGAGTACTGTGTGCAGTTTTGGGCGCCGCACCTGCGCAAGGATATTTTGGCCCTGGAGGGAGTGCAGAGGAGGTTTACTAGGCTGATACCGGAGTTGAGGGGATTGAGCTATGAGGAGAGGCTGAATAAACTAGGCTTGTACTCGTTAGAGTTTAGAAGAATGAGGGGAGATCTCATTGAGACGTATAAGATGATGAATGGGATGGATAGGATAGAGGTGGAGAGACTCTTCCCGCTCAAAAAAGACAGTAGGACTAGGGGGCACAGCCTCAAGGTAAAGGGGAGGCGGTTTAGAATAGAGTTGAGGAGGAACTTCTTCACTCAAAGGGTGGTGAATCTCTGGAATTCTCTGCCCGTTGAAGTGGTGGAGGCTGCCTCGCTAAATATTTTTAGGAAACGGGTTGATGGGTTTTTGATAAGAGAAGGGATTAAGGGTTATGGGGAGAGGGCGGGAAGGTGGAGCTGAGCCACGACAGATCAGCCATGATCTTATTGAATGGCGGGGCAGGCTCGAAGGGCCAGATGGCCTACTCCTGCTCCTATTTCTTATGTTCTTATGTTCTTATGTAATGTGGGGACCAGAACTGCACACAGTACTCCAAGTGCGGCCGCACCAGAGTTGTGTACAGTTGCAACATGACCCTGCGACTCCTAAATTCAATCCTCCTACCAATGAACGCCAAGACACCGTATGCCTTCTTAACAACCTTATCTACTTGATTCCCAACTTTCAGGGATTTATGTACACATACACCTAGATCCCTCTGTTCATCCACACTACTCAAAGTCCTCCCGTTAGCCTTATACTCAACACATCTGTTATTCTTACCAAAGTGAATTACCTCACACTTCTCCACATTAAACTCCATCCGCCACCTCTCAGCCCAGCTCTGCAACCTTTCTATGTCACCCTGCAAACTATGACACCCTTCCTCACAATCTACCACACCTCCGACTTTGGTGTCATCAGCAAATTTACTAATCCACCCAACTATACCCTCATCCAGATCATTAATAAAAATTACAAACAGCAGTGGCCCCAAAACAGATCCCTGAGGCACACCACTCGTAACCGAACTCCATGACGAATATTTACCATCAACCACCACCCTCTGTCTCCTATTTGTGAGTCAATTCCTGATCCAATTCCCTAGATCACCCCCAATCCCATACATCTGCATTTTCTGCAGAAGCCTACCATGGTGAACCTTATCAAACGCCTTACTAAAATCCATATATACCACGTCAACTGCCTTACCCCCATCCACCTCTTTGGTCACTTTCTCAAAAAACTCAATAAGGTTAGTAAGGCACGACCTACCCGCCACAAAACCATGCTGACTATGTCCAATCAATTCATTACTCTCCAAATAACTATAAATCCTATCCCTAATAATTTTTTCTAAAACCTTGCCCACAACAGAAGTGAGACTCACTGGTCTATAATTCCCGGGGAAGTCTCTGTTCCCCTTCTTAAACAATGGGACAACATTCGCCAGGGGACAATTTTTTATTTCTAGCACCTGGTCTGGCTCATTTCCCAGCACCAAATCCAATATAGCCTCACTTCTAGTTGGCCTATCTACATACTGACTCAAAAAACCCTCCTGCACGCTTTGTACAAAAACTGACCCCTCTAACGAGCTAGAGCTATAGCAATTCCAATCCATATTAGTAAAGTTAAAATCCCCCATCTCCAATCTTCCGGTACTATATCAGAGGCCAACGATGACCTGAAGATCAGAGCCAGAGGCTCTGCAATCACTTCTCTTACCTCCCAGAGAATCCTAGGGTAAATCTCATCCAGACCAGGGGACTTATCTATTTTCAAACCCTCAAGAATATCCAGCACATTCTCCTTATCAACTGTAATACCGTCTATTCTACTCCCCTGCAACCCAGTGTCCTCCTCAGCTATATTCATGTCCCCCTGTGTGAACACCGAAGAGAAATATTGGTTCAATCTCTTCCGCTTCCACACACAACTTCCCTCTGCTGTCTATAACTGGCCCTAATCTTGCCCTAACCAACCTTCGGTTCTTGACATAGCTATAGAACGCCTTAGGATTCTCCTTAACCCTATCAGCCAAAGTCATCTCATGTCCTCTTTTAGCCCTTCTTAGCTCACTCTTCAACTCCCTCCTTGCCAATCTAAAGTTTTCTAGTGCACTACCCGAGCCCTCATGTCTCATCCGAACATAAGCCTCCTTTTTCCTCTTAACCAATGAGAAAATTTTTTTGGTGCACCACGGTTCCCTAGCCCTACCAATTCCTCCTTGCCTGACAGGGACATACCTATCACGGACTCGCAGCAGCTGCTCCTTGAAAAAAACTCCACATTTCGGAAGTTCCCAGCCCCTGAAATCTCCTAGTCCAACCTATGCTTCCTAATTCTCTCCTAATAGCCTCATAATTACCCTTGCCCCAGCTAAAACTACTGGCCCGAGGTTCATGCCTATCCCTTTCCATCACTAAGGTGAACGTAACCGAATTGTGGTCACTATCACCGAAATGCACACCAACTTCCAAGTCTAGCACCTAGTCTGGCTCATTTCCCAGCACCAAATCCAATATAGCCTCGCTTCTAGTTGGCCTATCTACATACTGACTCAAAAAACCCTCCTGCACGCTTTGTACAAAAACTGACCCCTCTAACGAGCCAGAGCTGTAGCAATTCCAATCTACATGAGTAAAGTTAAAATCCCCCATAACAATTATCCTATTACTTTCACTCCTAACCAGGATCGTCTCCGCAATCCTTTCCTCAACCTCTCTAGAACTTTTAGGAGGTCTATAAAAGACTCCCAACAGGGTGACCTCTCCTCTCCTATTTCTAATCTCCGCCCATACTACCTCAACAGACAAGTCCTCATCAAACTTCCTCTCTGACACTGTGATACAGTCCTTGACCAATAATGTACCACCCCCCCCCTTCTACCTCCTTCTCTACTCCGACTAAAGCATTTGAATCCCGGGACCTGCAACAACCATTCCTGACCCTGCTCTATCCATGTCTCAGGTGAGGTTCCAGAAGTTAGTACATCATCCAGATAAACCACTACCTTGGGGGTGTCTTGCAATAAGCTCTCCATCATACACAGGAAAATGGCACAGGCTGATGAGACTTCAAAAGAGTTTGTATACAAACCCTTGTGTGTTGATTGTCACCATCCAGCTACTGGTAGGCATGACTGAGGTCTAATCTGGTGTATTTTAAACCCCTGGTTAGTTTGCCATAGAGATCTTTAATTCTAGGAATGGGGTATTTGTCCATCTGAGTTTCCTTACTGATGGTATAATCTTCACAGATTCTTACAATATGATTCTGTTTTAGGATAGGGCGTATGGGTGCTGCCCATTCGGAGAATTGTAAGGGTTTTATAATACCCGAATCTTCCAGTCTTCTGAGCTCAGATTCAATTTTATGATGAGGCGCACTGGCCACTGGACAGGCCTGAAAATATTTAAGTGTTGCATCCAGATTCAGATAGATTTGGGTAGCACAGTGGGTTAGCACTGCTGCCTCACAGCTCCAAGGACCTGGGTTCGATTCCCAGCTCGGGTCACTGTCTGTGTGGAGTTTGCACATTCTCCTCGTGTCTGTGTGGGTTTCCTCCGGGTACTCCAGTTTCTTCCCATAGTCAAAAAATGTGTGGGTTAGGTTGATTGGCCATGCTATGAATTGCCCCTTAGTGTCCTGGGATGTGTCGGTTAGAGGGATTAGTGGGTAAATACGTAAGGATATGAAGATAGGGCCTGGATGGGATTGTGGTCAGTGCTGACTCGATGGGCTGAATGGCCTCTCTCTGTACTGTAGGAATTCTATGAACCATAGATTAGGCCATTTCCCAGGCTCTCAGGTTGCGTGTAATTTCTGTACTTTAAGCGTTCTGTGTTCCACATTGACATCGATTGTGTGAGGTATCAGCCCAATTTTTGTTATTTGAGGGCTGTTCCTCAAGTTATGGCTGTTCTTAGGCACAACCCTCCTGATCTTTGGCACCTGGCATAGGAGGGAAAACCAGCTCGGAGAGCGCTGAGGGGTCATCCTGGCTATCTGCCGTTCTTTCATGGTTATGTCCGGGTATCCCTGGACAGAGAGAGTATACTGTCCATCTGCATGTTTGAGGCCTTTCATGATCAGTGGACACTGCAGAAGATGGAATGTATTATCTCTCCCCACAGGGCAGGACAGTGGTTAGCACTGCTGCCTCACAGCGCCAAGGACCCCAGTTCAATTCCAGCCCAGTCTGTGTGGATTTTGTATGTTCTCCCTGTGTATGTGTAGATTTCCTCGGATCCAGTTTCCTCCCAAAGATGTGCGGGTTAGGTGGATTGGCTGTGCTAAATTCACACTAGTGTCGAGGAACTAGCAGGGTAAATATGAAGGATTATGGAATAGGACCTGTTGGGGTTGGTGCAGACTCAATGGGCTGAATGGTCTCCTTCTGGGATTCTATTATTTTAATTTTGGTAAGTTTCAAGTTTTGTTTTTGTTACTGCCCCTTTAAGAGGTTGTTAATGAGTTAATTTGGCTTTAGTTTGCTCAAAAAGTGTAAAAAAGACACCTATTGACACTGGTGGGGCAATAGTTAGAAAACTGAGCAAATATTGGCTTCTCCTCTCCTCCTCTTTCACCAGTTTTGAGTTTGATTATTGCTGGTGTGCATGAAGTGAATTCCTCCCCACAGATGGAGCAGATAAGTGCAGCGTAACTGTGTCCATGAATTTGTAGCTGGGATGGTTAGATAAAGTCAGTTTCTACATAGTCAGTTTCTCCATGGTCCAGGCATCCTTGTGTTTCTCCAAGTGTGAGGACCAGTTGAACCCTCATCTGCAGTTAGAACACTGCACAGTCTCTCTGCAATGTGAATAGGGAAGTCTCTTTCAAGCTGTGTAACTGGTTAAATATCTTTCCAATCAATGCACGCACTTGGGTGTCTGTGTCTCGATGTGTTTCCAGCTCTTTTAAGCAGAGAAAACAGATAAACATTTCTCTTTCTGGATTGAAAGGCCAATAATAATAGTCTGATGAGTTGAGTGACTCTATCAGATCTTGATGTGACATTTGGTTTGAAGTTTCTGTCTATAAATCCTCCTTTCCTAATAGCCCATTAAAGGGGTTTTGAAAGATTCTGTCAGTCAGAAATTCAGAAAAGACAATTCTTGCTTCTATATTTCCTCTCTCGTTCCCCTGAAGCTGCAACTCTCTGTTCCACACACTCTCCCTCCCTTCTCAAACTGTTGTTTGATGGACTGATGGACAATTCTCCTGAAGATCCAAGTCATGCCGATTGACAGATCCATGCTCTCTACTGGGTCGTAGAGGCCTGAATATGTACTTGTTACTGGACTCGTGCAAAATTCAGGGCATTATTATTTGATTAGAGATACAGCAGGAAGATGAAGAGCAGCTTCATTTAGACAGCTTGTTGTCATGAGCTGGAACTCTCTGCTTAAGAAGCCTGACAGAAGTGAATCAACATTCCCAGAGTCTGCAGCCTTCCTGGATTCATTTCCTTTAATTCCTACATGTCAACACGCTGAACCCAGAATTAGGGAAGAAATTGAAAGGGGTGGGGGAATACAAGTGTTTTACTTGCAGATGTTGGACAGACGAGGATGTTCTAGTCTGATGTTTATTCAGAGGGGAAGGAGCAATGGGGCAGCTGAGTGTTGCTATTGGCACAGAGCCTGTAGCCTGGCAAGCAGACCAGACCTTCCTACTGGTCAGTCTTCCTGGTGTGTTGAGCTATTGGTCAATGGGAAAAGCTGGAGGGTCAGGAGGTTTCTGGTCCCGAAGTGAGAGCAGGAATTGTGCCAGGGGTGAGACTGAATTCTCACATGCCCAACTTCTGCATTCAGACAAACAGCTTGTTAACCTGCTCACTGCCGCTCAGTAAAACTGCTGCAGCTTCTGCTCACTCTCTGAGCAAAGAGTTAGCTTCACACACACTAAAACTTCCTCTGCCCAACGTCTGTGAGTTCTTTTTCCCCTTCCCTTAAAGATCCCATTTCTCCAGCAGCCCTGGTTCTTTCCCCTTCTTCCCTGCTGGCACTGATGATTCTTCTAGTGGGAGCAGGTTTTTTAACTCTGATCAACTCATCCATCATCCTCCCTTGTAATTTCCAACCTACGTTGGCCCCCAGATGCCTTGAGTCTAAAATTATTATCCTTGTTTTCAATCCCTCCATGGCCTTGTTTCCTCCCTATCTCCGAAATCTCCTCCATCCCGACCACCTTCTGAAATATCAGTGCTCCTCCAATTCCAGCTTCTGATTTTAAATCACTCCATCGTTGGTGTCTGTGCCTTCAGCTGCCTGGGCTGAGAGCTGCAGGATTACCACCAAAACCTCTCTTCCCTTCAAGACAGCCCTTAAAACCTAATCTTTTGACCAAGCTTCAGATCACCAGCCTAACACGGCCGAGTCTCGTAACTGTTTGATAAATCGCTCTTACGAAACGCCTCAGGATGTTTTGCTGTGTTAAAGGTGCTATACAAATGCAAGTTGGAGAAGGTGAGCATGTTTCAAGACCATGACAAGCAGTGCTGAGGGAGGTTGGTTGCTAGGCAATCGAAGCCATAAAGTGATAACGTTACTTTATAAGACCCTTGTCAGGCCTCATTTAGATTATTGTGCGCAGTTCTGGTCGCCTCACTATAGGAAAGATGTAGAAGCTATTGAGAGGGTACAGAGGAGATTTACAAGGATGTTGCCTGTACTGGGAGGCATGCCTTATGAACTTCGGTTGAGGAAGCTGGGACTCTTTTCCCTGGAGAGACAAGGTTGAGAGGCAACCTGATAGAAGTTTACAAAATGTTGAGAGGAATAGATAGGGTGGACTCTCAGAGGCTATTTCCCCGGGTTGAAATGGTCGCTACGAGAGGACACAGATTTAAGGTGCGGGGAGGGAAGTACAGAGGTGATGTTAGGGGTAAGTTTTTCACTCAGAGGGTGGTGAGTGAATGGAATCGGCTGCCGTCAGTGGTGGTGGAGGCGAACTCGCTGGGGTCTTTTAAAAGACTTCTGGATGAGTATATGGGGTTTAATGAGATTGAGGGTTATAGATAGGTCTGTAGGTTGGTAGGTGTTGATGTGATCGGTGCAACTCGTGGGCTGAAGGGCCTGTTTGTGCTGTAGTGTTCTATGTTACCACGCTGCTAGAGTAACATGTGAGGGAAAATCCACACCCCGAGATACTGAGCAACACCAAAGAAAGGATTTACGCTGCAGCAGTGGGTGAATTGAAAGAAGCACTTCCTTCACACACAGGGCAGTGGGAATCTGGAAGGGAGCCCTAGCTGGGGGCGTGGGCCTGCAGGAAAACACACAGAGTTCGGAATAGCAGCACCAGGCAAGGTCACAAGTATAGGAACACTAAAATCAGGAGCTAATCATTCAGCCCCTCCAGCAACCAGTCGGCTCATGGCTGATCTGTACACCTCAATTCACCTCAGTGGATTAGTAAATTTGCTGACGACACCAAAGACGGAGGAGTTGTAGACAGTGAGGATGGATGTTACAGTTTGCAGAGGGACATAGATAAGCTGCAGAGCTGGGCTGAGAGGTGGCAGATGGAGTTTAATATGGAAAAATGTGAGGTGATTCACTTTGAAAAGAGTAACAGGAGTACAGAATATAGGGCTAATGGAAGGACTCTTAGTAGTGTTGACGAGCAGAGAGATCTCGGGGTACACGTGCATAGCTCCCTGAAAGTTGGCAGCCAAGTTGATAAGGTTGTTAAGAAGGCGCACGGTGTGTTAGCTTTTATTGGTAGAGGGATTGAATTTCGGAGCAGTGAGGTTATGTTGCAACTGTACAAAACTCTGGTGCGGCCGCACTTGGAGTATTGCGTACAGTTCTGGTCGCCGCATTATAAGAAAGATGTGGAGGCATTGGAAAGGGTGCAGAGGAGGTTTACCAGGATGTTGCCTGGTATGGTGGGAAGGTCTTATTGAGGAAAGGCTGAGGGACTTGAGGTTATTTTCATTAGAGAGAAGAAGGTTACGAGGTGACCTAATTGAAGCATACAAGATGATCAATGAATTGGATAGAGTGGATAGTGAGAGCCTTTTACCTCGGATGGTGATGGCTAACACGAGGGGACATAGCTTTAAATTAAGGGGTGGTAATTATAGGACGGATGTCAGAGGTAGGTTTTTTACTCAGAGGGCAGTAAGGGCGTGGAATGCCCTGCCTGCAGCAGTTGTGGACTCGCCAACTTTAAGGGCGTTCAAATGGTCAGTGGATAGGCATATGGATAACATTGGAATAGTTTAGGTTAGAGGGTCATTAGATTGGTTCCACTGGTCGGCGCAACATTGAGGGCCGAAGGGCCTGGACTGCGCCGGAATGTTCTATTCCATTTGTCCATCTTTCCTCCATATTCCTAAATACACTCTCGAGTCAAAAAATCCATCTGAGTCTAGAAAGTACCAAGTGATGACATCCGTTCCCCACTCTCCACTGAATCCCTACAGTGCTGAAGAGGCCATTTAGGCCACTGAGTCTGCACCAAGTCTCCAAAGTCTCCAAGACATCCTACCTAGGCCCAGCTCTCTGCTCTATCCCTGTAACCCCACATGTTTACCGTGGATAATCCACCTAACCTTGGAGTGTGGGAGGAAACTGGAGCACCAGGAGGAAAGCCACGCAAACACGGAGAGGATGTGCAAACTTTACACAGTCACCTGAGGCTGGAATTGAACCCAGGTCCCTGCCGCTGTGAGGAAGCGGTGCTAACCACAGTGCCGCCCTTTCCTGCCTTTCGGGGGAGGTGGGGAGAGTTTTCCCCTTTTCCAACACAGTGCGTGTGAAGAAGTGTTTCCTGATTTACTCCAACCTAGCCTGGCTCGAATTCTAAGGTTCTGCTCCTTTGTTCTGGACCCCTCCTCACCCCAGGGGAAATCATTTCTCTTCATCTATCTATTCAAATCCTTTCATAGAGGTCACAATCAGATCATCTCTCAATCTCTGATTCCCTGACGAAAGGGGAATGGATGGCCTTTGCATGGAGTCACAATTATTACTGCACAAAAAGAGGCCATTCAGCCCATCAATTCCATGAAGGTTCTCTGCAGAGCAATCCAGTCAGTCTTATCTGCATCCTATCCCCATGGCCCTGCAAGCTTACTTCCCTCAAGTGCCCATTCAATTTTCCTTTTGCTAACTGAGTAAGTGATGAAAAGCTGGGAGGGACCCAAAGGAAAGCCAGTAAAGCGTGGAGCAGATCAATAAAATGGATACTTAAATGGGTTTGATGAGTATCTAAGATGGAAAAGCTTCATGCACACTCATTCAAGTTTTTAAGACAGAAAAAGAGAAACATTAGAACTGGTCACAGTTGCCATTAAAATCCCTATGCATATTAACAGGAGAAGGCCATTTATCCTCTCAAGTCTGTTACACAGGAGGCCATTCAGCCCCTTGGGCCAGTTACACAGATGGCACAGTGGTTAGCACTATTGCCTGACAGCACAAGGGACCGGGTTCGATTCCTGGCTCGGGTCACTATCTGTGTGGAGTTTGCGCATTCTCCCCATGTCTGCATGGGTTTCTTCCGGGTGCTCCAGTTTCCTCCCACAGTCTGAAAGGGTGCATCAACCTGAACAGGCACTGTACTGTGGTGCTTAGGGGAATTTCACAGTGACTTCATTGCAGTGTTAATGTAAGCCTTACTTGTATCTAATAAACTTAACTTTTATTTTTTACTTTACACTGGAACAGGAGGCCATTCAGCCCCTCAGGTCAGTTACACAGGAACAGGAGGCCATTCAGCCCCTCAAGCCAGTTACACAGGAACAGGAAGGGGAGCCTGGACCTTCTCTGTCACTCAGTCCACTCAGAGCTGATCTACGCCTTAACACTATGCTCCTGCCTTTGCTACACTCGGACCTGGGTCAACAGGGGATGGGAGCCAGCGAGGTGAGAGGGAGGAGAGAATGGCAACAACAGTATGTGAACCTGCAGGAGGCATGACCAACCCAAAAGGAAGCCGGCAGCCCAAAGTGCAGCAATAATTCGAGCAGCTGATAGCTACCCAGGCAAGCTGTTGGGATGATGCTTTAGAAACCTATCTGGGTAGACTAGTTCCCAGCTGTATAATGAAACTAGACATCCAACAGGTGCTGCTGCCTCTAATAACGGACACTGGGTGTAATCCTGTTCTCCATCCGGTGCTGGGTTATTCGATGTAGTTAATCTGACCCTTCAGTGGTGAAAAAGAAAAGGGGTGGTTGGAGAATTTGTGGAGTACAAATACTGACACAGACCAATTAAGTCAATCGGCCAGGCTCTGTGCTGTAGACTCAATAGAACTAAAACAAATGTATTTATTTCAGATCTACCAGTGATGATTGGAAAAACACCCATGACAAAACAAATGTACTTCATCTTTTGAAGAACATTTCAGTGGAAATGTGCACGCACAGCGTCAAAGAGCATCAGCTCACTGGAAACAAAGGCCAGAAAAAGATACTCTCTAAACCTCCCACCTGGCCAGGTATCGGCACGAAGATGGTTCAGTCCTGGATGTGACTAGCAGCAACAATAACAGAATCCAAACCCTATAAGTCACTTGTGAACTCGCTGGTGTGTCTGCAGGCTGGATAACTGAGTGAATCTCTTCTCACAGATAGAGCAGGTGAATGGCCTCTCCCCGGTGTGAACCCGCTGGTGAACCTGCAGGTGCGCTACCCGGGTGAATCTCTTCTCACAGACAGAGCAGGTGAATGGCCTCTCGCCGGTGTGAACCCGCTGGTGGGTTAGCAGATTGGATGACTTCCTAAACCTCTTTGAGCACTGCGAGCAGCTGAATGGCCTCTCCTCAGTATGAATGCGTTGGTGGACCATCAGCTCCTGGGAGCTTTTGAAGCCACTGCCACAGTCAGAGCATTTGAAAGGTCTCTCGTTGGTGTGACTGCCGTGGTGTCTGAGCAGGCTGGAGGACTGAGTGAATCCCTTCCCACACACAGAGCAAGTGAACGGCCTCTCCCCGGTGTGAATTCGCTGGTGCTTCCGCAGGGTGGATGAATCGGTGAACCTACTCCCACACTGGGAGCAGGTGAATGGCCTCTCCCCGGTGTGGACTCGCTGGTGCAACAGCAGGTGGGATGACTGAGTGAATTGCTTCCTGCACTGAGAGCAGGTGAACGGCCGCTCCCCGGTGTGAACGCGTCGATGCGTTTCCAGCTCAGACGGGGAGCGAAAGCTCTTCCCACAGTCCCCACATTTCCATCGTTTCACCATGGCGTGGGTGTCCCCGTGACTCCTGAGATTCGATGAACAGCTTAAATCTCACCGCTCAGAGGACACAAACGCACTCTCTCACTGTTCTGCATGGTGCAGTCAGGCTGCATAAACTCATTAAAGCTCTTTACACAGCGGCTACAGTGGATCACTCACTCTAATGTCCGTGTGAATCGGTGCTTTCCAGTCACACTGATGTCTGAAATACTTGACCACAGACAAATATTTCTCCTTGGACATGTAAAGGCTGATGATATTCTGGTTCTGATTAATCGAGTGACTCTGTCTGATTGACGTGACATTTGGTTTGTTTCCTGTCTGCAAATCCTCACATTCTAACACCCTGCAAAAGGAGTTTACAACAGTCATCAATGCCAATGCAGGACAGAAATCCAGAACAGATCATTCTAGTTTCTATAAAACATGTTTCCCTCTCTTGTTTCACCAAAGCTGTAAATCCCCGTTCCCCACACTCTCCCTCTTCTCTGGAAAATGACAATTTATTGTAATGTTTCTGAATAGTTTCCTCTATTGATGGGTTTCCTCTATTGATAGCAATCAGTGGTTGTTTGTTTCATTCTATCATTGGATGCTAGCTCCCCTGACAAGGCCAACAATCCCCAATAGTCCTAGTCTCCCAGTGAAATGCCACGTTAGTCTCATTTGAACCGAAAAGCCTTGAAGAGATTTGATAAAAGCGGTTTCAAATAATCAGAGAATCACAGAATCTCCACAGTACAGAAGATGGCATGCCCATCATGTCTGTACCAACTCTCCACAAGAACATTTTACCCAGATCCTAGTCTCGTAACCTCATATATTTACTCCACTAACTTACACATCTTGGGACACGAAGGGGCAATTTAGCAAGGTCAATCTACCTAATCTGTATACCATTTATTGCCATCCCTAGTTGCACTAGAGTCTTTCTATAGAGAGTTGGATAAATAATTGAAGGAGAAATAATTTACGAATATGGGGAAAGAATGGAGCGGGGAGTTGGACTAACTGGTTTGCACTTTGATCTGATGGGCTAAATGGTCTCTTTCCATGCTGTACTGTTGCATGATTCAGTGTTGACGGACTGGAAAGTGGGCACATGTAAGACAGAGATGAGGAGAAATTTCTTCCCTCGGAGGGTAGTGAATCTGTGGAATTCTTTACCGTGAAGCCTGGGTTGTTCATTATTTTCATGGCTGAGACAGGCAGATTTTAATCAGTGAGGGAATTGAGGGTTATAGAGATAACAAAGTGGAGTTTAGACAAAAACAGAAAAGTGCTGGAAAATCTCAGCAGCTCTGACAGCGTCAGTGGGGACAGCGCGGAGCCGATGTTGGGAGTCAAGATGATCCTTCATCAGGGCCACTGCTCACAGTGGAACGTAGAACATTCCAGCGCAGTACAGGCCCTTCGGCCCTCGATGTTGCGCCAACCAGTGGAACCAATCTAATGACCCTCTAACCTAAACTATTCCAATGTTATCCATATGCCTATCCACTGACCATTTGAACGCCCTTAAAGTTGGTGAGTCCACAACTGCTGCTGGCAGGGCATTCCACGCCCTTACTGCCCTCTGAGTAAAGAACCTACCTCTGACATCCGTCCTATAATTAGCACCCCTTAATTTAAAGCTATGTTCCCTCGTGTTAGCCATCAACATCCGAGGTAAAAGGCTCTCACTGTCCACTCTATCTAACCCTCTGATCATCTTGTATGCCTCAATTAGCTCACCTCGTAACCTTCTTCTCTCTAATGAAAATAACCTCAAGTCCCTCAGCCTTTCCTTGTAAGACCTTCCCACCACACCAGGCAACATCCTGGTAAACCTCCTCTGCACCCTTTCCAATGCCTCCACATCTTTCATATAATGCGGCGACCAGAACTGTATGCAATACTCCAAGTGTGGCCGCACCAGAGTTTTATACAGCCATGACATGAATAAGTGGAATAAATGGAGTTGAGGATTGTCATGTCAGATAACATCGTTGACTAGTGGAGCAATCTCAATGGGCCAAATGGCCTAATTCCCTTGCAATACCTTGTGGACAACAAGCATAGCCCCACCCTCCCCAAACCCCATTCCCCCACACCACCCCCCACATCCCCCAGCCCCAGCACGGTTCCAGTGGGTGAGGTGTGAACAACAGGCCCGGTGCCCAGGGCCCACTGCTCGGGGCCCGGTGTTCAAGGCCTGCTGCCCAGGGTCCGCTGCTTGGTGTTCAGGGCCCAATGCCCAGGGCCTGGTGCCCAGTGTTTAGGGCCTGCTGCCCAGTCCCGGTGCTCAGGGCCCGCTGCCCAGTCCCGGTGCTCAAGGTCCGCTGCCCAGTCCCGGTGCTAAGGGCCCGCTGCCCAGTCCCGGTGCTAAGGGCCCGCTGCCCAGTCCCGGTGTTCAGGGCCCGCTGCCCAGTCCCGGTGCTCAGGGCCCGCTGCCCAGTCCCGGTGCTCAGGGCCCGCTGCCCAGTCCCGGTGCTAAGGGCCCGCTGCCCAGTCCCGGTGCTCAGGGCCCGCTGCCCAGTCCCGGTGCTCAGTGCCCGCTGCCCAGTCCCGGTGCTCAGGGCCCGCTGCCCAGACCCGGTGCTCAGGCCCGCTGCCCAGCGCCCACTGCCTGGTGTTCAGTGCCCAGGGCCTGGTGCCCGGTGCTCAGGGCCCGCTACCCAGTGTTCAGGGCCCGCTGCCTGGTGTTCAGGGCCCGGTGTTTTCACATTGCTGAGGCTGTTGCCATGCAGCCGGCCTCAGCTCCAGCACCATGAGCACAGGGCCAGCTCCCGCCGCTCCACTCCACTCACTGACCTGTCCGGAGCAGGAGCAGTGTGGCGGGTGGGGTTCCCGGGCCCGGGCTCTGTCCGAAGCCGGTAGCAGGGACACGGTGACCAGCGGTCAGTGAGGAGCCGCTCTGCTCCAGCCAGCTGGCCTGAGGGGGGCGGGCTGCGCCTGCGCACGGACAGTCCGAGCCGAGGTGACGTCACAAAGCCCGTTTCCTGGGCTGCTCATTGGAGGGGGCGGGGCATATTCCCCGCGCTCTGATTGGTTGGAGAGGGGCTCCTTCCGGATCCTTACCAGGCGGTTCCTTGATTGACCAATGGAAACATAGGGAGGACCGGAAGCAGTGTGGTCCTCCAGCCAATCCCAGCGCGACCATTGTGCCAATGGTCATGAGCGTGTGCCCTCTGTGGTTGAGTTAGTACCAGACTGAATGAACCTTCCCTCTGTGTGTCTAACAACTGTGAGTAATACACCCTCCCCTCTTCACATCTCCTCTTTCATTCTGGGTTTAATTATTGACTCCAGGCAGGGTGCAGACTCCACTCATCACGCATAGATATCCTTTCCTTCCTCAGCTTGACTCACCTATTTGTCTGACTCTTTACCAATGTTTACACTTCAGGGGGTGGTTTCCCCTGGAGGTGGCCAACATTTAAGGAGACATAAGGAATAGGAGCAGGAGTAGGCCATCTAGCCCTTCGATCCTGCCTCGCCATTCAATAAGATCACAGCTGATCTGAAGTGGATCAGTTCCACTTTCCTGCTTTCTCCCCATAACCCTTAATTCCCTTGTCTATCAGAAATCTATCTACCAGTGACTTAAATATATTTAGCGAGGTAGCCTCCACCACTTCCAACGGGCAGAGAATTCCAGAGATTCACCACCCTTTGAGTGAAGAAGTTCCTCCTCGACTCCGTTCTAAACTGCACCACACCCCTGGCTTATTTTGAGGCTGTGCCCTCTAGTCCTGCTATCCTTTCTAAGTGGGAAGAATCTCTCGACCTCTACCCTATCTAGCCCCTTCATTATCTTGTAAGTCTCTATAAGATTCCCCCCTCAGCCTTCTAAACTCTAACAAGTACAGACCCAGTCTATTCAATCTCTCTTCATAAGCTAACCACCTCATCTCCGGTATCAGCCTGGTGAACCTTCTAATCTAGAATTCTAGAGGCAGTCTAGTGATTAAGGACATGGAGATGTCTTATGTTGTTTTTTGGTGCAAATTAGATGTTATTTATGTTCTTTTCGCATTCATTGTTTCTATTCTTGTACAACAATACTATTACACAGGAGTCCATCGATAACTTGAGTCCACTTCTCTGGAGCAAGTGCTCTAGAGAAATTTGCTCAGACCCACTACAGAGCTCTGCAAATTTAATTCCTTCAAACATCCATTCAAAATCATTCATCATCTCTGCTTCGACCATCCTGACAGACAGTGAGTTCCAGCTCCCTAAATAAAATGTATCTTCACGTTCCAGGTGTATCTCAAATCAAGTAATATGGTAATGAATATTATGCACATGAATATTTTCAGGTCTGTAGACCTGGACAGTAAATGATGAACATGGATCTGCTGTTCCCCTTGAATTGGCATTTTCAGAAGAATGGCGAGGGCATATATTAGGTAAAGCGTAGTGAGGATGGAGGGAGTGTGTATAGAATGGAGATTTATAATTTTTGGGGAATGGAAGAAAAAAGAATTTTCTGTAGAAACTGAAATTGTTCTGAATTTCTATCTTGTATGGACTGTGAGAACTTTTGCAAATTCCTTTTCCAGGTTATTCAAAGCACAGAATTTGCAGACAGAAATCTCAATCAAAATATCACAACAAGGTCAGACAGTCACTCAATTCATTGGCACCCGAATGTCACCGGCTCTGAATTTAGAAGGAGAAAAGCTCGTTTGTTCTGTCTCCTTTGTAAGGTTTTAAACATCATTGTGACTGGAAAATAACTGAGATACACACCCCACCAAGGGAGTGTGCTCCAGTCTACTCACTGTGGAAAGGGCTTTAACGATTGCAGCATACACCACAGGGAGAGACCGTGCACGTCTTCTGTGTAGACGAGGCTCCAACTGATCCTCAAAACTGGAAAGTGCAAAAGACACTTGCACCATGGAGAATCCGTGGAAATGTGGGAACTGTGGGAAAGGATTCCGTTCCCCGTCTGAGCTGGAATCTCATCAGCGCATTCACACTGGGGAGAGACCGTTTACCTGCTCTGAATGTGGGAAAGGATTCACTCAGTCATCACACTTGCTGAGACACCAGCTACTTCATACTGAAAGGAGGCCGTTCAACTGCTCTGAGTGTGGCAAGGGATTCAGTGATTCATCCCACTTGCTCAGACACCAGCGAGTTCACACTGGGGAGAGACCGTTTGCCTGCTCTGACTGTGGGATGGATTTCAGTCAATTATCCACCCTGCAGAAACACCAGCGAGTTCACACCGGGGAGAGGCCATTCACCTGCTCTGACTGTGGGAAGACATTCACTCAGTCATCACACCTGCTGACACACCAGCGTGTTCACACCGGGGAGAGGCGGTTTACCTGTTACGACTGTGGGAAGGCATTCACTCAGTCAACACACTTACTGACACACCGGCGAGTTCACACTGGGGAGAGACCGTTTAGCTGCTCCGAGTGCGGGAAGGGATTTGGTGATTCATCCACCTTGCTGATACACCAGCGAGTTCACACCGGGGAGAGGCCGTTTATCTGTCCTGACTGTGGGAAGGGATTCACTCAGTCGTCACACCTGCTCACTCACCAGCGTGTTCACACCCGGGAGAGGCCGTTTACCTGCTCTGTGTGTGGGAAGAGATTCACTCAGTCATCCTCCTTGCAGACACACCAGCGAGTGCACACCGGAGAGAGGCCATTCACCTGCTCCAAGTGTGGGAAGGGATTTACCCGGTCATCACACCTGCTAAAGCACCAGCGGATTCACACTGGAGAGAGGCCATTCTCCTGCTCCCAGTGCGGAAAGGGATTCACTCAGTCATCTCACCTGCTGAGACACCAGCGAGTTCACACTGGAGAGAAGCCATTCACCTGTGCCAAGTGTGGGAAGGGATTCACTCAGTTATCTAACCTACTGACACACCAACGAGTTCACAAGTGATTACAGGGTTGGATTCTGCTGTTATCATCATTGCTTGTAATCACATCTAGGACTGAACTATACTCATTCTGACAGTTGATGAAGTAGGGGTGCGGGGTGTTTCTTTCTGCTGACCTGGCTGATCTCTCAACTTTGCTTCCATTGGGCTGATGGACATTGACGCTGTGAGTACACATTTCCACTGAAAAAATCCACAAAAGATGATGAAGGACATTTATCCAGGACAGCACAGGTAGATCTAAAAGAAATACCTTTGCCTCTGTCCACTGAGGCCTGTCACCTCAATTGGTGTCAGTCCACATAGCCTTCAGCCATCCCTCAAACATCCTCCCCATCAGCATATCCTTCTATTCTCCACATGTATCTACCTAGCTTGCCCTGAATGAAATACATTCATGCACTTCACCTCAACCACTCACTATCATGGTGAGTTCCACTTTCTCACCATTTGCTGGGTAAAGAATTTGTAATGAAATCCTTGTCGGGTTATTAATCTTAAAATTTCTTGTCAGATCACCATTTCGTCTTTTTCAAAGAGGGAAAGTGTTCAACAGTGATTAAATACCCTGTTCTGGAATTATCTTTGTGACTCTCTCTCATTCCATCTCCAGTGCCTCTATGTCCTTTTTACTACATGGAGACTGCAAATAGAAACATAGAAAATAGGAGTAGGAGGAGGCCATTCGGGCCTGCTCTGCCCTTCATTACGATCATAGCTGATCATCCAACTCAATGGCCTATTCCCTCCTTTCCCCATTTTCCTTAGATCCCCTTCACGTCATGTTGCAACTGTACACTACTCTGGTACGGCCGCACTTGGAGTACTGTGTGCAGTTCTGGTCCCCACATTACAGGAAGGATGTGGAGGCTTTGGAGAGGGTGCAGAGGAGGTTTACTAGGATGTTGCCTGGTATGGTGGGGAGGTTCTATGAGGAGAGACTGAGGGATTTGGGGTTGTTTTCGTTGGAAAGAAGGCGGCTAAGAGGGGATCTTATTGAAACATATAAAATGATTAGAGGTTTAGATAGGGTGGACAGTGATAACCTTTTTCCTCGAATGGAGAAAGCTAGCACAGGGGGCATGGCTTTAAATTAAGGGGGTGTAGCTACAGGACGGATGTCAGGGGTAGGTTCTTTACCCAGCGGGTGGTGAGGGATTGGAATGCCCTGCCTGCTGCAGTTGTAAATGCGCCTAGTTTGGGGGAGTTTAAGAGATCTGTTGATAGGTTTATGGACGAAAAGGGATTGGTATAGGCTAGTGGGTCATTGTTTTGTAACTGGTCGGCGCAACATCATGGGCCGAAGGGCTTGTTCTGCGCTGTAATGTTCTATGTTGTATGTTCACCTCAAGTGCTATATCTGTTTCTTAGCCTCAACTGCTTTCTGTGGTAGCAAATTCCACAAGCTGACCATTCTCTGGGTGAAGAGATTTCTCCTCATCACCGTCCTAAAAGGTGTACCCTGCATCCTTAGACTGTGACCTCTGGTTCTGGCCATAACCACCACTACCATTGGGAATTCCTCCTGCACCTACCCTGGCTGGTCCTGTTAGAATTTTGTTGGTTTCAATGGAATCGCCCCCTCATTCATTTAAACTCCAGTGAACACAATCCTAACTCCAATCCAGAAGGATCTTGGGATCCATAGGACTCTTAAATCGGCCTCGCAGGTGCAGGATGTGGTCAAGAAGGCGTAAAGTGTACTGGCCTTCATTAATCGAGGGATTGAGTTTAGGAGTCGGGAGATAATGCTGCAACTTTATAAGACCCTTGTCAGACCCCACTTGGAGTACTGTACGCAGTTCTGGTCGCCTTACTACAGGAAGGATGTGGAAGCTATTGAGAGGGTGCAGAGGAGATTTACAAGGATGTTGCCTGGATTGGGAGGCATGCCTTATGAAGATAGGCTGAGGGAGCTAGGTTTCTTCTCCCTGGAGAGACGAAGGTTGAGAGGCGACCTGATAGAGGTTTATAAAATGTTGAGAGGAATAGATAGGGTGGTTTCTCGGAGGCTATTTCCCAGGGCTGAAATGGTCGCTACGAGAGGACACAGGTTTAAGGTGCTGGGAAGAGGAGATGTTAGGGTTAAGTTTTTCACTCAGAGGGTGGTGAGTGAGTAGAATTGGCTGCCGTTGGTGGTGGTAGAGGCAAACTCGCTGGGGTCTTTTAAAAGATTTATGGATGAGTATATGGGATCTATTGGGATTGGGAGTTACAGGTAGTTCTATGGTTTGGTAGATATAGATGTGATTGGTGCAACTTGTGGGCCGAAGAGCCTGTTTGTGCTGTAGTGTTCGATGTTCTAACTGACTCAATCTCTCCTCATATGTCCTGCCATCCCAGGAATCACTCTGGTGAACCTTCTCTGCACTCCCTGTAGAGCAAGAACATCCTTCCTTGGATAAGGAGCCCAAGACTGCACACAATATTCCAGATATGATCTCACCAATGCCCCCTATAATTGCAACAAGACATCCCTGTTCCTGCACTCAAATCCTCTATTTGCCTTTTTCACCGCCAGCTGCATCTGCATGCTTACTTTCAGTGACAGGTATACAAGGACACCCAGCTCTCATTGCACATTCCCCTCTCCAAATCTATAACCATTTGGAAAATAATCTGCCTTCCTATTATTGCTACCAAAGTGGATAACCACACATTTATTGATATTATAATGCCATGCATTTGTTCACTTATTTAACTTGTCCAAATCACATTGAATGATGTCTGCATCTCACTCTCCCACCCAACTTTGTGTTATCTGCAAATGTGGATATATTACATTTAGTTCCCTCATCTAAATCAATATATAATGATAGCTGGGATCCCAGTACTGATCCCTGTGATATTTATTCCTACCCTTTGTTTCCTGTCTGCCAACCTGTTTTCTATCCATCTCAATTGACTACCACCAATCTCACGCACTTTAATTTTACATGCTAATTTCTTAGCTGGGACCTTGTTGAAAGTCTTTTGAAAGTCCAAGAGTTCTCAGTACTCCTGGTATAACCTAACCATGGTTCTACATAGATTGAACAAAACCTCTCTGCTTTTCAATTCTATCCTTCTAGAAAGGAACCCAGGGAGGAGTGGCTGAGACATAAAGATCTGAAACTTTTTTTGGAACAAAGAATTGTATAATTTTAGCATCTTTTTATCATTTGTGATCGAAGTTTCAGTGAAGACCTCTCCCCTGCCTCCTACGCACAACTGGAATTATCTCCTTATCCCAACCCCCCTCCCCACTTAACAGCCCCTCTCCCAAAACTCCCACTCATTCAACAGCTAGTCTTAATCCCCTTCCCTAACCACTAACTCCTTTCCAACCCCATAGCCCATTTTCCCAAAACCCCAACTTACTCATCAACCCGTATTCCCCAACACATTCCCCCCCCCCCCGCCCATTCACTCACAATAGCCCACCTTCCCAAACCACCTCAACTCACTCAGCAGTTCATCTTCCAACCTCCCCTTTGCCCCACTCACTCAGGGCCGCTCTTTAAAAACCCCACCCCAGATCTACTGAACCCCGTGGAAACTGGGGCTCCACTCCCGATTCCACTAATTATAAAGCAGCAGGGCTTTCTACTTTTCATCTCTTGGTGGCATGCATGGTGCCTCCTAAGAAGCTGCTCCTAGCCTTGTGACAGAGATTTTCCAGACTTTCTGAGACTCTCTTCCCAGCTTTGGTGTTTGGTGGCTGATGGGAGTTAGGAGTCAGAAAATACAAATTGGAATTCCACGAAATGATGGAATTTTCACATCCCCAGTACAGCACAAAGTGGCAAAGTCACTGCAAATATTAACCTGCCACAAAAAATCACAACCCATCAAATCATCCAAGAGTACCTCTTGTTTGTTGTGAGGAAAGTTATTTTTAATTACAAGAGAGTATCTTCATTCTCTACATTCGCTGGTGTTTCAGGACAGTTTCTAGTCAAATTGCTCAAAAATATTTTCTCAATGTTTGGCTGCTCAAAATATTTTGACAATCAACTTCAGGTCAAAAATCAGCAAAATCATGGAAATATCTGTATCTGTCCTTCCCACAAGAATAACTATTAGTGCTGTTCTAAGTACCGGTAGCAACCATTTAATGACTACTGCAGTTGCTAGTGATTTAACTAGTGGTTTTCTTCACCTAGTAACTGGTATCTTTGGACTGACATTGAACACCACAAAGTAGCATCTGATACACCAAGAATTGTAGAAGTGTCGAGAGGTTAATGCAATTGAATTCTGATCTGGCCCCGGTTGGTGACTTTCCAGTTACCCCATTATAAGAGAATATAAACCCATACTAATGGCTGGCCTTCCTTCAACAGCTAACTGAGCTCACCATGTTACCACAGTGCACTCAAGAATATCAGCTGTAAGCAGATAAATGACTGTAATTTCTTAAACACCTTTAGATAGTGAGTAACAAATTTCAAGGTGTAAAATTTGAAACTCTCAAAATACCCCACTTGCAGGAGTGTAAGGAGATAAGCTAAACTGGTGCACCAGTCTCACAAGTCAGTCTGCCTTGTTGTCCAACGAGAGGCATACACGCGATGGGTCGTACTAGGGCTGCTCTTGGATGTTTGAGAATAGCCTAGTACTTCATGTCGTTAGCATGCGCTTAAACTGGACCAGATGTTGGGCAACACGACAGCTCAGTGACCATCACTGTTTACTATGCAGACACATGAATTTGGGCCAGTATCTGTGGGAGTTTGCACATTCTCCCCGTGCTTGCATGGGTTTTCTCCGGGTGCTCCGGTTTCCTTCCACACCCCAAAGATGTGCTATTAGGCTGACTGGAGGTAATAAATTGTCCCTAAATTAGTTTTCCCTCAATGTGGAATGCCATAAGCATAGATAAGTGTCATGGGTGGAGGGGGGACTGGTAATGTTAAAATGGCGGCATGGGCTTGTTGGGACGAAGGGCTGTTTCCCGGGCTGTTTTTGTTCTTTGTTCAGCAGAAGTGTTTTGTTTAGGCACCAGGACTGAACTACACAACTGAGGGCCAGATGAGCATAATGATAGCTTTAACACAGCCATCTCTCTGCTTCCCTGCCACTTTAAGTATCTATTAAAAAAAACAAGCCCTCTGGCTTTAAGTACAGGGATAATGAACAAATACGGGTTTAGATGTGTGGCCAAGGAATGGAAGAATAGTGGTATACCAGCCTTTGTAGCTGTCATTCAGTTGATCTCTGGGGCTTGAACTCCACTTTTCCAACCATTCCCCATAGCTCGATTCCTGAGAGTCTGAAGATCTGACTGTCTTAGCTTTAAATATCGCAACAATGGAACATCTGCAACCATCTAGGGTAGAGAATTCCAGAAATTCCCAATCCTTTGAATGAATCCTCAAAGATTGATCTCTTTCCCTGAAGTTGTGCACCTATGTTCCAGATTCCCATATGTTTCAATGAGAACTCCAGAGAATAGGGCCAATTTACTCAGCCACTCATCACAGAACAATCCAGGAATCAATCTAGTTAATTACTGACGTAGTGCTTCCAATGCAAGTATATCTGGTGGGAGTAGATGGTTTGAGTTATAAGGAGAGGCTGGGACTTTTTTCCCTGGAGCGTAGAAGGCTTATGTGTGATCTGAGGTCTATAAAATAATGAGGTACACAGATGAAGTAGGTAGTCAACATCTTTTCCCAAAGGTAGGGAAATCTAAAACTAGAGGGCATTGGTTTAAGGATACAAAAGGGTCCACAGAGGGTGGTGTCTGGAACGAGCTGCCAGAGGTAGAAGAGCAGGTACAATTTCATTTTTAAAAAGCATTTAGACAGTTACGTGTGTAAGATTGTAGAGCAAGATATGGGCTAAACACGGGCAATTGGGACTAGCTTAATGATAAAAACTGAGAGGCATGGACAAGTTGAGCTGAAGGGCCTGTTTCAATGCTGTAAACTCTGACTCTATCTGTCCTTTGATATGGCGACTGAGACTGTACTCAGTACCCCTGTACTGGTCTTAAAATCCTGCACAATTGTAGCAAGACTTCTGTATTCTTGTACCCAATTACTTTTCAATAAAGGCCAATATGCTGTTTGCCTTCTGCACTGCTTGCTGTATCTATGTGCTGACTGAATTGAGTACACTAAGTTCCTCTGAACATCAATATTTACAAACTGCCTTTAGAAAAATTGTTTCTTTATGACCAAAGTGAGTAACTTCACACTTCCCCACATTATACTCCTACTCATTTAACCTGATATATATCTCTAGCCTGTGTCTGTTTGTTTTGTGTTTTATAGTTTTAGTATAACCTCCCTGCTCACGTCTTTTTGGTCACTTTGTCCACTTGTGCTGGTACTCCATTCACCTGACGAAGGGACTAACCCCGAAAGCTTGTGAGTATATTATCAAATAAATAGGTTAGACTAAAACCTGGTGTTGTCAGACTTTTTACTACCTTTATGGAGTTACAGACAGAGATTCCACTGTTCCTTTGTTCTCCACTTTTCCAAGTACAATTTGTGTGTGCTGTTTTCTTGTCTCTCTCTTGCACTCCTACTTCCATTTGTCAATTTTCTCTTAAAATAATTATATACCTCTGCCTTTAAAAATGTAATTCCACATAGAATTAGTCCATATACAGCAGCACTCATTGTCTGAATGTACCCAACTGTGTGGTCAAAAGTAAAGGGGAATATTAAAATTCTTAGACTTATTTGAAAATTGCATGGAAACAAAGAAAAGACATCTTTTAAACGTATCTCAGTAACCTTTAACAAAAAGGCTGGAAAGCACTTTATACCTGTGTGCACAAAACTCAAGTTTCACTGCACAGCGAGGAACAAGTGATTTATATTTGGTTCCATCTATATTTAGACAGGAACCAAGTGTTCCATTAATTGGGTGGGGGGTGGGGGAGTTCAAGTTCCTCAGGGCTTTTATTTGGCAGTAGCTTATGTTCCTGCTTTTTCGAAAATGCAACACATTGTTGAAAAAGAATCTCTCTGACCTCCACTCTGTCCCTGTTAGTGACAACTGCAAGAGGCGATACAGTGAGATCTTGGTCCCTGCCTCAACTCAACTTGAGGGAAAGAACAACACCTGGAGGCCTACTCTTTGTAACCGGTGTGTCCAGAAAGGATGCTGCATTGCTGTGCCCTAGCAGCAGCTCCTTGAAGCTGTATTTGTATGTGGCCCTGCTGATAGCTTGCAGCAACCGGCAGCCGTTAACTCCAGATTGGAATTGAATCTGAGTCTCTGGCAGTGAGGGCCGGCAGTGCTAATCACTGTGTCCCCCTGTATACAAGATGAGAAAGTACACAATAGAGATTAGATGAGTGTGGGAATGGCCTGTGGAAGAAGCAGTTTTGATTAATTCTTTGCTCATTTTACTTTCTAATTTGCTGCTGGCATCACTATGGCTTGGATTATGATTGTTATGGTGAGTTTGAGAAATAAGTATCCATTTAGTGCACAGGATTATGAATTCAAGCTTAAAATGGATGGATTTATAGTGATGTAAGCTTATATCACAAGCTGCAACTGATTGTCTGCTGTAAGTGTCCCACTTCGTGCTCCAGGTTTCACCACAGTAGATTACACTGGGCAGAGTCCTCCCAGCCATTGACTGGTAAAATGTTTTGCAACTAACAGCTGGAATATCCCATTGTACAGCTGTGCATTTTAATATAAAAACAATGTGCTTTCCTACCCAGCTTGGAGGTAAATCTCAATCTGTTTACAATCTGACAGCAGCAGTTGTTCCATATCACAGTAACAGGCTATTTATCTTTCTGATGCAGCACAGCATAGCTGTACATGTTGCAGTCCAGTTCCACTGGGAAGTGCGCAGAACCAGGGACTAAGTGCAGCAACCTCTTGCTGCCCTGTGAAAGCTGCACTCTCTCTGGCCTGTGCAGCTGAATGCTGAGAACCCTTGTACACTAAATCCAGGGGGAAATTACACAAAGTCATTTTGAATTCAGCTTAATCAGGGGAGTACGTGGACCAGGAACAAATAATAACTGGTCCTGTCTGACATTATGAAGCTGGAGGCTGCCTGCATTTATCCCAGACACGGTTCAACATCCTTTGAATGGCACTCTCAATAATCTCCCTACACAGGCAGTAAGCGGCTTTTGAGACAGTCAGTCCACAATGTAAGGCTGCTCATATTTCAGTGGGGCTGGTGGATTTTCCCAATGGTCTCCTCTGCTGGCTGACTGTACCGCTTCTCCTCAATATGATTCATTTGTTCGATGAGCCATTTTCTCCTGCAGCTGTCGACAGTTAACCAGAACGTCGCTTCCTGGAAAATGTCACTGATAGAAACCTTGAAACATCAGAAAAAACAGTTAATGCTGCTGCCTCAAAGTGCCAGGAACCCAGGTTCGATTCTGGCCTTGGGTCACTATCTGTGAGGAGTTTGCACGTTCTCCCCATGTCTGTATGTTTCCTCTAGGTGCTTCGGTTTCCTCCCACAATCCAAAGGGTTAGGTGGATTGGTCATGCTAAATTGCCCCTTAGTGTCCAAAATGGTGTGGGATTGTGTGGTGTTACAGGGATAGGGCGCAAGGGAGGGGGTGCTCTTTTGGAGAGTTGGTGCAGGCTCAATGGACCAAATGAAAGCATTCTATAAGTCTTTGTCTTCTACGGTTTAAGATGAAACCCAGCATTGTGGCCAAAGTGATATGGGGTATAACTGTGCGGCACTGTAGTATATCAACGTTCTGCAACAGTTCACTACCAGCCACTATGTGGCTATGTCATTAGAGACAAACACCAATCTAAAATTCGTCATCAAGCATCAGAATAACTGTTCTGTTGCCATACCAAAGATGTGGAGATGCCGGCGTTGGACTGGGGTAAACACAGTAAGTTGTCTCACAACACCTCACAACATCAGGTAAGTTACTTACCTGATGAAGGGGCAGCGCTCCAAAAACTAGTGGCTTGTGCTACCAAATAAACCTGTTGGACTTTGAGAGACGAGTGGAAACTGCTGGGAGCTGGAAAATGCCATCAAACTCCACGTAATACTGATTGGCCCTCGCTGTGTTGCAATATTAGGCTATGACAGGGCACAGTGTCACAGCTGAACCCACTCTTGCCCTCACCTAAGACCAGTACAGATATTTCTCCAAATGACCACTGTTTTTAAATGTGTGTATTGGATTTGGGCACTGCTGGCAAGGGCAGCATTTATCACCCATCCCTAAGATAGGAAGCAGAAGCTGAGTCTTTCCTGATGCATTTAAATGGGGGCTTTCCAGCAGCATAGTGACCAGGAACAGAAACTATGGCTCATTATTCTTCCACTGACTTCTCTCAATACAAGGGTTGGGTTATACTATTGCAGCTCTGGCTCAAGCTGGAGATCAGCTGAGACCAAGGATAAACTGCCCATAAAACTTTCCAGAGCAACCACAGATCTGTGCTGTATCTGGCCTGAGTATGTTTGATAAGGATAGTGTAGAAGGAGTTTTACTCTGTATCTAACCCCGTGCTGTACCTGTCTGGGAGCATTTGATTGGGACAGTGTAGCAGGAGCTTTACTCTGTTCATAACCTTCTTGAGAAGGTGAGAGGGCATGGGATCCAAGGGCCTTTGGCCTTGTGGATCCAGAACTGGCTTGCCTGCAGAAGGCAGAGAGTGGTTGTGGATGGGTCTTTTTCGGAATGGAGGTCAGTCACCAGTGGGGTGCCCCAGGGATCTGTTCTGGGACCCTTGTTGTTTGTCATTTTCATAAATGACCTGGATGAGGAAGTGGAGGGATGGGTTAGCAAGTTCGCTGATGACACGAAGGTCGGCGGTGTTGTGGATGGTCTGGAAGGATGTCAAAAGTTGCAGCAGGACATAGATAGGATGCAGGAATGGGCGGAGAAGTGGCAGATGGACTTCAACGCGGATAAATGTGTAGTAGTCCATTTCGGCAGAACCAACGGGATGAACGAGTATACTATTAAGGGCAGGGGTCTTAGTAGCGTTGAAGAGCAGAAGGATCTCGGGGTCCGGGTTCACAGGAATCTTAAATCGGCCTCGCAGGTGGAGGAGGTGGTCAAGAAGGCGTATGGTGTACTGGCCTTCATTAATCGAGGGATTGAGTTTAGGAGTCGGGAGGTAATGCTGCAACTTTACAGGACCCTCGTCAGGCCTCATTTGGAGTACTGTGCGCAGTTCTGGTCGCCTCACTATAGGAAAGATGTAGAAGCTATTGAAAGGGTGCAGAGGAGATTTACAAGGATGTTGCCTGGACTGGGAGGCATGCCTTATGAAGATAGATTGAGGGAGCTGGGACTCTTTTCCCTGGAGAGGCGAAGGTTGAGAGGCGACCTGATAGAAGTTTATAAAATGTTGAGAGGAATAGATAGGGTGGACTCTCAGAGGCTATTTCCCCGGGTTGAAATGGTCGCTACGAGAGGACACAGATTTAAGGTGCGGGGAGGGAAGTACAGAGGTGATGTTAGGGGTAAGTTTTTCACTCAGAGGGTAGTGAGTGATTGGAATCGGCTGCCGTCGTCGGTGGTGGAGGCGAACTCGCTGGGGTCTTTTAAAAGACTTCTGGATGAGTATATGGGGTTTAATGGGATTGGGGGTTATAGATAGGTCTATAGATTGGTGGGGTTGATGCGATCGGCGCAACTCGAGGGCCGAAGGGCCTGTTTGTGCTGTAATGTTCTATGTTCTATAACCCATCCTCTTATGTTTCAATCCTTGTCAGTGGACAGAAACAAGGTTACACTAATTGGTCTAAGACTCAGAGGCATATTCAAAGTTAGAATCAGATATTTAGCAATGAAATTAGGAATGAGTGTAGAAGATTGGAATTCTCTTCTGTAAACTGCAATTGAAGTTAGATGAATTCTAGATTTTAAAACTTGAAATTGATAAGGTTTTGTACACTAAAGGTATTACGGGATAAGATCAGCCAATGTCTCAGTAAATGGTGGAGCAGACCTGAAGGCTCAAAAGCCGACACCTGTTCTATAGTAATGGAACATTCAGCTCCTGGAGTATTTATACAGATCCAACAATTCAATGCAGCAGGCATTTCTGTCAGAGATTGTGGTACGGCCAAAGCGTTGGAATGTAAAGTTAGCACATGGGTAAGGTGCATTACCTCTTTAAAGTGAAAGTTTTGAAACATAGCAATACTGATTGTATTTTCCAGGTTGATTTTGGCTTGAAATTTCTTTATCCCCAGTTTGGTCACTCCTGAGGGGAAATAAAGCAACCACATAAACAAATATTTACCACACAACCAACAAGTACAAGGAGCACATGGACTTAATATAAAAACACAAATTACTGTGAATGCTGGAATCTGAAACCAAAACAGAAAATGCTGGAAAATTTCAGAAGCTCTGACAGCATCTAGACAGACTGTTTGACATTCAGGATTGAATGTGCAAAATTTCCTCCAACTAAATGTTGGAAAGACCATAACTGTTGTCTTCAGTTCCTGTTATAAACACTCTTCCCTACTCACTTACTCCATCCCTCTCCCAGGCAACTGTCTAAGGCTGAATCAGACTTTTCATAGCCTGGGTGCCTTATTTGACCCCAGGATGAGCTGCCAGTTATATATCCATCACCAACGTTGATGGTGCCTCAACTCACCCAACATGGACACCCTCATCCATACTTTTGTTACCTCTAGACTTGACTACATCAATAGCTCCCATCTTTACTCTCCATAAACCTGAACTCACCTAAAACTGCTGCCCAAATCTAACTCGCACCAAATCCTGTTCACCCACATTCACAATCTATAATCCTTAACTAGCTCACATTCCTCCAAGCGCATTAAACCAAACCTCTTTGACCAAGCTTTTAGTTGTCGATCCAAGTATCTCTGTAGACCAAATCAGACTTTGTTTGAAACCACTTTGTGATATTTTACTATAATAAAAGTGCTATATTATCATTTTACTTATGCTTATGATTGAAGGCAGATAGGAAATATACCGAAGAGTGGGGTCTGACTTTAACAAGAATCTCAGAATGGACAGGTTTCTTATTGCATGTGAAAGGTGGAGGTGAGCACAGTGGGCAGACATATGGAAGCTTGCTCAGTGCTGGAGGATCATTTAGCAGAGGGGTAGAGGAGATAATAAATAAGGTGCATCCTTAGGTGTAATCTTTATCACAAAGGAGATGATTGAGTTGGAAGACAGAACTTGTTGGTTTAGGAGTTAAGGAAAATTTTTTTTGCAGGGTGTAAAGAAAGGGCAGATACAGAAAATGAGATGGATGAGTGATCAGCCTCTTGGTGATTGTGACCTTGTAGACTGTATGGAAGTGGCAGGATCAAGAGGGTGACTGTGGGTTTGGTATGAGAGTTTAAGTGGATATTGAATTTTTAGACAGACAGGCATGCTGAGTTTTGGATAAGATTTAAAGTTGCTGAGGATGAGGAAAAGCTTCCTGCTGAATACGTTTTCCAGGTTAGTAGTTATTAAAGAAAGATAGTTGCTCTCTCCCCCTTCTGTTCTGGAGGTCTCCAAATATGACGATCACCTTGTAATATTGATCCTTAAATGACTCACCAATTTGCCAATTTTCAGATTCTGACATTCACAGCTACTTTACAGAATAATAGTAATTTATTTTTAAAATAGTAACTATTGTATTATAGAATAAACAGCCAATGGCATGACAGAATTAGTATACATGTTCTCACCATAATACATCATCATCATTGTTGCTTCCTTTCCAAACCCCATTCCTCTGTAACTAGGCTCTAAAAAGCAAAAGATTACACTATTTAATATCACCAGAGAATACAACTACAAATACCGTGTGCAGCATACAGAGTATAATACACCAGTCAAACGACCACACATCAGTATTTGCAAAGGCACTCCCAAGGGTACAT
The DNA here is from genome assembly GCA_037974335.1 of Prionace glauca. NCBI lineage: Eukaryota > Metazoa > Chordata > Chondrichthyes > Carcharhiniformes > Carcharhinidae > Prionace > Prionace glauca. The sequence continues at coordinate 52,974,780 of CM075741.1, read as the reverse complement.
CAACATGTGCACAGGAGTCCCCAAGAGTATACCAAGACACGCAAAGGCATCCACAGGAGTACAGCACGTACTGAGTATGTCAATATGTGCAGACAGGACCCCACCCTGAATGGTTTGAAAATGTACAATTTCAATGTTTGGGAATACAGAATTTGAGTAGCTGAAAAAAACATGCCGTTGAAGCTTTACATTTTGCACTTATCAGGACAATTCGCAACTGGTAGCTGCAGTTTCCTAAATGACAACAGTGATTACACTATATTGAATATGAAAGGACTTTGAGACATCCAGTGGTCATGAAAAGTACTAAATATCTAAATCTTTCTTTTTAAACTCACCAAAATTAGGGCTACTGTAAAGTGATGCAAGGGGTATGTTTTGGAGCTATTTAAGATTGTGCACATTCTTTTAAATGTGCGCTAATTGTTACTGCCAATGAAGCTCCATGGGATCAAAAATGATTTAAGTGCGTAGATCTCATTCCTTCAGGTTCTTGTTGGATATTTTAAGAGATGAAAATGTAATTTTAATCGTTTTTTTTCTATCTGGCTCCTCTAGTGTAACACGATCTTCCTTTCTCCCTCTTGATTTCTCTTTCTGTACCTGATTTGACAAAGAATTCACCCACTCTAACTTATACTTTGTTCTCAATCTTTGTTCTGTTAATTTTCCAACCCTTCAATCTGACTGGTTAGGAGCTACTTGCCACATTCATTCAAATCCCAGATGCTGAGTTTGCCTCAACTCAGTTCACACTTCCAGCTACTTGGAGTGCAAAATTTCATTAACATTAAACAGGCAAGGAGGCCAAGTTTAACTAATTGCTACTCTCTACAACAGCAAACATGATCCAATGACTACTGTCCATCTTATTGGAATCCTAGTGAGTGCTGTAACTGGTAGCTAACCTGCAATCATGATTTCAATTTCAGCCATTGTAGGGTCTTCAGGATCCATGAGGAACAGATTTATATCCCCCACCATGCAATCCTCTTCTGTACAAGAACCACTCATCCACTTCAGTTTGTCCAACACAATGAAGGTACATTCTGTCAAAATACAAAGACCAATGCTCAGATCTTTAAATATAGACCTCACCCATATTTTGGGGTGGTGTTTCTGTTAATATGCTATGCACGGTATATGGCAAATCATAATAGACTGCAGTAATGACATAACACCCCTAATTGTTAACAGCCTGAACAGCTGACTGACTGAAATCAGCATAGCTTTTAAATTTTTAAGTACTGAACTACTTAAAAATCGGGCAGCACACTAAACATTTTAAGCATTGCTTCTGTTATCCACTCCTACGGTAATGACAATTAGAACTATTTGTCTGATAGAGGTTGAGTGATGATGACTTCTACGCTTGATATAGCACTTGGAGTGAATGGGATCAAAGCTTACGGGGAGAAAGCAGGATTAGCCTATTAAGTTGGACAATCAGCCATGGTTGTAATGAATGGCAGAACAAAGGGCCACATAGCCACCTTGTGCTCCTAACTTCTATGTTTCTACGACTATATTGGACAAATCACTATTTATGGCAACACCTTGTTAAATATTGATCTCCCATTTGTGATGCAGTAAAAAGATACATTAGTGATTAGATACATACAATTTATAACTTGGGGCCAGTCCTAAGCTACTAACCATTAAAGACACTATATAAATGCAAGTTGTTGCTAAGCAAGTTTGTGCAGTGGTTTGCAGATTGATCCTTTACCTCTGAAACCAGGTTTCAAATTAAGCTTGGACTGATGGAATTCAGGCTGGCTGTAAGCATCCACTTGGATCTCAATATCATTCCTATTTAGACATAACATGTCAGGTGGAAAAAGTGCTCTAAAATCGGGCGGTGTGAGAAAACATTATCGTAATAGAGTACCAACATTTCCTGATTTAGGGGCGAGGCATATCAAACAACAGAATGAGCGGACATTGTTGATGTTGACGCTTAGCTTCTGAAATGGAATGATTTACATTTCCTTTCTCCAATATTCATCAGCTTGATGGACACAAATAAAACAGATCTTGCATGAATTCAGTCTTGTCCTGGTCATCGTACAACAAATGGAGATCCAGCTCTCTGCTGCTGGCCTACTCAATGACAGCCCAGGAGGGCCTTGGTATTATTAACAAGTTCTTACTGTCAGCATCCTCCTGCCAGCTTCTCTGCATCTGGTATTCCTGCTCCAAGGTAAGTGGCTCTGAGGCCGTGAGCTTCTGTAACTCCTCTGATTGCATCCATTGGTGATACCTGTAAACAATTAAACATAAATCAATCAAATACATTCTCTGTGATTATAACTGATAAGAGAAAAATAACTGAGAGGAGGAATTGTCTTGAGAATAAAGCACTTTCCTCACAATCTACGGACCAAAAAAATTGTATGACCTCTTTTTAAATTAATGATCACAATATGACTGGCAAGAATTTACTGTTCAATATTCTTGTCCTTGAGGGGGTGGTGGTGGTGGGATATCTTATTGGATGAAATGGGGTAACTTGCCTGGCTAATTGTTAAGTATTGATATGGGTTGGGAGTCCCAGGTAAAGTCAACAAAAATATAAATTGGGAGATTAAGCTCGGCTACAATTTTGCTTTTTATTTTACACAAGAACTTGTGTGTGAGGTCAGCAGGATGATTCTGAGATCAGGCTCTTTTATGAAACCCCAGGAAACATTTTGTAGAACCACTGAACTCCTACAGTGCAGAAAGAGGCCATTCAGCCCGTCTAGTCTGCACTGAGTCACCTAAGCACCTTACCCAGGCCCAGCCCAGTCCCTGCTACCTCACATATTTATCTCACTAACCCCTCTACCCGATACATCCTGGTGGAGGGGGAGTTGGGGGGATGGAGTTGGGGGGATGGAGTTGGGGGGATGGAGTTGGGGAGGTGGAGTTGGGGAGGTGGAGTTGGGGAGGTGGAGTTGGGGAGGTGGAGTTGGGGAGGTGGAGTTGGGGGGGTGGGGTTGGGGGGGTGGGGTTGGGGAGGTGGAGTTGGGGGGGTGGGGTTGGGGGGGTGGAGTTGGGGGGGTGGGGTTGGGGGGGTGGGGTTGGGGGGGTGGGGTTGGGGGGGTGGGGTTGGGTGGAGTTGGAGGTGGGGTGGAGGTGGGGTGGGGTTGGGGGGGGTGGAGGGTGGGGTGGGGTGGGGTTGGGGGGGTGGGGTGGGGTTGGGGGGGTGGAGTTGGAGGGAGGTGGAAGGGAGGGTGGAGTTGGAGGTGAGGTGGGGTGGGGAGGTGAGGTGGGGTGGGGAGGTGAGGTGGGGTGGGGAGGTGGGGTGGGGTGGGGAGGTGGGGTGGGGTGGGGTGGGGTGGGGTGGGGTGGGGTGGGGTGGTGGGGTGGGGTGGGGGGGTGGGGTGGGGGGGTGGGGTGGGGTGGTGGGGTGGGGTGGGGGGGTGGAGTTGGAGGTGGGGTGGAGGGGTGGAGTTGGAGGTGGGGTGGGGGGGTGGAGTTGGAGGTGGGGTGGGGGGGTGGAGTTGGAGGTGGGGTGGGGGGGTGGAGTTGGAGGTGGGGTGGGGGGGTGGAGTTGGAGGTGGGGTGGGGGGGTGGAGTTGGAGGTGGGGTGGGGGGGTGGAGTTGGAGGTGGGGTGGGGGGTGGAGTTGGAGGTGGAGTTGGAGGTGGGGTGGGGGGGTGGAGTTGGAGGTGGGGTGGGGGGGTGGAGTTGGAGGTGGGGTGGGGGGGTGGAGTTGGAGGTGGGGTGGGGGGGTGGAGTTGGAGGTGGGGTGGGGGGGTGGAGTTGGGGGTGGGGGGGTGGAGTTGGAGGTGGGGGGGGGTGGAGTTGGAGGTGGGGGGGGGTGGAGTTGGAGGTGGGGGGGGGTGGAGTTGGAGGTGGGGGGGGGTGGAGTTGGAGGTGGGGGGGGGTGGAGTTGGAGGTGGGGTGGGGGGGTGGAGTTGGAGGTGGGGTGGGGGGGTGGAGTTGGAGGTGGGGTGGGGGGGTGGAGTTGGAGGTGGGGTGGGGGGTGGAGTTGGAGGTGGAGTTGGAGGTGGGGTGGGGGGGTGGAGTTGGAGGTGGGGTGGGGGGGGTGGAGTTGGAGGTGGGGTGGGGGGTGGAGTTGGAGGTGGGGTGGGGGGGTGGAGTTGGAGGTGGGGTGGGGGGGTGGAGTTGGAGGTGGGGTGGGGGGTGGAGTTGGAGGTGGGGTGGGGGGGTGGAGTTGGAGGTGGGGTGGGGGGGTGGAGTTGGAGGTGGGGTGGGGGGTGGAGTTGGAGGTGGGGTGGGGGGTGGAGTTGGAGGTGGGGTGGGGGGGTGGAGTTGGGGGTGGGGGGGTGGAGTTGGAGGTGGGGGGGGGTGGAGTTGGTGGGGGGGGGGGTGGAGTTGGAGGTGGGGGGGGGGTGGAGTTGGAGGTGGGGGGGGGGTGGAGTTGGAGGTGGGGGTGTGGAGGTGGGGGTGTGGGGGTGGGGGTGTGGAGGTGGGGGTGGGGGTGTGGAGGTGGGGGTGGGTGGGTGGAGGTGGGGGTGGGGGGGTGGAGGTGGGGGTGGGGGGGTGGAGGTGGGGGTGGGGAGGTGGGGGTGGGGGGGTGGAGGTGGAGGTGGAGGTGGGGGGGTGGAGGTGGGGGTGGGGGGGTGGAGGTGGAGGTGGGGGTGGGGGGGTGGAGGTGGGGGTGGGGGGGTGGAGGTGGGGGTGGAGGTGGGGGGGTGGAGGTGGGGGTGGGGGGGTGGAGGTGGGGGTGGGGGGGTGGAGGTGGGGGTGGGGGGGGGGGTGGTGGGGTGGGGGGGTGGAGGTGGGGGTGGGGGGGTGGAGGTGGGGTGGGGGGGTGGAGTTGGGGGTGGGGGTGGGGATGGGGGGGTGGAGTTGGAGGTGGGGGTGGGGATGGGGGGGTGGAGTTGGAGGTGGGGGTGGGGGGGTGGAGTTGGAGGTGGGGGTGGGGGGGTGGAGTTGGAGGTGGGGGTGGGGGTGGGGATGGGGGGTGGAGTTGGAGGTGGGGGTGGGGATGGGGGGGTGGAGTTGGAGGTGGGGGTGGGGGGGTGGGTTGGAGGTGGGGGTGGGGGGGTGGAGTTGGAGGTGGGGGTGGGGATGGGGGGGTGGAGTTGGAGGTGGGGGTGGGGGGGTGGAGTTGGAGGTGGGGGGGTGGGGGGGTGGAGTTGGAGGTGGGGGTGGGGGGGTGGAGTTGGAGGTGGGGGTGGGGGTGGGGATGGGGGGGTGGAGTTGGAGGTGGGGGTGGGGATGGGGGGTCACCCGCAGGTTCATTTCCCACTGGAGGTGGAGGTGGGGGTGCCGCGCTCCGACGGGATGCTGGCACCTGGGGACGTGCTCCGCCCGGTACGGGACCAGAGCCACCAGCCGGCCCCGAAGCTCCACCTCAGCGTTTAGCAGCATCCTTCCCCGGGGACCGGCCACGCACTAGCCCCGCACGACCCGGCCACGCCAGTCCGTCCCGCACCGCGCATGCGCGGCCTTCGGTCACGTATGGCGCCCCTCGCGCATGCGTGGCCTCCGGACACGTGGAATGTCTCGCGCGCATGTGCGGCTTTCGGTCACGTGGGGCGTTGAGGGCGGGACGTGAGGAGCCAGGGTAAAATTAAACAGGATAATTTGACGCCACTAGCTTTCGGAACACTCTTTCTTCGTCGGGCGAGTGGGGAGTTCTGATCACAAACAGAGCATATAAAGATACACACAGTTTACAGAATACTGATTGGGATGTGAGTCTTTACAGATAGTCAAGTCTTAAAGGTGCAGACAATGTGAGTGGAGACAGTATTAAGCACAGGCTAAAGAGATGTGTATTGTCTCCAGACAGGATTGTAAATGAGATGCCGCAAGTCCAGGCAAGCCACGGGGGTTAAAGATCGTGCGACATGAACCCAAGATCCCAGTTGAGACCGTCCTCATGTGTGTGGAACTTGGCTATCAGTCTCTGCTCAGCGACTCTGCACTGTCGTGTGTCGCGAAGGCCGCCTTGGAGAACGCTTACCCGAAGATCAGAGACCGAATGCCCATGACCGCTGAAGTGTTCGCCAACGGGAAGGGAACAGTCTTTCCTGGTGATTGTCGAGCGGTGTTCATTCGTCCATTGTCGTAGTGTCTGCATGGTCTCCCCAATGTACCATGCTTCGGGACATCCTTTCTTGCAACATTGGCCGAGTTGCAAGAGTATTTACCGTGTACCTGGTGGATGGTGTTCTCATGTGAGATGATGGCACTTGTCGATGATCCGGCATGTCTTGCAGAGGTTGCTGTGGCAGGGTTGTGTGGTGTCATGCTCAGTTCTCCTGAAGGCTGGGTAGTTTCCTACAGACAATGGTCTGTTTGTGGTTGTGCGGTTGTTTGAAGGCAAGAAGCAGGGGTGTGGGGATGGCCCTGGCGAGATGTTCGTCTTAATCAATGACATTTTGAAGACTCCGGAAAAGATGTCGTAGCCTCTCCGCTCCGGGGAAATAGTGGATGACGAAGGGTACCTGTGTTTGTCTTCTGAGGAGGTTGGTGTGGTTTTTCGCTGCGGCACATCGGAACGGTTGATCAATGAGTCAAGCGCCATATCCTGTTCTTATGAGGACATCTTTCAGCATCTGGAGGTGTCTGTTGCGATCCTTCTCAACTGAGCAGATTCTGTATATGTGAAGAGCTTGTCCCTAGGGGATTGCTTCTTTAATGTGTTTATGGTGGAAGCTGGAGAAGTGGAGCATCGTTAGGTTATCTGTGGGCTTGCAGTACAGTGAGGTGCTGATGTGACCATCCTTAATGGAGATGTGTGACAGGAGGACAGTGACCATAACACCACACAGCCCTGCATCTCCACATCATGTACAAAATGGCATCAGGTAACTACCAGCCAGTGCTTCATTCACCTGCACAGTGCTCATCCAGACACTATTCAAAGGCCATGAGGCAATCTGCGTCTACCACCCTCCCAGTGTAAAAGGGTGTTTCTTCACATGCCCCCCACCCCCCGAAACCTCCTGCCCCTCAGTGTCCTCTTGTGACTGACCCTTCAGCTATATCTTATCCATTCTGTCATTGTCCTTCATAATTTTGTACATCTCGATCAGGTTATCCCGAGTCTTCTCTGATTCAATGAAAACAACCTAAGTCTATCTAACCTCTCTTCATAACTTTAATGCTCCTTCCCAGACAGCATCCTGGTGAATCTCCTCTGCCCCCCCCTCCAGTACAACCACATCTTTCCGATGTGGTTGTACTGGAGGGGGGGCAGAGGAGATTCACATGTTTCCGATGTGGTGACCAAACTGCATACAGTACTCCATCTGTGACCTCACCAAAGTTCCAAACAATTCTAACACGACTTACTTGATTGTGTATACCTTAATTGATAAAGACAAGTGTCCCATACGTCGTTTTCACCACCCTGATAACATGCCCTTCTGCTTTCAGAGATCTGTAGACAAACACATTAAGGTCTCTTTGTTCCAGAGAACTTTCTAGTGTCCTGCTATTCATTGAATACTTCCTTGTTAAATACTCCTTCCAAAGTGTATCACTTTGCACTTTTGAGGGTTAAATTCATTTGCCTATTTGACCATTCCATTTATATCTTGTAGTCCAAGACACTCAGTTTCACTGTTAACCTCCTGGCCAACCTTTGTGTCATCCGCAAATTTACTAATCCTATTCCCTATGTCATCTACATAAATGACAAATAAAAGGGGACCCAACACAGATCCCTGTGGTATGCTACAGGACGTTGGTTTCCAATCACTAAAGCAGCAGTCATTACCCTGTCTCCTACAACTGAGCCAATTTTGAATCCACTTTACTAAATTACCTTATATTCAGTGTGAATTCAACATGTGGGACTTTGTCAGAGGCTTTGTTGAAATTCAGATTAATTGCATCGACTGCGCTACCCTCATCTACACACCTGGTCATCATCTCAAAAAATTCAATTAAATTTGTTAGGCATGACCTCCCTCTGATGAGCCATGCTAGGGACTATCCCTGATCAAACCTGGCTGCCAAATGCAGATGGATGTTCTCCAAAAGGAGTTTCTCCAATAGTTTCCCTATTAGGCGGCAGATTATAAATTGCTGCGTAATGCTAATTTGATGCCAGTGCTGCCATTATTAACATTCAAGGCTATGGGCCAAATGCAGGCAAGTGTGATTAGATGGGCATTTCATGCACCGGTGCAGACTTGATGGGCTGAAGGGCCTCTTCTGCACTGTAGTATTCTGTGATTATTAACTCCCATGTTTTAGCTAACGTTCCAGTCTTAAATTCACAAAGCTGAACAGATTTAAACAAATCCCTCTTTTCTATCAGTACTACTCAAAGAGGTCATGAATTATTTACAGGTTAGTTGTGGAATATTTCTTCTGGCTGCTGGTGCAATTGTGTATGTTTACAAAGTTTGCTTATGCTTAGTTAAAACAGGAATGATATACATTCCAATTACATACCAATCTCCAATTTTGACTGATGCTTAAATTTCTCTGTTTGTTTTATAAGTCAAGCCAAGTTACTTCCAGACATGAGTGTTCTGCTAGATCTCCCTCTGGGACTAAGGCCAGGCTTTGAGAATAGAAAGAGGTCACACAAACGGACAGGCTCTTGGAAGAGGGAGGAGGATGAAGGAGATAAAGGCTTTTTATCGGAAGCAAAATTTGCCAAGGATCAATTTTCTTACCTCGACTGCATTGAGGACCTATGAATGAGATTTCTTTGCTTCGCAAAAGATTGTGATTGAAATCTGCCAACTGTCTACAACATTGTTCCTGTGGAGCAGAGTCGAGAGGCAGCGATTTTTGGGCGAGTGAGGAGGCAGCAAAAAGGTATATTTTTCAGTTTATACTGGGTAACTTTTTATTTTAGTTTTAAAGTCGCGAGTTTCGGCGGTTTTTTAAAAAAATTAGTTAGAAACCGGAAGTCGTCACTAGGGCGCTTGCCCTTGTGACGACTTGTAGTTTTTTTTTCTCGGGCCCCTAACCCTATAAATTAGTGCAGAGAGGATACCCGATTCTCTACACAGGTAGAGAATCCCACCCTTCCACCTCCTCTAACCTAATTATAAGTGTGTGGGAAGTTTTTTTTAAATATATTTTTATTTTTCTGCTGGGAACTGATTCAGGGATGGCAGTTCAGGCTGTAAGCTGCATCTCCTGTGGGATGTATGTAGTGAGGGAGTCCAGCAGTGTTTCAGGTCATTTTACTTGTCGGAAGTGTGTAAGATTGCAGTTTCTGGAGGAGCGTGTAAAGGAGCTGGAGATGGAATTAGAGGAACTCCGCATAATCCAGAAAGTGGAGGAGGACATAGAAAGGAGTTATAAGGAGATAGTTACTCCTAGAAATGAGTCTTGGGTCACTCCAGGAAGAGGGGAAAGAAGCAGTTGGGGGGTCAATCCCCTGGGGCTGTTCCCCTCCAAAATAGGTTTTCGGTCCTGGAGGCTACAGTTGAGGAGGAATCAACTGGGGATAGCCAAAGGGAGCAGGTCTCTGGGGGTGAGCCTATTGGGAAACCTCAGGTGATTAAGGGTAAGAGATTGGGCCTTGTGATTGGGGACTCCACAGTTAAGGGGACGGATAGGAGAGTCGGAGGTAAGGGTAGGGACTCAGGGCTGGTGTGTTGCCTACCAGGGGCTGGGGTCCGGGATGTATCGGACAGGGTATTCAGGACTCTTAGGGGAGAGGGAGATCAACCCCAAGTTATAGTTCATGTGGGGACACATGACATAGGGAGATTAAGGGATGGGGATATTAAGCAAAGATTTATGGAGTTGGGGTGGAAACTAAAGGCTAACTCTGGAAGAGTAGTTATATCCGGACTCTTGCCTGTGCCACGGGATAGTTTAGAGAGGAATAGAGAGAGGGAAAGTTTGAACTCGTGGCTGAGGGGATGGTGCAGGAGGGAGGGGTTCAGGTACTTGAGCAATTGGGGCTCATTCTGGGGAAGGTGGGACCTCTATATGAGTGATGTCTACACCTGAACCAGAGGGGAATCAATATCCTGGGGGGTAAATTTGCAAAGGCTATGCGGGGAGGTTTAAACTGATTTGGAGGGGGGGGTGGGATCTTGAGTAGAGGGGGTGAAAGTGAGGGGGGCATAGATGGGGAATGCAAAGCACGGCGTAGTGGGGGTGGGGCGGAGCAGGGTTTGAAATGCATGTACTTTAATACTTTAAAGGTAGGGGAGGACCGCAGGCAATATGGGAGGGAGATTAGACAGGGGGTGGAGAAGGGAAATGCCCAGACTGAGGGGCTGAAGTGTATATATTTTAATGCAAGGAGTATAGTAAATAAGGTAGATGAGCTTAGGGCGTGGATAGCTGCTTGGGAATGTGATGTGGTGGCCATTACGGAGACTTGGATGTCTCAGGGACAGGACTGGGTACTTCAGGTGCCAGGTTTCAGATGTTTCAGGAAGGACAGGGAGGCTGGCAGAAGAGGTGGTGGAGTGGCACTGTTAATCAGGGACAGTGTCATGGCTGCAGAGAAAGAGGATGCCGTGGAGGGACTTTCTACAGAGTCTCTGTGGGTGGAAGTTACGAACAGCAAAGGGTCGAAAACTTTGCTGGGTGTATTCTATAGGCCGCCCAATAGTGACAGGGAAGTTGAAGTGCAGATAGGGAACCAGATTCTGGAGAAATGTATTAAAAACAGAGTTGTCGTGATGGGAAACTTCAATTTCCCAAACATCGACTGGAATATCCCTAGGGTAAGGGGTTTGGCTGGAGAGGAGTTTGATAGGTGTGTTCAGGAAGGTTTCCTGACACAGTATGTGGACAAGCCTACGAGGGGAGAGGCTGTACTTGACCTGGTACTTGAGGGGAGATACGAAGAAGTCAGGAAGTTACTTGGACAAATAAACTGGAAGGAGGCGTTCTTAGGAAAAAGTACCGAAGGAAGGTGGCGGATATTCAAGGAATATTTGTCTGCCGCTCTGCATGACAATGTTCCGATGAGACAAGGGGGTTTTAGTAGGTCGCGGGAACCGTGGTGCACGAAGGCTGTGTTGAACCTAGTCAGGAGGAAAAGGAAGGTGTACAAAAGGTTCAGGGTACTAGGAGAGGTTAAGGATCTTGAAGAATATAAGGACTGTAGAAAGGAGGTTAAAAGGGAAATTAGGAGAGCCAGAAGGGGTCATGAGAAGACCTTGGCGGGTAAGATTAAGGAAAATCCCAAGGCCTTCTATAAATATGTGAAAGGTAAAAGGGTGAGAAGGGAAAGGATAGGACCTATAAAAGGTGAAGGGGGAAAGGTCTGTGTGGAACCAGAAGAAATGGCGGAGGTGCTTAATGAGTACTTTGCCTCAGTATTCACAGTGGAAGCTGATTTGGGAGATCTTGCTATGGACTTGCAGCAGATGGAAAAGATTGAGTACGTGGACATTAAGGAGGAGGATGTGTTAGAACTTTTGAATTCTATCAAAATAGATAAGTCGCCGGGACCAGATGGGATGTACCCCAGGATACTGTGGGAGGCGAGGGAAGTGATTGCAGAGCCCCTGGTGATGATCTTTGCGTCGTCAATGGAGACGGGAGAGGTTCCGGAAGATTGGAGGATTGCGGATGTAGTCCCTATTTTCAAGAAAGGGAACAGAGATAGCCCGGGAAATTACCGCCCGGTGAGTCTGACCTCAGTGGTTGGTAAGCTGATGGAGAGGCTTCTGAGGGACAAGATTTACGAGCATTTGGAGAAGTTTGACATGATCAGGAATAGTCAGCATGGATTTGTCAAGGGCAGGTCGTGCCTTACGAGCCTAGTTGAGTTCTTCGATAATGTGACTGAACACATTGACGAAGGAAGTGCCGTGGACGTAGTGTACATGGACTTCAGCAAGGCGTTTGATAAGGTCCCCCATGCAAGACTTCTTGAGAAGGTGAGAGGGCATGGGATCCAAGGGCCTTTGGCCTTGTGGATCCAGAACTGGCTTGCCTGCAGAAGGCAGAGAGTGGTTGTGGATGGGTCTTTTTCGGAATGGAGGTCAGTCACCAGTGGGGTGCCCCAGGGATCTGTTCTGGGACCCTTGCTGTTTGTCATTTTCATAAATGACCTGGATGAGGAAGTGGAGGGATGGGTTAGCAAGTTCACTGATGACACGAAGGTCGGTGGTGTTGTGGATGGTCTGGAAGGATGTCAAAAGTTGCAGCAGGACATAGATAGGATGCAGGAATGGGTGGAGAAGTGGCAGATGGACTTCAACGCGGATAAATGTGTAGTCGTCCATTTCGGCAGAACCAACGGGATGAACGAGTACACTATCAAGGGCAGGAGTCTTAGTAGCATTGAAGAGCAGAAGGATCTCGGGGTCCGGGTCCACAGGACTCTTAAATCGGCCTCGCAGGTGGAGGAGGTGGTCAAGAAGGCGTATGGTGTACTGGCCTTCATTAATCGAGGGATTGAGTTTAGGAGTTGGGAGGTAATGCTGCAACTTTACAGGACCCTTGTCAGGCCTCATTTGGAGTACTGTGCGCAGTTCTGGTCGCCTCACTATAGGAAAGACATAGAAGCTATTGAAAGGGTGCAGAGGAGATTTACAAGGATGTTGCCTGGACTGGGAGGCATGCCTTATGAAGATAGGTTGAGGGAGCTGGGACTCTTTTCCCTGGAGAGGCGAAGGTTGAGAGGCGACCTGATAGAAGTTTATAAAATGTTGAGAGGAATAGATAGGGTGGACTCTCAGAGGCTATTTCCCCGGGTTGAAATGGTCGCTACGAGAGGACACAGATTTAAGGTGCGGAGAGGGAAGTACAGAGGTGATGTTAGGGGTAAGTTTTTCACTCAGAGGGTGGTGAGTGAATGGAATCGGCTGCCGTCATCGGTGGTGGAGGCGAACTCGCTGGGGTCTTTTAAAAGACTTCTGGATGAGTATATGGGGTTTACAAAGAACAAAGAACAACACAGCACGGGAAACAGGCCCTTCGACCCAACGAGCCCGCGCCGCCGTCCCATGGTCAGTGACCTATTCATGACTCTAGTCTATGCCTAATGTGTGAGGATCAGGGAGGTCCAATCAGGGTTTAATGGGATTGGGGGTTATAGATAGGTCTATAGATTGGTGAGGTTGATGTGATCGGCGCAACTCGAGGGCTGAAGGGCCTGTTTGTGCTGTTATGTTCTATGTTCTAACCAACCTCAAGGCAGAGGAAGAACAGTATTGCCTGTGGCTGTCAAAGTGATAATGTGGAGATGCTGGCATTGGACTGGGGTGAAACAGAAATCCCACAACACCAGCTTAAAGTCCAAAAAAGTTTATTTGTAACAAAAGCCACAAGCTTTTGGGACAAGCTGTCCCTTCGTCAGGTGGATGGGAGTTCTCCCAGCCACCTGACTTTAAACTGGTGTTGTGGGATGTGTTGCTGTCAAAGTGAGCATGACTCTTGTATGCTTCTGGTTTCGTCTTGGCAGCTAGAGATAGAAAAAAATCTTCCAGTTGCCAGTATATTGCTGCAAGAGAGGTGCTATATACAAGAGACAGTTTATTCCATCTTACTAGAGGCAAGCAGGCAGAATAAACATAAGGATTTGCACTAATTGTAAGTTTCCACATGGTGCAGTGTTGGCTGGGAGAGAGGAATAGTGGAGGTCATTCATTATACACACACACACACACAGCCTTGTGTGTGGCTTTTAAGAACTCCGCCATTTTCATTTCAATTCCTCAATATGTATCTGGTATGTGATAACAGCAGCACATCATGCAGGGAATGTCCATTATCCTGGCAACTGTCACAATTTCTTTATTCTGCAGTATTCCTCTGTGCCATCGGTGTTTGGTCCACTATGTAAAGTCCAAGGTAGACAGCTAGGTGATGAGGGTTATCCACACATGACATGGGTCATGACTCGGGTGTGTAACCCATGCACATGTGCAAAGCAAGTGTAAACTGGGAGCCACTCTACCTGAGCCCAGCGTCAGCAAGCTCAAACCAGGTTTTCACTGCCTGAGCTGAGATGGTATAATGATTAATGCTACATGCCACACAAAGTCACCATTATGAGGGAACAGCCGTTTCCATCAGATGAAAGGTTGAGGAGCAGGAGGAAGTGAAGGAAGGCCAAGAGGAAGGGAGGTCCAGGCTCCATGTGATCGAATAATCATTGAACCAAACTAGTAGCCTCAACGATAACTCCCCAATCCCCAGTGGTCTCACACCCCTTTTCCTTTGTCACAGATGATTACATCATTCTCTTTCTGACAAACCAACAATAAAAAAAACCAGAAAATGCAAATTACAATGCAATTTACAAATTCAATAATTATACAACGCATACAAAAATAAACCAATCATCCTTACTGTCTGTTCCCCACATATCCTTATTCATCCCGATGTTACTATGAGTTGCCTTCCCAGTGGCCACAGTGTGGGTAATGGAAAGCTGCTGATCTTGACAGTGGGGATTTTGGGTGGCATGGTAGCACAGTGGTTAGCACTGCTGCTTCACAGCTCCAGGGTCCTGGGTTTGATTCCCGGCTCGGGTCACTGTCTGAGTGAAGTTTGCACGTTCTCTCCTGTCTGCCTGGGTTTCCTCCGGGTGCTCCGGTTTCCTCCCATAGTCCAAAGATGTGCAGGTTAGGTTGATTGGCCATGCTAAGAAATTGCCCCTTAGTGTCCTGGGATGTGTAGGTTAGAGGGATTAGTGAGTATAATATGTAGGGATATGAGGATAGGGCCTGGGTGGGATTGTGCTCGGTGCAGCCTCGATGGGCCGAAGGGCCTCTTTCTGCACTGTAGGGTTCTATGGTCTATGATCTATCCTGACTTGGAAACATAGCACCGTTCCTTCACTGTCACTGGGCAAAATCCTGGAACTCCCTCGCTCACAGCACTGTGGGAGCACCTATGCAGAGGTTCAAGAAAGCAGCTCACTGCCAGCTTCTGCACTGTAGGGTTCTATGATTCAGGAGATCATTATAAGACATTCATTAGAAAGGATGTCAGGTTACTATTGCATCTGGCATTCTGGTGAAACGCTTGTTGCCACTGGCAGTCAACCCGCTTAAGGAGAAATTAAGATTTCTCGCTATTATTAAATTTGCTCAAAGAATTAAATTCATAAAACATATACTCTTGCAGTACAAAATGGTTCCAATTAAATCATTACATAGGATGACCTACTTTATGTACCACTCAGGAAATTGTTGCCTCTAGTTGAAAATAAGAAGATAAATTCACATTCTTCATTTGATTTGATTCGATTAAATCAATTTCCCTTGATTATGTTTAGCAATCAGTATTCATATAGAACCTTCACTGGAGAAATTTGCATTGGAGCGAGTTCAGAAGAGATTTACCAGGATGTTGCCTGGTTTGGAGGGTAGGTCTTATGAGGAAAGGTTGAGGGAGCTGGGGCTTTTCTCTAGAGCAGAGGAGAATGAAAGGCGACTTAATAGAGCTTTATAAGATGATGAGGGGGATAGATAGAGTGGACGTACAGAGACTACTTCCTTGGGAGGACGTAGCTGTTACTAGGGGGCATAACTGTAAGGTTCATGGTGGGAGATATAGGAGGGATGTCTGAGGTAGATTCTTCACTCAGAGAGTGGTTGGAGTGTGGAATATACTGCCTGTTATGAAAGTGGCGTTGGACACTTTAAGAACTTTCAAGCGGTTATTGGTTATGGAGCACTCCAGAATGATAGGGAGTGGGATAGCTTGATCATGGGTTTGGGCATAGCTTGGCACAATGTCGAGGGCCGAAGGGCCTGTACTGTGCTGTAATGTTCTATGTTAACCTTCTCTTAGAGATTAAACCAGGACATAATGTGATGGAAGATTGTACCTGGTTTGTGAAAGGAGTAAGCTCGATGGACTGAATAGCCTTTTCTTGTTGTATGTTTTAATGTGTTTGATGTGAGTATGTCCTGCTTCCAACAACATTCCAGAGCAATAAACAGTGATTGAAGACACAGTGATCTGCAGAGAACTTTGATGGACTCCCGTAGGCAGGCCCTGCCCCTCTACTGTGGCTACGTTCGTGGCCGGATGTTCCTGGAGAGGGAGCATACGGTGTCCGTGGGCACAGTCGATACTTTCTGTGCCCGTTGGGCACCGCAGGGGCTGAGGTGCATTATAGACTCCAACAATCACATTTTGATTTGACGTGTCTTAAGTTTCCTTTGTAGTTTTGTTTTTGTTTGGGACATTCCAATGACAGCCAACAGAGGGCATCCTTTACTTAAAATTATACTGGGCCTAATGCCCAGATTAATGCTGTCTCCATACAACAATATTCTTTGTGCAGCTGGCTGGGTATTAATGCTTGCAGTTAAATTGTTTTTTCAAAAAGTAATTTCCTAGCTAGTTCCTGTGGTGTTCCCCCTCATCCTTCTAAACTCGTTGGAGTTTAGAAGGATGAGGGGAGATCTTATAGAGACGTATAAGATAATGAAGGGGATGGATACGATAGAGGTAGAGAGATTCCTCCTGCTCAGAAAGGACAGCAGGACTAGAGGGCACAGCCTCAAGATAAGGGGGGGGCGCAGTTTAGAACGGAGTTGAGGAGGAACTTCTTCACTCAAAGGGTGGTGAATCTCTGGAATTTTCTGCCCATTGAAGTGATGGAGGCTACCTCGCTAAATATATTTAAGTCACGGGTAGATAGGTTTCTGATAGACAAGGGAATTAAGCGTTATGGGGAGAAAGCGGGAAAGTGGAACTCATCCAGATCAGCCATAATCTTAATGAATGGCGGGGCAGGCTCGAAGGGCTAGATGGCCTAGTCCTGCTCCTATTTCTTATGTTCTTATGTGATTTTTTTTTATTTTAAAAATATACTTTATTTATAAATGTACTCTGAAATAAACTATTGCAGAAACAACATTTCCAATAATTACAAACAGTGCAAAAAAAGCCATATTTACAATATTTTGTGGTGCTCTGTTCCAAGACATTATGTTCATTACAGGTTCAGTTCTTTAACAAAACGATATATATTCATCACATTTCACTGTGTTATTTTTACAGAGTTGCACACCCCTGTGATGTGGATTAATACTGATCACAATGAAAAACAACGTGCGTGCACTCTTTTTAGTTGGACAAAGATGTGGTTTGTATCTGTTTGAATGTGTTGTGTTCTTCAGTTCATTGTCATTGTGAGTGCATTTTATAATTTATATTTACAAGGGAGGCCCGGCTTCAATTGGTCTCCCAGGAGATCCGGTGTCAAGGATTGCTTCTCGGCCTTTTGGCTAAGATCAAGTGTTGACATGTTGCGCTTGGTTGAAGTCATTAGGTTACATTTCAGCTTCATTTGAAGCAATTTTTAAAAGCGGCATCTCAGCCTTTTGGCTAAGATGCAAATGAGATCAAGCCTTGAAGGAGGAGCTATGCCTACTCCAATCAGCTTGGATCATGTAGGTCAAGCCCAAGATAGGAGTTGAGAGCCCTGTCTTGTCAGCTTGGATTGGGAATGTCCCAACTTGTTGGGACTCTGAATTGGCTTTAATTTGACTTGATTGGATTGGAATAAAGTAAACAAAAAAAAAATCTTGGCCTTTTGGCTAAGATCAAGTATAGTTTTTAGCTGTGCTGTGCTTGGTTGAAGTTATAAGTTTACACTGAGGCTTCATTTGAAACAATTTTTTACAGCTGCATCTTGGCCTTTTGGCTAAGATGCAAATGAGATCAAGCCTTGGAGAAGGTGAGATGTCTGCCCCAATCAGCTTGGATCATATAGATCGAGCTCAAGGCAGGAAGTGTCCAGGCGGTCTTGTCAGCTTAAATCTGGAATATCTCACTTGCTGAGACTCTGATTGGATTGAATTGAATATAAATAAAAAATAAAAATTAAAACAAAATTGCTCATAGAATGTCATTCTCTTTGGCTATTGGATGTGATGTAATCTTGGGATACTGTTACATTCTCTCCGTATCTGCGTGGGTTACCTCCGGGTGCTCCGGTTTCCTCCCACACTCCTAAGATGTGCAGGTTAGATTGATTGGCCCTTAGTGTCAAGGGGAATTAGCAGGTTAAATATGAGTTCACAGGGATAGGGCCTGGATAAGATTGTTGTTGGTGTAGATTCAATGGGCCGAATGGCCATCTTTTGCACTATAGGATTCTATGATTCTGACTACAACTCAAAAGGAGGCCATTCAGCGTGACAAGTCCTTGTTGGCTCTTTTTTAAATC
This sequence comes from Prionace glauca, assembly GCA_037974335.1. NCBI lineage: Eukaryota > Metazoa > Chordata > Chondrichthyes > Carcharhiniformes > Carcharhinidae > Prionace > Prionace glauca. Next base: position 52,956,735 of record CM075741.1, on the reverse strand, counting down.
ATTTATAGAGTGAGGATTTTGTTGGCTAGGCCTTGTCCAAATTGTCCATTTGATTTGATTTGATGTATTGGTATAGAGTGAAAAGTATTGTTTCTTGCATCCTGTACAAGCATACCATTCGTAGAGAAGGAAAGGAGAGAGTGTAGAATGTAGTATTACAATCATAGCTAGGGTGTAGAGAAAGATCAACTTAATGCAAGGTAAGTCCATTCAAAAATCTGATTGCAGCAGGTAAGAAGATGCTTTTGAGTTGGTTAGTAGGTGTCCTCAGACATTTGTATCTTTTTCCCGACGGAAGAAGGTGGAAGAGAGAATGTCCAGTGCATGTGGTCCTTGATTACGCTGGTTGCTTTTCCGTGGCAGCAGGAAGTGTGAACAGAGTCAGTGGCTGGGAGGCTGGTTTGTGTGATGGACTGGGCTTCATTCACAACCCTTTGTAGTTTCTTGCAGTCTTGGACAGGACAGGAGCCAAACCAAGCTGGGATACATCCAGAAAGAATGCTTTCCATGGTGGATCTGTAAACATTGGTGAGAATGGTAGTGAACATATCTAATTTCCTTAATCTCCTGAGAAAGTTGAGGGGCTGTTGGTGAGCTTTCTTAACTACAGTGTTGGAATGGAGGGACCAGGATGGGTTGTTGGGTTGTTTCCTGTGCTGTGTTGTTCTTTGTTCTTTGGTAATCTGGACACCGAAAACTTGAAGCTGTCAAACCTCTCTACTTCATCCCCGTTGATGTAGACAGGGGCATGTTCTCCATTATGCTTTCTGAAGTCGATGACTATCTCCTTTGTTTTGTTTACATTGAGGAAGAAATTATTGTCGTCACACTAGTTCACCAGATTCTCTATCTCTTGCCTGTACTCCGTCTTGTCATTGTTTGAGATCTGACCCACTATGGTGAGATCATCAGCAAACTTGACAATCGAGTTGGAGGAGAATGTGGCCTCACAGTCGTAGTTGTATACGGAGTATAGTAAGGAGCTGAGGACACAGCCTTTTGGGGCACCGGTATTGACGATGATCGTGGAGGAGGTTTGTTGCCTGTCCTTACTGAAAGCGGTCTGTGAGTCTGGAAGTTTAGGATCCAGTCACGGAGAGAGGAGCTGAGCCCCAGGCCACGAGGGTAATTTCTAATAGCCCGTGAGAAGATTCAGAATAAATATCTATTCAGACAATTATGCAATACGCTTTTGAAAGCCACAATTCATCTACAAAATGCTCTGTGCAATCTAGGGAAGTGATGGCCTTGTGATATTGCTCAACCTCCAAAAACCCAGATAATGTTCTGGGGACCTGGGTTTGAATCTCACTACAGCAGATGGTGGAATTTGAATTCAATAAAACAAATCTGGAATTCAGAGTCCACTGATGACCATGAAACAGTTGTCAATTGTTAGAAAAACCCACCTGGTTGATTATTGTTCTTTAGGGAAGGAAATCTGCTGTCCTTACCCGGTCTGGCCTACATGTGACTCCAGAGCCACAGCAATGTGGTTGACTCTCTACTGCCCTCTGAAACGGCCTAGCAAGCCACTCAGTTGTATCAATCACTACAAAGTCTCAACAAAAAAATGACACCAGATGGACCACCTGGCCTTGATCTAGGCACCAGAAAAAACAATGCAAAACAAACAGCCTGTCGACCCTGCCGGGTGCTCCTTATTAACATCTGGGGGCTAGTGCCAAAATTGGGAGCACGTTCTCGCAGACTAGTAAAGCAACAGTCTGACATAGTCATTCTCTTGGAATCATACCTTACAGATAACACCCCAGAGACCACCATTACCATCCCTGGATATGTCCTGTCCCACTGGCAGGACAGACCCAGCAGAGGTTGTGGCACAATGCTATACAGTTGGAATGGCATTGCCCTGGGAGTCCTTAACATCTGGACCTCATGAAGCCTCATGGCTTCAGATTAAACATGGACAAGGAAACCTCTGGCTGATACTATACACCATATACCATTCTTTGGCTGATGAATCAGTACTCCTCCATGTTGAACAACACTTGGAGGAAGCAGTGACGGTGGCAAGGGTGCAAAATGTACTCTGGGTGGGAGATTTCAATGTCCATCATCAGGAGTGGCTCAGCAGCAGCACTACTCATTAAACTGATTGGGTCCTAAAGGATCTCACTGCTAGACTGGGTCTGCAGCAGATGGTGAAGGAACCAACAAGAGGAAAAAACATACTTAAGAACATAAGAAATAGGAGCAAGAGTAGGCCATCTAGCCCTTCGAGCCTGCCCCGCCATTCAATAAGATCATGGCTGATCTGTCACTGCTCAGTTCTACTTTCCCACTTTCTCCCCATAACCCTTAATCCCCTCTCTTATCAAAAACCCATCAACCCGCATCTTAAAAATATTTAGCGAGGCAGCCTCCACCACTTCAACGGGCAGAGAATTCCAGAGATTCACCACCCTTTGAGTGAAGAAGTTCCTCCTCAACTCCGTTCTAAACCGCCCCCCTTTTATCTTGAGGCTGTGCCCCTAGTCCTACTGTCTTTTTTGAGCGGGAAGAGTCTCTCCACCTCTATCCTATCCATCCCATTCATCATCTTATACGTCTCAATGAGATCTCCCCTCATTCTTCTAAACTCTAACGAGTACAAGCCCTCTCCTCATAGCTCAACCCCCTCAACTCTGGTATCAGCCTAGTAAACCTCCTCTGCACTCCCTCCAAGGCCAAAATATCTTTGCGCAGGTGCGGCGCCCAAAACTGCACACAGTACTCCAGCTGCAGCCTCACCAATGCCCTATACAGCTGCAGCAAGACCTCCCTACTTTTATATTCAATCCCCCTCGCTATGAAGACCAGTATCCCATTTGCCTTCCTGACCACCTGCTGCACCTGCAAGCTGGGTTTTTGCGACTCATGCACAAGGACTCCGAGGTCCCTCTGCACCGTAGCCTGCTGCAGTTTTTCGCCACGTAAGTAATAGTCCTTCCTACCATTCTTCCTACCAAAGTGGACCACCTCACACTTGCCAACATTAAATTCCATTTGCCATTTCCTGGCCCATTCGCCCAGCCTATCTAGATCCTTCTGCAGACTCTCCACACCCTCCGCACAATTTGCCGTTCCCCCAATCTTGGTGTCATCAGCAAATTTCGACATCCTACACTCGGTTCCCTCCTCCAGATCATCTATATAAATGGTAAAAAGCTGAGGCCCCAGCACCAACCCCTGGGGCACTCCACTAGTCACCATCCGTCAATCCGAATAGCACCCGTTGACCCCCACTCTCTGCCTCTTTGACAACCAATCCTCTATCCACGCTAACACCCTACCCCCAACTCCATGTCCCTCGACCTTCTGCAATAACCTCTTGTGAGGTACTTTGTCAAACGCCTTCTGAAAATCTCGAAAGACCACATCCACCGGCTCTCCTCTATCCACCGCCCTAGACACATCCTCATAGAACTCCAGTAAATTTGTCAGACACGACTTCCCTTTAATGAAACCGTGCTGCGTCTGCTCTATCAAGCAATTCCCTTCAAGATGCCTCGCAATTTCCTACTTAATGACAGATTCTAATATTTTACCTACCACAGACGTTAAACTAACCGGCCTATAATTCCCCGCCTTTTGCCCGGCACCCTTCTTTAACAATGGCGTAACATTAGCCGTTTTCCAATCTTCCGGCACTTCCCCGGAATCCAGCGACATCTGGAAAATAACCACCAAGGCATCCACTATCACCTCCGCCATTTCTTTCAGAACCCTCGGATGCATTCCATCCGGTCCTGGGGACTTGTCCATAATCAGCCCCTCCAGTCTGTCGAGCACCGCCTCTCTAGTAACAAACTACTTGGCCCCATCCTTACCAATCTGTCGGCTGCAGATGCATCTGTCCATCGGTAAGAGTGACCACCGCACAGTCCTTGTGGAAACAAAGTCCTGCCTTCACACTGAGAATAACCTCCATGGTGTTCTGTGGCACTATCACCGTGCTAAATGGGATAAACTTCAGACCAATCTAGCAACTCAAAACTGGGCATCAGTGAAGCGCTGTGGTCCATCAACAGCAGTGGAACCATATTCCAGCACAATCTGTAATCTCATGGCCTGACGTATCCCGTACTAACCATGACCATCAAGCCAGGGGATCAAACCTGGTTCAATGGAGAGTGCAGGAGGGCATGTGAGGAGTGGTACCAGGCATACCTAAAATGGGGTGTCAACCTGCTGAAGCTACCAAACAGGACTACTTGTGTGCCAGTTGGCAAAAACAGAAAGTGATAGGCAGAGCTAAGCAATATCCCAACTAATGGATCAGACCTAAGCTCTGCAATCCTCCCACATCCAGTCGTGAATGGTGGTGGACAATTAAACAGCTCACTGGAAGAGGAGGCTCCACAAACATTCCCATCCTGAATGATGGAGGAGCCCAGCACATCAATGCAAAAGATAAGACTGAAGCATTTGCAGCAATCTTCAGCCAGAAGTGCCAAGTGATGATCCATCTCAGCTTCCTCCAGTGGTCCCCAGTATGTCAGATGCCAGTCTCCAGCCAATTCGATTCACCTCAAGTGACATCAAGAAATGGTTGTAGGCACTGGATACTGCAAAGGCAATGGACCCTGATAATAGTACAGAAGACTTGTGCCCCAGACTTGCTGTTCCCCTAGCCAAACTCTTCCAGTACAGTTACAACACTGGCATCTACTCAACAATATGTAAAATTGCCCAGGTATGTCTTGTACACAAAAAGCAGTCATGATGTGGAGATGCCAGCATTGGACAGGGCTAAATACAGTAAGAAGTCTCATAACACCAGGTTAAAGTCCAACAGGTTTATTTGGTAGTAAATGCCACTAGCTTTCGGAGCACTGCTCCTTTGTCAGGTGAGTAGGGAATTCTGATCACAAACAGAGCATATAAAGACACACAGTTTACAGAATAGCGATTAGAATGTGAGTCTTTACAACTAATCAAGACTTAAAGGTGCAGACAATGTGAGTGGAGATAGCATTAAGCATGTCCTGATGCATGGTACGTTGGGGAGACCATGGCGATGCTCGACAACGGATGAATGAACATCGCTCGACAATCACCGGGCAAGACTGTTCCCTTCCTGTTGGCGAACACTTCAGTGGTCACGGGCATTCGGCCTCTGATCTTCGGGTAAATGTTCTCCAAGGCGGCCTTCATGACATATGGCAGCCCAGAATCGCTGAGCAGAGACTGATAGCCAGGTTCCACACACCAGAGGACGGCTCAACCGGGATCTTGGGTTCATGTCACACTATCTGTATGACCTGCTTGAACTTGCAACATCTCACTTACTGTCCTGTCTGGAGACAATACACATCTCTTTAACCTATGCTTCAGGTCAGAAGTGGGATGTTTGCTGATGATTGCACAAGATTCAGCACCATTTGTGACTCTTCAGATACTGAAGCAGTCCAAGTCCAAATGTAGCAAGAACTGGACAATATACAGGCTTGAGCTGACAAGTGGCAAGTAACATTCATGCCACACAAATGCCAGGCAATGACCTTCTCCAATAAGAGACATGCAATGTTGTTACCGTCACTGAATTCCCCCCTGGGGTTACCATTGACTAGAAACTCAACTGGACTTACCATATAAACACAATGGCTACAAGAGCAGGTCAGAGGCTAGGAATACTGTGGCGAGTAACTTACCTTATGACTCCCCAAAGCCTATCCACCATCTACAAGATACAAATCAGAAGTGTGATGGAATACTCTCCACTTACCTGGATGGGTGCAACTACAATAACACTCAAGAAGCTTGACACCATCCAGGACAAAGTAGCCTGCTTAATTGGCACCATATCCACAAATAACCACTGCCTCTGCAACCAATACTTAGTAGCAGCAGTGTGTACTATCTACAAGATACACTGCAGCAATTCACCAAAGGTCCTCAGACAGCACCTTCCAAACTCATGACCACTTCCATCTAGAAGGACAAGGGCAGCAGACATCCATAGGAACACCACCACCTGCAAGTTTCCCTCCAAACCACTCACCGTGCTGACTTGGAGATATATTGATGTGGAGATGTCGGCGTTGGACTGGGGTAAACACAGTAAGAAGTCTCACAACACCAGGTTAAAGTCCAACAAGTTTATTTGATACTAAATGCCACTAGCTTTCGGAGCACTGTTCCTTCGTCAGGTGATTGGAGAGTTCTGATCAGAAACAGGGCATATAAAGGCACACAGTTTACAGAATACTGATTAGAATGTGAGTCTTTACAGCTAATCTGCTATTCAAGTCTCAAAGGTGCAGACAATGTGAGTGGAGATAGCATTAAGCACAGGTTAAAGAGATGTGTATTGTCTCCAGACATGACAGTAAGTGAGATGTTACAAGTTCAGGCAAGTTTAGCAGCCATGCTAAATTCTCCTCAGAGTACCCGAATGGAGTGTGGAGACAAGGGGATTTTCACAGTATCTTCATTGCAGTGTTAATGTAAGCCTACTTGTGACAATATATAAAAAATTCTATTTATCTACAAAGATGTGCGGGTTAGATTGATGCTCAATTGCCCCTTTGTGTCAGGGGAATTAGCAGGGTAAATATGTGGGGTGATGGGGATAGGGCCTGGGTGGGATTATTGTTGGTGCAGGTTAGGCTGAATGGCCTCTTCTTGCACTGCAGGGATGCTATGCTATGCTGTGTGTACACCACCATCTGGAGGTTCCCCTTCAAACCACTCAATATCCTGATTGGAAATATAGCACTGTTCCTTCACAGGTCAAAATCCTGGAATTCCTTCCTAATAGCACTGCGGATCTACATGCACCACAGAAAATGCAAGCTAAATACCATCCAAACTGAAGCAGCCCGTTTGGTTGGCATCCTATCCAGCACCTTAAACAATTGTACATCACCTACTGCAGCAACCTAGTTCAAAAAAGCCTAGTAGGTAGGGATATGTTCGGCGCAACTTGTGGGCCGAAGGGCCTGTTTGTGCTGTAGTTTTTCTGTGTTCTAAAATACGTGAGCTCTTGCGCCTAAAATAATAAGGGCAGAAGACGCATGGAATCACTGTTTACTAATCGCCTTCCAAGTCACACACCAATCTGAGATGGAAATATATTGCTGTTCCTTCTTTGTTGTTGGGTCAAAACACACAGTACTGTGGCTGTATATTTACCACATGGACTGCTGTAGTTCCTGAAGGTGGCTCATCATTGCCTTCTCAAGAAAACATCTATTAGGGATGGGTCAGGACCAGGGCTGACTTTGACAGCAATTCTCATATCCCAAATAAAATTTGGCTTGAGTTTTTAAAAACTGCTTTTGTTTGTCAATGGAGCTCCTCTGCCACATGGTAGGGCACTGGCTCTGAACCCAGGCTGACCACAGTGATTAGTCAGACAATCCCTGCAGTGCAGAGGAGGCCATTTGGCCCAGTGAATCTACACCCAGGCCCTATTCCTGTAACCCCACAGATTGACTCTCCTAGTCCCCCTGACACTCAGGTCAATTTAGCATGGCCAATCAACCAAACCCGCACATCTTAGGACTGTGGGAGGAAACTGGAGCACCCGGAGGAAACCCATGTAGACACAAGGAGAATGTGCAAACTCCTCACAGACAGTGACCTGGGGCCAGAATTGAATTCGGGTCCCTGGTGCTGTGAGGCAGCAGCGCTAACCACCATGCCGCCCGTTTGGACAAATGAAATGAAATGGAATGGTCTGCTCTCACTGCATGAAAGAAAGGACTGCTCCATTTTTAACCTTCTGTTTGACCCTCTGTTAATTTCCGATATACAAAGGCATCAATGCAATGCTGTTCCCTTGGAGAATGTAATAAAAGCACTAAACTCAGCCCTAAATCTGCAAAATGATTGCTTCTCTGAAATGGAAAGGACAGAAGATAAGAGCTTTTTTGCTGGGCAGATATCGGAGATTGGTTTCTTTTATTTTCAAATTCAATTATTTCAAAGAAAGGATGCTTAGTTTATATTTCTTTGTGTTTTTATTTAGTTCATTAGAGAGAGGCAGAATGTTCTATATTACATCTGAACTGACAGGGCAGTATTTTATCAGGCTGTTCTTGTTCTCTGTCACCCTAACTCAGGAAACTGAAATTATACCCTCTTGCACTGCCAGTACTTCAGATGGAACAGAATTTTGAACGTCTATTCTTGCACAGGTTTTACACTTGTGACAGGTTTCTATTGGCCTTTGTAGCGAGGGGGATAGAATATAAAAGTAGGGAGGTCTTGCTGCAACTGTACTGGTGAGGCCGCAACTGGCGTACTGTGTGCAGTTTTGGTTGCCGCACTTGCGGAAGGATATTTTGGCCTTGGAGGGAGTGCAGAGGAGGTTCACTAGGCTGATACCGGAGATGAGGGGGTTAGACTATGAAGAGAGACTGAATAGACTGGGTCTGTACCCATTGGAGTTTAGAAGGATGAGGGGGGGATCTTATAGAGACGTATAAAATAATGAAAGGGCTGGATAGGGTATTCAGCTGTAGTATGTGGCTGTGTAAAACAGGCTTGCATATGTTAATGAGAGCCAAAGGCATGTGTTAAGATCCCTCTGCCAAACTTTTGATTAAAGCCCATATTGTTAATATGCTATAGAGCTAGGTAGTTTATGATTTGATTTCATTTATTATTGTCACATGTATTAACGTACAGTGAAAAGTATTGTTTCTTGCGTGCTATGCAGCCAAAGCATACTGTTCATAGAGAAGGAAACAAGAGAGTGAAGAATGTAGTATTACAGTCATAGCTGGGGTGTAGAGAAAGATCAACTTAATGTAAGGTCAGTCCATTCAAAAATCTGACGGCAGCAGGGAAGAAACTGTTCTTGAGTCAGTTGGAATGTGACCTTTGACTTCTGCATCATTTCCCGATGGAAGAAGGTTGAAGAGAGAATGTCCCGGGTGCTTGGGATCCTTAATTATGCTGGCTGCTTTGCCGAGGCAGCAGGAAGTGTAGACAGAGTCAATGGATGGGAGGCTGGTTTGTGTGATGGATTGGGCTACATTCACGACCCTTTGTAGTTCCTTGCGGTCTTGCGCAGAGCAGGAGCCCGTACCAAGCTGTGATACAACCAGAAAGAATGCTTTCCAAGGTGCATCTGTAAAAGTTGGTGAGAGTTGTAGCTGACATGCCAAATTTCCTTAGCCTCCTGAGAAAGTAGAGGCGCTGGTGGGGCTCTTAACTATAGTGTTGGCATGGGGGTGCCCAGGACAGGTTGTTGGTGACCTGGACACCTAAAAACTTGAAACCCTCGACCCTTTCTACTTCATCCCCATTGATGTAGGCAGGGGCATGTTCTCCTTTACACTTCCTGAAGTCGATGACACTCTCCTTCGTTTTGTTGACAGTGGGGGAGAGATTATTATTGCTGCACCAGTTCACAGATTCTCTATCTCATTCCTGTACTCTGTCTCGTCATTGTTTGAGATCCGACCCACTACGATGGTGTCGTCAGCAAACTTGAAAATCGAATTGAAGGGGAATTTGGCCGCACGGTCATAGTTGTATAAGGAGGGGGCTGAAAACACAGCCTTATGGGACACCGATGTTGAGGATGATTGTGGAGGAGGTGTTATTGCCTTTCCTTACTGATTGTGGTCTGTGAGTTAGGAAGTTCAGGATCCAGTCACAGAGGGAGGAGCTGAGGCCCAGGCCATGTAGTTTGGAGATGTGTTTTGTGGGAATAATGGTGTTGAAGGCTGAGCTGGAGCCAATAAACAGGAGCCTGACATATTGGAAATCAGGTTCAATAGATATATAGAGGAGAGCAGAAGAAGGTGTAAATAGAGGTTCTTGCCTTATTGTGTGCAGTTCTGGTCCCCACATTACAGGAAGGATGTAGAGGCTTTGGAGAAGGTGCAGAGGAGGTTTACCAGGATGTTGCCTGGTATGGAGGGGAGATCCTATGAGGAGAGATTGAGAGATTTGGGGTTGTTTTCGCTGGAAAGAAGGTGGCTAAGAGGGGATCTCATTGAAACATATAAGATGATTAGAGGTTTAGACAGGGTAGATAGTGATAGCCTTTTTCCTAGGATGGAGAAAGCTAGCACGAGGGGGCACGATTTTAAATTAAGGGGGGGTAGTTATAGGACAGATGTCAGGGGTAGGTTCTTTACCCAGAGGGTGGTGAGGGACTGGAATGCCCTGCCAGCTGCAGTTGTAAATGCACCTAGTTTGGGGGCGTTTAAAAGATCTGTGGATAGGTTTATGGATGAAAAGGGATTGGTTTAGGCTAGTGGGTCATTGTTTTGTAACTGGTCGGCGCAACATCGTGGGCCGAAGGGCCTGTTCTGCGCTGTAATGTTCTATGTTCTATGTTCTATGCTGATGCTGTGTGTCAGTTGAATGAAAAACGTTACACCTGGAGCATCTGATTCTTAAACATTGCAATATTAAATATCGGGGAAATAATGGCCAAGTGGTATTATAGCTAGACTATTAATCCAGGAACCCAGGTTTAAATCCTGCCACAGCAGATGAGGGAATTTGAATTCAATAAAAAATATCTGATCATGAAGCCATTGTCGATTTTTTTTTTTTTCGGAAAAACCCATCTAGTTCATCAATCTCTTTTAGGGCAGGAAATCTGCTGTCCTTGCTTGGTCTAGCCACAGCAATGGGTTAAATCTCAACTGGCCTCAGCCAACACGGGATGGGTAATAAACACTGGACAGCCAGCAATGTTCATGTCCCACAAATGAATAAAAAAAAGTATATTTTAAGAAAATGAGGCAGAAATGTTATTGCACGTAATTCCACGTAACGCTATCTTCAATAACAGGGCTGCTAACATGTTCTGGGACACATGTCCAACTGCAACTGTACAGGGCACAGGGCACTGATGAGGCTGCAGCTGGAGTAGTGTGTGCAGTTTTGGTCGCCGCACTTGCGCAAGGATATCTTGGCCTTGGAGGGAGTGCAGAGGAGGTTCACGAGGCTAATACCGGAGATGAGGGGGTTAGACTGTGAAGAGAGACTAAATAGACTGGGTCTGTATTCGTTGGAGTTTAGAAGGATGAGGGGGGGATCTTATAGAGACGTATAAGATAATGAAAGGACTGGATAGGGTAGAGGTAGAGAGATTCTTCCTGCTTAGAAAGGATAGCAGGACTAGAGGGCACAGCCTCAAGATAAGGGGGGGTGCAGTTTAGATTGGAGTTGAGGAGGAACTTCTTCACTCAAAGGGTGGTGAATCTCTGGAATTCTCTGCCCATTGAAGTGGTGGAGGCTACCTCGCTAAATAGATTTAAGCCACAGGTAGATAGGTTTTTGACAGACAAGGGGAATTAAGGGTTATGGGGAGAAAGCGGGAAAGTGGAACTGATCCAGTTCAGATCAGCCATGATCTTATTGAATGGCGGGGCAGGCTCGAAGGGCTAGGTGGCCTACTCCTGCTCCTATTTCTTATGTTCACATAATCACATGATCTCCTACCTTCAATTGCCTCTCCACCAGACTTCTGACATTGGTTGTCCAACATGTCACTCATTAAGGAGCCCTGCCCCTGCCTTCCACCGGTATCCAGACGGTGTTCAGAGATGTTCATTGGAAGTGAACCCTTTGTTGATTATATTTGAAGAAAACACTTCTTCACCAGAATATCTGGCAACTGGTTTGTTTAGGATACCTGCTGTTTGTGAGGTTATCCACCACTGTCTGCAGCTGTTTGTACTACTGGACGTTTGTTGTGGCTATTCGATGATTGCCATCCTTTCGCTTGTTGATCCGAATGTGGATCATAACAAAATGGGTTGCCTTTAGTGGAGAAGGTGCTGAGCCTGGTATGCTCAGGATTTCCTGTCAGGAATGCTGCTGGCACCAAACGGTTGCATTTTTAAAAAATGTTTAGAGCTTGTTGTGGAGCATTCCCAGATACTGCTTGCTCCCATGCCACAATTACCTGCCTCCCAGTGTCTATTCCCAATAGTTCCCCACCTCACCCCCTCACTGACCACCATCACGGAACCTACCTGAGGGATATTGCAGACGGTACGGGAGGCCTGAAATCGATCCCATAAAAATGAGTTGCCACTGGAATCACAATAGACTGTGTGGCATCTCTGTCTGTGTAGTCCTATAAGACCTTAGGCCACTTTATGTGCATCTCTGGCCCCATGGTTATGTATCCGAAAACTTTTAGCTGACAGCTTTTGGAAGCAATGCTCTTTATTGCCAACTCATAGTCTTTACTCAAAGACAAAATCCTGTGGATGCTGGAAATTCTGAAATAAAAACAGAAAATGTTAGAAAGACTCAGCAAGGCTGGTGACATCTGTGGGGAGAGAAAGGGTTAATATTTCAAGAACTTTTCTTCAGAACTGAAGGTAGGTAGAAATGTCCTAGGCTTACAGTAAGTGAAAAGGGGAGATGGAGAGGAGTTATGCGTGTGGCGAGAAGGAGAAATGACATATCAAAAATATCATGGTACAAATGGCAAAAGGAGCAGTAACGATTGTCGTGAAGAAACAAAAGTTTTTTTTTGAGTGGGTAAGAATGGCAGAATAATGGACAGCTGTGTCCAAACACAAAAATATGAGAAACAAGATTAGGACAAGTGTGTGCAAATTAACAGAAACAAAATAGAGAGTTAGATCTGAAATTGTTGAATTCAATGTTGGGTCCCTAAGGCGTCTAATCAAAGTGTATATTTTAGTCCTTGGCCTGTTGCAATGAAGCTCAATGCAAGCTTGAGGGACAACTCCTTATTTTTCAATGTATCAGGTGCTGTAGGGGGCATGATAAAACAAGGAAATCTAAAATTGTTCATTTCAAATTTAGAGGGATAAGACAGCAGTAGCTGTTGAGATTCTGTGATTGAATGGCTAAAGCCTAAGGAAATCTCATACTGACACACACAATATTTGAAAATAATGTGTTCAACAGCAATGACAGGGTAATCAAAGTCTGAGTGGCCTTTCACTTTCCTCACATTGCTGCAATTTTCTGTAAAACCCATTATTTTCAGAAGGCAGCCCAACATAATAGGAAATCAAAATTTCCCAACTCTGGCAGCATATATATTGAATTAGTAGTTTTCAGTTATAAAAATGAACTTCTGATGTTCCCACATTAGCAATCTCACTTATTTTCATAACCGATTGTAATATGTTGGCAGCATTTGTAGGATTGTGACATGTCTCTAATTATTAGAACATAGAACATTACGGCGCAGTACAGGCCCTTCGGCCCTCGATGTTGCGCCAACCAGTGGAACCAACCTAATAACCCTCTAACCTAAATTATTCCAATATTACCCATATGCCTATCCACTAATCATTTGAACGCCCTTAAAGTTGGCGAGGTCCACAACTGCTGCAGGCAGGGCATTCCACGCCCTTACTGCCCTCTGAGTAAAGATTAAATCTGCTTCTGCACCTCTGGGAACCAAGGGTAATGAACAGAAAGTTATACAGCCCAGGTAAATCATAATATGAGACATTGTATTTGTGAACAACTGTTTCTGCCAGCCTGCGTTTTCTCATAAAGGCGCGCTGCCTGATGAGTTTGATTAGATTAAGAAAATATAGAGGGAAGTTGGCTGGTGTACACAAGCTGAAGGCTCTTCAACAGCTGGGATCATGCACATGTCTCATCAAGAAAACCAACTGGTCAAGGCTTACCTAGATAGGCACACGAGCAGACTAGAGATGGAGGGATAAAGAAGAATGTTCTAGTTAAGGATCAAGAGCCTCAGGACGTTCCTGGGAATCAGTAGATTCCAATGGGCCGTCCAGCATATTTTATGGCTCACCTGTCTCTTACGTTGGAGGTACTGGGGATCTTCCGTGAATGTCTGTATAGGCTGTGTATGTTTGTTGATGTCTTTTTTTTACATCCACAGGTGATTCGATCTGCCTTGTTGGCCAACAAGGGGCATACATGTCGTGGGTTGTGCGAGGGCTGCTCTTGGATGTTGCTTCGAGAGTTGCCTAGTGCTTCACGGCGTTAATGTATGCTTAAACTGGACTGTCGGACAGCCCAGTGACTATCACTGTTTGCTGTGCAGATACAGGGACCCGGGTCGGATCTCCAACTTGGATCGGTGTCTGTGGGAGTTTGCACATTCTCCCCATGCTTGCGTGGGTTTTCTCCAGGTGCTCCGGTTTCCTCCCTCACCCCAAAAACGTGTTCTTAGGCTGATTGGTGTAACAAATTGTCCCTAAATTAGTCTCCCCTCAATGTGGAATGCCATAAGCATAGACAAGGGTCATGGGTGGAGAGGGGACTCACAATGTTAAAATGGTGGCACGGGCTCGTTGGGCTGAAGGGTCTGTTTCCCTTGCTGTGTTGTTCTTTGTTCTTTGTACATATCTAAACATTGCAAACAGTGCAGGAAATGTCATTTTTACAGCCCTATACAAAATTACTGTCTTTACATTTCAAAGCTTAAAACTATATATATGTATGCCTCAGATTTTACAGTATGCCGTTATTGTTCAGATTGGCACACATTACGCAGGTCGAGGGTATTCTGTAGTTCCCGGGCCCTCGGTCTGCCTCCGTTAAAAGGCCTTACAGTGTGGCCTTTCCCCATTGTGCCTTTGCGGCGGCTGCCCCAAGCTTCAGCCTGTCCCTCAGCACGTAGTCCTGGACCTTGGAATGTGCCAGTCTGCAACACTCGGTCGAGGACAGTTCTTTCAGCTGGAAGATCAGCAAAGTGATGGTTCTGAGTACCAGCCATTGGTTCACTGACATTTTCCTGCTGCTTCAGCCTTGGTTACTGGAGCACACTTATCCTCTCTTGTTCCTGCTTCTTCTTTCTAGTAATTTTAACCTCTTTTCTCTGGATGAAAAATAGTACCAAGAACCAGAGTGTGCTCTTGAACTGGCATATCCATTGTGCATCTGGGAGATGAAAGTGGAGATTGTCCATTTATTATTTCAAAATACAGATCTTAAATACTCACCGAATGGTACACATAGCCCTACATTAAAAATATCCGTTTGCAGCACTTCCTTAGAACTGTGAGCAATTGCCTTTCCAACATCCCTGATAGCTCTTCTTGAAGGTAACCTGTGCTCAGACTTAAATTAGCCACAAACATCTATCACATCATTTGGATGTTGGATGTTTTATCACTCTTAGGTTAATGATAAATGTGGCAGGTCCCTGATTAATAAACCGGTACATTGAGTAAGGTTCCAGTCTTAAGCAACCTTTGCTGTCTATGTTTCTTGATGAACAATGGTTTTTGTTCTGTCCTTTCACTGTGGTCCAAAGGTAAAATTTAAGAACATAAGAAATAGGAGCAGGAGTAGGCCATCTAGCCCCTCGAGCCTGCCCCGCCATTCAATAAGATCTTGGCTGATCTGAAGGGGATTAGTTCCACTTTCCTGCTTTCTCTCCATAACCCTTAATTCCCTTGTTTACAGCTTTTTGAACCAAAATTATCACTGATCTCTTCTCCCTTTTCCTGTTTGAAAATAATATGGAACCCCTTATCTATATTCTTGCAATGATTCTTCTAAAAGCAAGTCTGCACATGGGAAAATAATTCTTTTTAAAATGGAGACAGCAGCCAGAATTTTACCATTTTATTTCTAAGTGCCAGGTGGGCTTAGACGGGAGTTTCAGATCCGGATTTTGCGTGTATTTTCAGGCCCTGCCATACGCACTCTGGCTGCAAAATTTTGGGTGAGATTATTGCTCGCTGCGGAAACCGGTAGGCAGGGCAGCCAAAAGCCTTTAGAGGGAGGTAGTGTGCTTGTGCAAGCCTCTGATGCTGCACGTGCGCAATAGCAGGGATCTGTCAGACAAAGAGAGAGCTGTCAGGCCCCTGCTACTGCAGATAGCCTGAAACAGCTCCCCCCCCCCACTGCAATCGCAGGTGTCTGTGGCCCAACATGCACCCCTATTGACCCTCACCCCTCGTACGACCCACCGCATGTATGCCCCTCATTGGACAACAAGGCAGACCGAAGCACCTATGGATTAAACGAGAAAAACATTAATACCATGCACATCCTTACATACACATTCAAGGGAATCTCCATGTAGGCTGGCAATGATTTAGTTGAGATTTTTATGCATAAAGTACTTTGCTGTCTCCCACTCCCTGAGCCTCAGGCCTACTGCGCAGATGAACTGCTTCCATCTTGAAGATGGACAGAAATTTTATTTGAACGTCTCACTCACCCCTTTGTTTCCTTTGTATTCAGTGTGACCTTTCCTTGTAAGAAGGATGCAGACAGTGTAAAATGCCTGTATTTGCTCGGATGAGCAGTTGACAGTAGATCCCACAAGCACCCCAGCACATTTCCTGATGTAATGCTCAGTGAGACACTTGTCCCTAAGGTTGTGGGTGGGGTTGGTTTTCCATTCAAACCCCAGAATACAAGTGAGGGTGAGGACTGAGAAAATTGCATATAGGATCATCTTGAAGCTACAGATAATTTCTCTAACCCTAGACACCTACTTTTATCAGCTCATTAAACTTTTGTTCTGCACAACTGAATCAGGATTGTAGAAACCTTACTTATCACAATGATATCCAGGACGCGATTCTCCGAATGAACTCCAAATGCCAGCGGGAAAATCGGTGTGTTTCTAGTACTTCACGTCGTTTGTGTACGCTTAAACTGGACCAGCTGATGGGCAAACACGACAGCTCAATGACTATCACTGTTTGCTGTGCAGATACATGGATTTGGGCCAGTGTCTGCGGGAGTTTGCGCATTCTCCCGTGCTTGCGTGGGTTTTCTCCGGGTATTCCGGTTTTCTCCCACACCCCAAAGATGTGCTCTTAGGCTGATTGGTGTAACAAATTGTCCCAAAATTAGTCTCCCCTCAATCTGGTTTCCAATGTGGAGTGCCATAAGCGTAGACAAGGGTCATGGGTGGAAGAGGGAACTCACAATGTTAAAATGGCGGCGAGGGCTCGTTGGGCCGAAGGGCCTGTTTCCCGTGCTGTGTTGTTCTTTGTTCAGTGCTGAGGTGGGATTCGATGACATTAAAATTGAAAACAAATGCCCCCTCCCCATGTGAATCACATCAGGCTAAATGCTCACGCTGGCTGAGAACCTGATTTGTAGCGGGCCTGGAGATCTGCAACAGGTTTGATGGCCCTGCGATAATTCCAATTTACCTCTTTCACCTGATTCAATAGGGAAACCTGACTGGGACTGATGAATCCCAGAGAACCGCACCCCCCCCTCCCTCCCCCACCCCCACCCCCACAGTTTCCACCTGGCTAACAAGTTGGACCTGAATTGACCTAAAACAAACAAGGCTGTGAGGACATGCTATCACTGCCTCATTTCTTCCTGTGACTCACGGCTCTACAAATTAGACGCGTCTATTTTGAAGCCCTCTACAATTTCTGACCTCCTTGACTAAGTCTCTGTAACGTCCAGTTGATAGGAACTTCATCCTTGAATGCATTCTTATCCATCCAGTTGTAATCAGAGAATTTTGTCAATGGCTTCTCTTCCCACTCCTGCACCATTACCACTGGTGTTCCTCGGTGATCTTTTTTTGGCTGTTTCCTATTTCTCAACCACATTTGTGACTTTATCAGATGGTGCATCAGATTCCATATATATGCTATACCTCACCACTGTCACTTTATACCCTTCTACTGCTTTTTTTAAAATCACACTACTTGTTTGACATCCAGTATTTGATGAGCAGATATTTCTGCGCAGTAATTAAACATTAGGAAGGTAGCACCCATTGTCCATGACACCTTCTGCTCATTCCACTGTGTGAGGGTGAACCAGATTTTGGTACCTTATTTGCTTCTGAGTGCCCATACGCTCTCCATCGCTGTATTGCATCCGGTGGGAAGTGTACATTACAGCCACGGTGCAGGTGGGATGAGTGATCTTTCACTTTGAAAATTCATTGATACACACTGACTGGTCTCTGAGTGTTAGCACAATAAGCAGGGACAATAAGGCTGCTCTTGGAGATGTGTAGCCACTTAGTCTATTGCCATCTTGAATTATACAGAAGGATAAGAGCCCTTGGACTGACTCATCGACATTTCTTTGACAGGTGAAGATGTAGTGATTTAGTTAAAGAATATATTCATGGCACAAGCAATGAATTATTCAACTCCCTTCCACTTCACTTCATGAGATTTTTGAAATCTGCGTGTGTTCCCTGAAATGATTGTGGTCTAAAACCTCAACCTTCATCGCTGGCAAGATCTTACAGCCTCGCTCAGTGGAAACCGGAAATTCCCACCTGAGGTCAACGGAGATTTCCATTGTCGGATCCTTGCCTGATTCTGTGGCTGGCTAGAAAATTACAGCTCAGAAACAGGCCTTTTGGCCCTTTTTGTCTGTGCCAAACCATTTTTCTGCCTAGTCCCACTGACCTGCACTTGGATCATATCCCTCCACACCCCTCTCATCCATGAACTCGCCCAAGTTTTTCTTAAATGTTAAAAGTGACCCCGCATTTATCCGGAAGCTCATTCCACACTCCCATCACTCTCTGCGTGAAGAAGCCCCCTACTAATATTCTCTTTAAACTTTTCTCCTTTCACCCTTAACCCATGCCCTCTGTTTTTTTTTCTCCCCTAGCCTCAGTGGTTGTAGAGTTCTGACCCATGTCTCTCTTATCCAGTAATGAGTGACGGAGGGCACTGTAGCTTGTAATATTTTTGTATCATTGGTAATAGATACCTTTGAAGAAAGTTATATACTTTATGTCAAGTTACTCTGACACCTTTATTCTGGTGCACATATCTTTTTGTTCTACAACAACCAGTTTCACTGAAGGAGGCAAGGAGGGAGAAGATTTCTCCTTCAAAAGAGCTACTTTCGCTGAGTGAAGAAATGCATGGAGTGCAGTGTGAGTGAGCTGGCAGCTCAGGATCTGATCAAAAACAGAATCGGCACTGAGATTGACCAACAGCAGCCCAGGAGCTGTCCAACAAGGACAGATTGACAGCAGCCCAGAAGTGATCAACAAGTTCTTAAAGGGTTGTGCAGTAGACAACCTGATGCACACTTTTCTAAAGCTCCCCTTCTCTAAAACTCCCCTTTCTTACCCTGGCAAAGCTGCCTCCATGCGGCCGGTAAGTTTCTACCTGAGCTGTTGCTTGATCTTGTATTCAATTTTGTTGAAGCGGTGTAACCGGCCAAGAACAGAGATTTCAGATCTCAGAGATAACAAAGCTCAGCGTTATGATTGCTGACCGAACAGAAATGTTTATCGAAGCTGTTATCTCTTCATAAGAAGCATAAAACTCTTGTTCAAATACTGGAATTCTTAAGATGTGAACATGGCATCGCTCCGTCATATTAATGCACAAACCCATTTAACAATCATAGCTAACTCTCCCAGGCATGGTTTAAATGGAGGTTAGCCTGGTTATTTTTACTATAATAATAGTCTGATAATATTCACTCTGTAGATTCACCATGGAAAAATTACCATTTAAATGGAAATCTGCTGCTTCCTGGTTTGTTTATTCTTCCTGGAGGTTTCATCACATGACTTACTGCTTCCAAACAAAATCAAACAAAAGTTGTGACATTTATTCATTCATGGGACTGGCTCAATGAGTATTTATTGCCTTTCCTTAGTTTTCCTTGTTCAGAGGGCAGTTGAGAGTCAACCACATTGCTTTGGGTCTGGAGTCACATATAGACTAAACCAAGTGAGGACGGCCAATTTCCTTCCCTAAAGGACATTAGCGAACCAGATGGGTTTTTCCGACAACTGACAATAGCTTCATGAACTAATTCCAGATTTTTAAAATTGAATTCACCACCTCTTGTGGTGGTGTTTGAGTGCCCAGAACATTAGCTGAGTTTCTGGTTTAACAGTCCTAGCGATAATACCATTAGGCCACCACCTCTCCTAACCATTTAAGAAGGTGGGATGAAATACACAAAGGGCAAAAGAGTAACTGGAGAGAGAATGGGGCCTGTTAAGGATCAACAAGGTCATCTATTTGCAGATCCACAAGAGATGGGTGAGATCCTAAATGAATATTTCTCATCAGCATTTACTGTTGAGAAAGGCATGGATGTTAGGGAACTTGGGGAAATAAATAGTGATGAAAAAATACATATTACAGAGAAGGAGGTTCTGGAAGTATTGGCATGCTTGATTTAATTGGTCAGAATTTTGAATACAGGAGTTGAGATGTCTTGCAGAAGTTGTACAAGACATTGTAAGGCCACATTTGGAATACTGTGTACAGCTCTGGTCACCCTATTTTAGAAAGGATATTATTAATCTAGAAAGAGCACAGAAAATATTTATTAAGATGCTACTGGGACTTGATGGTTTGAGTTTTAGGAAATAAATAAATCCTTGGAACCTGATTAAGTGGATCCCATGACATTGTGGGAAGCTAGGGAGGAAATTGTGGGTCCCCTAGCAGAGATATTTGAATTATTGACAGCCAGAGGTGAAGTGCCTGAACACTGGAGGGTGGCAAATGTTGTGCCTCTGTTTAAGATGGGTGCAGGAAAAAGCCTGGGAGCTACAAGCCAGTGAGCCTCACATCTGTAATGAGTAAGTTGTTAACAGGTATTCTGAGAGACAGGATCTACTGGCATTGTGAGTGGAAAATCATGCCTTACGAATTTGAATCAGTTTTTTGAAGGGGTAACCAAGCAGGTAGATGAGGGCGGTGCAGTTAACATTGTCTACATGGACTTTAGCAAGGCCTTTAACAAGATGTACATGGTAAGGTGTTGCATAAGGTCAAATCCATGGTGAGGTAACCACTTGGATACAAAATTGGCTTGATGACAGAAGCCAGCGGGTGGTTGTAGAGGATTGTTTTTCAAATTGGAGGCCTGTGACTAGCGGTATGTCTCAGGGGTCAGTGCTGGGTCCACTGTTATTTGTCATTTATATTAATGATTTGGATGAGAATTTAGGAGGCATGGTTAGTGGTTTGCAGATGACACCAAGATTGGTGATGTAGTGGACAATGAAGAAGGTTATCTAGGTTTGCAATGGAATCTTGATCAATTGGGCCAGTGGGCTGATGAATGGCAGATGGAGTTTAGTTTAGATAATTGCGAGGTGATGCATTTTGATAGATCAGAGCAGAAGTTACTCAGTGGTAGAGCATTGGAGAGAGTTATAGAACAAGGAAGTCTAGGGATGCAGGTTCAAAGTTCCTTAAAAGTGGAGTCACAGGTGGACAGAGTGGTGAAGAAGGCATTCGGCATACTTAATTTGATTGGTCAAAACATTGAAAACAGGAGTTGGGACATCTTGCTGAAGTTTGGTAAGGCCACACTTGGAATACTGTGTACAGTTCTGATCACCCTATTATAGAAAGGATATTATTAATCTAGAAAGAACACAGAAAATATTTGTTAAGATGCTACCAGGACTTGATAGCTTGAGTTTTAGGGAGTGATTGGACAGACAGACTTTTTTTCCTGGAGTGTAGGAGGCTTAGGGGTGATCTTATAGAGGCCTGTAAAATAATGAGGGGCATCAGTAAGGTAGATAGTCAACATCTTTTCCCAAGGTAGGAGAGACTAAAACCAGAGGGGATGGGTTTAAAGTGAGAGGGGAGAGATACAAAAGAGTCCAGAGGGGCAATTTTTTCACACACTGGGTGGTGAGTGTCTGGAACAAGCTGCCAGAAGTAGTAGTAGAGATGGGTACAATTTTGTCTTTTAAAAAGCATTTGGACAGTCACATGGGTAAGATGGGTGTAGAGGGATATGGGCCAAATGTGGGCAATTGAGACTAGCTTAATGGTAATGTTGCCTGCTGCACAGTCTGTTTTAACCCTTATACGGTGGACAAATAATTACAAGTACATGTCTTATTAGTACAACCAATATTTATTTAAACCCACATAATCAATGATCATCCACCCAATCAACAATTAGTTATCTTACAGTAAAATGCTAAAATTCAAGTCCATTACAAGACCTTGACTTAACTTTGTGTGATTGGCAAGTACCCAAGCAGATATTGGCCTTTATCTGTGCGCTCGTCTCGGTCATCCTCTGCATAGTTTGGTCCTTTGGTGTGGTCTGCGCTCTGGCTCTGGCCTGCCTTCCTTTTCGGGTTTGGTGTTTCTCCTCGTGCTGGTTGTCACTGGCAATGGTCACCATTATTGTAGCTCGTTCATGGGGTCAGAGAGAGAGATTCCTGGTTGCGCAGCACCTTTTATACCCCGTTGGGTTCATTCTGCTTTTGGCCATTGCCAATCAATCGATCAGGACTTGATCACCCTGATCGATAAGAGTCCAATCAGGTGCTACCACACTGATCTCTGGGTGTGTGTCCCCAGCAGAAAGAAGTCCCACAACACCAGTTTAAAGTCCAAACAGGTTTATTTGTAGCAAAAGCTGCAAGCTTTCGGGACAGCCTGCCCCTTCGTCAGGTGGCTGGGAGTTCTGATCATAAACAGGACACAAAGACACAAGCTCAGTTTACATGCATAACGATTGGAATGTGAATCTTTACAGCTAATCAATTCTTAAAGGGACAGACAATGTGAGTGGAGAGAGCTTTAAGCACAGGTTAAAGAGATGTGTATTGTCTCCGGACAGGAAAGTTAGTGAGATTTTGCAAATCCAGGTAAATTGTGGGGGTTACAGATAGTGTGATATGATAGTGTGTCCCCAACGGCCATGTCTGTAGGTGTTGGAGGCACATGGATCATATACCTTCTTCCTAAATAAGGGTTCACGGTGCCCTTATGTCTGGTACACAACCCAGTGTGACCAGAAAGCCCCTTTCATCCTGGAGATGACCCATATCCTGTTTATTCACTGGTCAGGGTTGCAGCCTGTTTGTCTCTGTCTCTGTCTCTGTCTCTTGTCTCTGTCTTTAAACTGCAGCCTGTCGGTTTAGTTCTTGCCCAATTGTCCCAGAGTGCTTTACAAATCGCCATTTTAGATGGCCCGTTTGGCCACAGTAAAAACTGGGCAGCATGGACAAGTTGGGCCAAAGGGCCTGTTTCCATGCTGTAAACCTCTATGACTCTGAGGGATGACCAAAAGGTTGGTCAAAGAATGAGATTCTAGGCATTCCAAGGCAGAGAAGTTTAGCAAGAATTCTAGAGTTTATTGGGCTCAGCTGAAGATATGGCTGCCATGTACAGCGATTAAAATTAGAGGTATACATGGTCAGAATTACAGTAGATCAGAGATTTCTGCGGTTAGAGTTTAGAAGAATGAGGGGAGATCTCATTAAGATGATGAATGGGATGGATAGGATAGAGGTGGAGAGACTCTTCCCGCTCAGAAAGGACAGTAGGACTAGGGGGCACAGCCTCAAGATAAAGGGGGGGCGGTTTAGAACGGAGTTGAGGAGGAACTTCTTCACTCAAAGGGTGGTGAATCTCTGGAATTCTCTGCCCGTTGAAGTGGTGGAGGCTGCCTCGCTAAATATTTTTAAGACGCGGGTTGATGGGTTTTTGATAAGCGAGGGGATTAAGGGTTATGGGGAGAGGGCGGGAATGTGGAACTGAGCCACAACAGATCAGCCATGATCTTATTGAATGGCAGAGCAGGCTCGAGGGGCTAGATGGCCTACTCCTGCTCCTATTTCTTATGTTCTTATGATATCAAAGAACAAAGAACAACACAGCACGGGAAACAGGCCCTTCGGCCCAAAGAGTCCGCGCCGCCTTCTTAATGTTATGAGTCCCCTCTCCACCCATGACCCTTGTCTATGCTTATGGCACTCCACATTGAGGGAAGACTAATTTAGGGACAATTTGTTATACCAATCAGCCTAAGAGCTCATCTTTGGGGTGCTGACTGTGTACTGACAACCAAAGCTTCATATTAAAGTGTCGGTATAATGAAACATTATTTATACTAAAAGAATAAACCTGATTAGATGTTCTAGATTATAAATGGGACAGCAAATGTGACTACTTCAATTCCATCATATGCTTTGTTCAGTTTGAACTACACTAGAATGATGCAGTGTCAGTTAATTAGAAGCCATTGTTACTGACAATTCTGCTTATCTACAATGGGATTGTAAATATGCTTTACTTTGGTTTCCACAAAACAAGCTGCAAAGCTTGACATTCTCTAAATGGTATGAAAAAAAGTCCGCTGATGAGTTTTCCAGAGCCACGTAATACCTTTGTGTTACGGACACTTGAAAAGCTTTTGGCAGGGGTAAACTGCTTTGTATATAGGTGGACTGTTTTCCTATAGAAAATCTGGTCTATAAAGCTCCAATTACGAGTGTGAAGAAATTAGCCTGGATTTAAAGCAAATGTTTTTTAGGTCATGCAAAGGTAGGTTCTTTACTCAGAGGGTAGTAAGGGCGTGGAATGCCCTGCCTGCAGCAGTTGTGGACTCTCCAACTTAAAGGGCATTCAAATGGTCAGTGGATAGGCATATGGAAAACATTGCAATAGTTTAGGTTAGAGGGTCATTAGATTGGTTCCACTGGTCGGCGCAACATCGAGGGCCAATGTTACTGCGCTGTAATGTTCTAGTTTAGTTTCTTCAGTGTGTATCGGCAAATACCAAGCTTTCTTACAGTACTGACACGTATTTCACTATTACATCTGCAAATCTTCCAACATGAGGATTTGGGGAGAAAAAGGAATCGGCAAAAGGAAGCTAAATTCAGATGAATGCTTTAGATCCAGAGAGGACTTCAGAGTTGCCAGAATTTTAGCACAGAGAATCATCGCGGCACGGTAGCACAGTGGTTAGCACTACTGCTTCACAGCTCCAGGATCCTGGGTTTGATTCCAGGCTTGGGTCACTGTCTGCGTGGAGTTTGCGCATTCTCCCCGTGCTTGTGTGGGTTTTCTCCGGGTGCTCCGGTTTCCTCCCACACCCCAAAGATGTGCTATTAGGCTGATTGGCAGGAATAAACTGTCCCTAAATTAGTTTCCCTCAATGTGGATGGCCATAAAACAATAGATAAGGGTCATAGGTGGAGGGGTGGACTGGTGGTGTTAAAATGGCGGCGCGGGCTCGTTGGGCCAAAGGGCCTGTTTCCCGGGCTGTTTTGTTCTTTGAGTGAGGTGAATGCAGGAGGGTGGTGGAGACTTTTCCTCAAAATATAGGAATGGGAATACAGCACAGAAAAGCGCTTCAGCCTAACTGATCCATGCCAAACATAGCACCTTATCAGCTAATCCCAACTGCCCACGTTTGGACCATATCCCTCTAATACAGTCCCATCCATGCATTTATTCAAATACTTTTTAAACATTGCTATTAAACCTGCTCCAACCACTTTCTCTGGCAGCTCCATCTACATACCACCCTCTCCATGAAGAAGTTGCCCTTTTAAATCTTTCCCTTCTCACCTTTGCTGATTTTCTAAATTTTAATTTTACTTCATTTGCAATTCTTACCTTAATTTCTTGTTTTCTTTCCACACCCGTTCCATTTTCGCCCTCTGTCTGATTGCCTTTTAATCATTTTGCCAGTTGTCAACAAGAAGAAACATTTTAGGCATTGATCCATTGGAATAATTTTAACAACAGGTCAGGAAACTTATAGGCTGGGTGGCATGTTGATTCTAAACCCCATCCAATGTTACTCTTCACTTAATACCTCACCCAAAATTATTCCCTGTTTAAAGCTCAATAAATATTGCACTTTGTTTACACCTCATCCATATTTTATTTGCACCTCATCATTATTCTTCATTCTTTGGCCTGCACCACCCAAACTTTGCTTCCAGGCCACTGGCATGATCCCTCTCCCTGGCCACTGTTTGAGGCTGAACCAATTCCTCACCAAAATGTAATATTTGACCCTGAGATGAACGTTAGACCAAATGCCAACTCCTTAACAATGCCTCCTCTGCCTCATCCACATGTTTGTTATCTCTAAACCTGACTATCCCAATGGGTCTTCTGTCTGTCTGCCACACCTCATAAGCTCGAGATCATCCAAAATTCTGCTGCCAATACTTTACCTCACCCTCAGTCCTGTTCTCCCATTACCAATGTGCTCACTGATTTGATTTTGATTTTGATTTGATTTATTATTATCATATGCATTAGTATACAGTGAAAAGTATTGTCTCTTGTGCTGTACAGTGTATACCATTCATAGAAAGGAAACAAGACAGTACAGAATGTAGTGTTACAGTCACAAGCTGGACTATAAAGAAAGATCAACTTAATGCGAGGTAGGTCCATTCAAAAGTCCGGCGGCAGCAGGGAAAAAGCTGTTCTTGAGTTGGTTGGTATGTGGTCTCAAACTTTTGTATCTTTTTCCCGATGGAAGAAGGTGGAAGAGAGAATGTCCGGGGTGTTTGGTGTCCTTAATTATGCTGGCTGCTTTGCCGAGGCAGCGGGAAGTGTAGACAGAGTCAGTGGATGAGAGGCTAATTTGCATGATGGACTGGGCTTCATTCACGACCTTTTGTAGTTTCTTGCGGTCTTGGGCAGAGCAGGAGCTCATACCAAGCTGTGATACAACCAGAAAATATGGTTTCTATGGTGCATCTGTAAAAGTTGGTGAAAGTGGTAGTTGACATGCCAAATTTCCTTAGGAAGAGAAAGTAGAGGCCTTGATGGGGCTTTCATAACTATAATGTTGGCATTTGGAGACCAGGACAGGTGATCTGGACACTTAAAAGCTTGAAGCTTTCGACCCTTTTACTTCATCCCCGTTGATGTAGACAGGGGCATGTTCTCCTCTATGCTTCCTGAAGTCGATAACAATCTCCTTTGTTCTGTTGACATTATTCGACACAGACTTCCAATCCAGCAACACATCATTTGGAAAATGATGTTCCTCATTTTGAAATTCCTCCATGGTTATGCCTCTCCCTATTTCTTTAACCTCTTCCTGCCCTTATTTATTGGATTTCTATGAGGATGTGACTAGTGCAGTAGACAGAGGGGAACCGGTGGATGTGGTGTTTTTAGATTTCCAAAAGGCGTTTGATAAGGTGCTTCATAAAAGGTTGCTACAGAAGGTTAGGGTGCATGGAGTTGGGGGTAAGGTGTTAGCGTGGGTAGAGGATTGGTTGTCTAACAGGAAGCAGAGAGTTGGAATCAATGGGTGCTATCCTGGTTGGCGGTTGGTGACTAGTGCAGTGCCGCAGGGATCGGTGCGGGGGCCTCAGCTATTTACCATTTACATAGACAATCTGGAGGAGGGGGCTGAGTGTAGGGTAGCAAAATTTTTCTGATGACACGAAGATGAGTGGAAAAGCAAATTGCGTGGAGGGTGTGGAAAGTCTACAGAGGGATCTAGATAGATTAGGCGAGTGGGGGGGCGAGGACCCGGCAGATGGAGTATAATGTTGGCAAATGTGAGGTTATCCACTTTGGTAGAAATAATAGTAGGAGGGATTATTATTTAAAAGGCGAAAAGCTGCAGCATGCTACGGTGCAGAGGGACCTGGGGGTCCTTGTGCACGAGTCACAAAAACCCAGTCTGCAGATGCAGCAGGTGATCAGGAAGGCGAATGGGATGTTGGCCTTTATAGCGAGGGAGATAGAATATAAAAGCAGGGAGGTCTTACTGCAACTGTACAGGGCACTGGTGAGGCCACAGCTGGAATACTGTGTGCAGTTTTGGTCGCCGCACTTGCGCAAGGATATATTGGCCTTGGAGGGAGTGCAGAGGAGGTTTACTAGGCTGATACCGGAAATGAGGGGGTTGGACTATGAAGAGAGACTAAATAGACTGGGTCTGTACTCGCTGGAATTTAGAAGACTGAGGAGGGATCTTATAGTGAAAGGGATGGATAAGGTAGAGGTAGAGAGATTCTTCCCACTTAGAAAGGACAGTAGAACTAGAGGGCACAGCCTCAAAATAGGGGCAGGGGGGTGCAGTTTAGATTGAGTTGAAGAGGAACTTCTTCACTCAAAGGGTGGCGAATCTCTGGAATTCTCTGCCCGTTGAAGTGGTGGAGGCTGCCTCGCTGAATATATTTAAGTCACAGGTAGATAAGTTTTTGATAGACAGGGGGATTAAGGGTTATGGGGAGAAAGTGGGAAAGTGGAACTGATCAACTTCAGATCAGCCACGATCTTATTGAATGGCGGGGCAGGCTTGAAGGGCTAGATGGCCTATTCCTGCTCCTATTTCTTATGTTCTTAACCCTTTGAGCTGCTCCAATTCTGACCTCCTGGAATCCCTTATGTTAAGCACTTCCCCATGGTGGCCATACTTTCAGTTTCCTGGGCCCTAAGCTCTGGAATTCTCTTCCTGAACCTCTTCATTTCTCCATCACTCATTCTTAAAGACACTCCTTAAAATCTGCCCCTTTGACCAAACGTTTTATCGTCTGTCCTAACATGGCTTGGTGACGAATTCTGTTTCAGTAAGTTGCTGTGTAACCCTTTGGGGTGTTTTACTATGTTAAAATTGCATATAAATGTCTATATTTTATACAGACCATGTGGTATATTGCATTTACACCTCACTTGACATTTCTCTTCACTTACATCCCACCGAACACAACTCAGTCTTCACCTCAATTGGGAGTACCTTACAACAACAACTTGTATTCAGATAGCATCTTTAATGGCTCAAGGTGCTTTGCAACAGCATTATAAAGTAGACTCCAAGCCACAAGGCCCTCTTTGGGAAAATGGTCAAAAGCTTGGCTAAAGAGGTAGGTTGACGGAAAGAAAATCATGTGGAGCCAGCATGAGTGAGAAGGAAAAAATAAGGAAATAGCCGATTTTACTGTTTTTTACCTCCGGGCTTACAGGCAGAGCCCGTTCTGACCTTCATGGCACAGGTTCAGCAGTGGCCAGGAGGAAAAGGCTTAAAAGGAAAAGCAGTACGAACATCAGTGACTTAGAGA
The DNA here is from genome assembly GCA_037974335.1 of Prionace glauca. Taxonomy (NCBI): domain Eukaryota; kingdom Metazoa; phylum Chordata; class Chondrichthyes; order Carcharhiniformes; family Carcharhinidae; genus Prionace; species Prionace glauca. Next base: position 52,928,042 of record CM075741.1, on the reverse strand, counting down.
GAGAGAGTGGGTGATAAAGGAAATAAGAACATAGAGAGATGGAGAAGGATAGAGGAAATATAAAAGGAGAAAGAGAGGGAATGGAGAGAGTGTAAGTGACAGAGCGAATGAGAGAATAGAGGGGAAGAAGGGGTAGGTAGGAGGGTGAATAGAAGAGGGAATGAGAAAATAGAGGCAGGGAGAAGGCTATAATACAGAGAAGAGGAATTAAGAGAAGAGGGTGAGTGATTGAGGGGAGTGAGATGTATAAAGGGAGAGAGCTAGGGAGAGAAAGCTCAGTGAAAGAAGGAGTAAGGGAAAATATTTAGAAGGATAGAGGCAGAGTGAGTAAGATTCTGAAAGAGTTTGACAGGTTAGACCGTGAGAGATTATTTCCGACAGGGAAATCTAGAACATCAGTACACGTTCTCAGGATAAGGGGTAATCATTTGGGCTGAGATATGGAGAAATCTCTTCGCTCAGAGGATTATGAACATTTGGAACTCTAAGCCAGAGGCTTGTGGAGGCTCATTGAATATATTTAAGACTGAGATGGACAGATATTTGGTCTCTGAGTGAATCATGGATGAGAAAGTGAAGTTGAAACTGAAAATCAATCAGATTATACTGAATGGTGGAGCAAAATCTACAGGCCATATTGTCTATTCCTGCTCCTATTTCATATGTTCTTATGTTTTAAGGAGCTTCTTAAAGGGGGGAGGGTGAGAATTATAGGGAGGGAATCCCGGAGTTTAGCACGTTGGCAGTGGAAAGAACAGTTAAAATCAGAGTTATTCAAGAGATCAGAAATAGACGGGTATGAATATCTCACAGGGCTATGGGACTGGAGGAAGTTACAGAGATAGAGAGGAACAAAACCATGGAGAGATTTAAGAATAAGGATAATTTAAGGCAGTTGCTGCATTAATGATCTGGAAGATGGAACTGAGGGCATGGTGGCTAAATTTGCGGATGATACAAAGACATGGAACACTACAGCACAAACAGGCCCTTCGGCCCACGAGTTGCACCGATCATATCCATACCTATGAGACCTATCTATAACTCTCAATCCTGTTAAATCCCATGTACTCATCCAGAAGTCTCTTAAAAGACCCCAGCGAGTTCACCTCTACCACCACCGATGGCAGCCAATTCCATTTACCCGCCACCCTCTGAGTGAAAAACTTACCCCTGACATCTCCTTTGTACCTGCTCCCCAGCACCTTAAATCTGTGCCCTCTCATAGCGACCATTTCAGCCCTGGGAAATAGCCTCCAAGAATCCAATTTCCAACATGTTGCGGGTCAGATAGTGTTGAGGAAGTGGGAAGGCTGGAGAATGACTTGGACAGGCTGGGAGAGTGGCAAATGGAATATAATGTGGGAAAGTATGAGGCTATGCACTCTGGTAGGAAGAATAGAGATGTAAACTATTTTCTAAATGGAGAAAGGCTTTGGAAATCTGAAGCACAAAGGAACTTGGGAGATCTGGTTCAGGATTCTTAAAATTAACGTGAAGATTCAGTTGCCATAAACTTAGTCAAAGAATTGAATACTACAAAGAACAACACAGCACAGGAAACAGGCCCTTCGGCCTAACGAGCCTGCACTACCATCTTAACAAAGCATTTTCCTACACCTACCTTGACCCGTGTATATGCGTATGGTACCCCCATTGGAAACCAGATTCAGGGAAGACTAATTTAGGGACAATTTGTTACACCGATCAGCCTAAGAGCACATCTTTGGGGAGTGGGAGGAAACCAGAGCGCCCGGAGGAAACCCACACAAGCACGGGGAGAATGCGTAAACTCCCGCAGACACCGGCCCAAATTCATGTATCTATACAGCAATCAGTGATAGTCACTGAGCTGTCGTGTTGCCCAGCAAGTGGTCCAGTTTAAGCGTACACTAACGACGTGAAGCACTAGGCTACTCTCGAAACATCCAAGAGCAGCCCTCGCACGACCCATCGCGTGTATGCCCCTCGTTGGACAACAAGGCGGACTGAATCACCTATGGATTAAAAGAGAAGAACATCAATAACATCCACATCCTTATACAAACATTCAAGGGAATCCCCAGAAGCTCAGAAGTAAAACAAGTGAGCCAGAAAATATTTTGGAAGGTCCATAGGAATCAGTTGATTCCCAGAAATGTCCCAAGGCTCCTGAATCTTATAAAACCGTCTCCTATATCCCTCCATCTCTATTCTGCTCATGTGCCTATCTAAGTATCCCTTAAACAACTCCAGCGTGCCTGCCTCCACCACCTTACTTGGCAGAGCATTCCCTATCCCCACAACCCTCTGTGTGAAAAACCTCTCTCTAACATCCGAATTATACCTCCCCCTCCTGCTTCACCCTAAACCCATGACAGGGTATAGATGTTTAGGGGGAGAATTACAGAATATGAGGGGTAGCCAGCTGCTTATTGGTAGCATGTGTCACTGACAGCTAGTGGATAGTAGGGTGTGGGCTGAGTGTGCTTTTCCGATCACTATTTCCTCCTGTGTGGCAAGAGTGTAACTTTCTAATGTGCACTTCCAGGGTTTAGACTTCCTGCCAGGATAATGTACTCTCTGTAATTAACTTCTGCACCTTCTGGCCCCTTCACAAAGGAAAAAAAGACACAACAATCTAATTCTGTGGCTACTGAGAAGCCACTCTGTCAGGAATCAGCACGCAGTTTGTAAGACAGTAAATCATTGCGGCAATCACATATTAAAAGAGCACTGATTGAAACCCAGGAGTGCACAACTTCATGAAATAGAGGAAAATAGGCAACAATGTGTTTTCTTAATGGTTCCTGAAGACATCTTTTGTACGTGAACCATTTCTGCTGTGTACATAAAAGACTTGCTGGTTAGGGTGCGTTGGCCGTGCTAAATTTTCCCTCAGTGTATCTGAACAGGTGTCGGAGTGTGGCGACTATGGGATTTTCACAGTAACTTTGTTGCAGTGTTAATGTACGTGTGATACGAATAAATAAACTTTAAAAACTTTAAAATTGAACTTTAAAAACTTTAAACTTCAAACACAGTTTTAAGAAGGGGAGAGTGTAACATTGAATGAAGCTGCAGAGAACGAGAGGTAAAACCATTAAATAATTTAACATGGTAATGAGAATGTTAAATTTGACCCATTTTTGGTAGTAGGAATCAGTGTAGATTGGTAAGGGTGGCATGGTGGGCAGCATAAACATGAGGGTCACGGGGTGGGGGAGCCAGAGATGATTTGGGATAATTTAGACTGGATGTCAGTCAAGCAAGCTCCAAGGTTGCCAGCAGTCTGGGCAGCGCGGTAGCACAGTGGTTAGCAGTGCTGCTTCACAGCTCCAGGGTCCTGGGTTTGATTCCTGGCTTGGGTCACTGTCTCTGTGGAGTTTGCACATTCTCCTTGTGTCTGCGTGGGTTTCCTCTGTGTGCTCCGGTTTCCTCTCACAGTCCAAAGATGTATGGGTTAGGTTAATTGGCTATGCTAAAATTGCCCCTTAGTGTCCTGGAATCTGTAGGTTAGAGGGATTAGTGGGTAAATGTGTAGGATATGGGGGTAGGGCCTGGGTGGGATTGTGTTCGGTGCAGACTCGATCGGTCAAAGGGCCTGTTTCTGCACTGTAGGGTTCTATGTTCTATGTTCATCTGAACAGATAATCAGTGAAGAGGAAGGAGATGCTCCCCTGTTCACCTTTCCCCCTTATCATCATGTTCAACATTCCACCCCATCCCACCTTACTGGGAGCTGTCAGCATGGCCCCAGAGTGACTTATATCACTGTCCAGAACCATCGTTGAATGTCATCTGCTCTCCTACCCATCAAACCAGCAATGGCCAATGCTCCTGCTTGGTGCTGTGGGTTTGCCTCTTATTCATAGCAGTTCTATGAAGCACGACTTTCCTGGAGGCAAAGGGTAGTCCCGCCTCATGCTAATTGCCAGTTAATCGGAAGTGGGTTGGGGAGCCCGTACTCTGTGTAAAATCCAGCACCTGACTTAGGGCTAATAAGCTACAAAAATAAAGATGACGTTTGAGTGGATTCATTACACTAATAATAGTGTTTGCTTCATAATGCAGAAGTAAAAAGACATGACCCTGGCCAACTCAGTTAGACTCTCGATTTACCCCAATCTAAAGAACAAAGAACAACACAGCACAGGAAACAGGCCCTTTGGCCCAACGAGCCCGCGCCACCATTTTAATATTATGAGTGCCGTCCTCTACCAATGACCTTTGTCTACACCTATTGGGGAAGACTGAGGGAAGACTAACTTAGGGACAATTTGTTACACCAATCAGCCTAATATCTGTGTGTCTTCAAGAGGCATATTGTAGGTGAAGAAAGGGAAAGACCAAACTTGGATCCTTGGGTTTTTTTGGAAATATGGGAGTGGAAAGAGATTGTAGAACACTACAGCACAAACAGGCTCTTCGGCCCACGAGTTGCGCCGATCACAACACCTGGTGTCTCACAACACCAGGTTAAAGTCCAACCAGTTTATTTGATGGTAATCCCACAAGCTTTCAGAAATGGTGTTCCTTCATCAGATGTGTGGAAGGCCTGCAAGTCCTCCATACTGAAGAAGTTTATCCCTGCCGTCTCTCGAGTTCTGCTGCAGAGTGTCTTTTTTCTCAGAAAGAACATTGTGGATTTTATGATTGGATTCATGAACCGTCCACTTATCGGATGGCCTACTAAGTGGCTCAGCAGCATCAGTCGCGGTTATATTCTAATTGTCAGTCTGGGCCCCTTGCGAATTATTCTGCCAAAATAGTCAGGCCTTATAGAACATAGAACATAGAACATTACAGCACAAACAGGCCCTTCGGCCCTCGAGTTGCGCCGATCACATCAACCCCACCAATCTATAGACCTATCTATAACCCCCAATCCCATTAAACCCCATATACTCATCCAGAAGTCTTTTAAAAGACCCCAGCGAGTTCGCCTCCACCACCGATGACGGCAGCCGATTCCATTCACTCACCACCCTCTGAGTGAAAAACTTACCCCTGACATCACCTCTGTACTTCCCTCCCCGCACCTTAAATCTGTGTCCTCTCGTAGCGACCATTTCAACCCGGGGAAATAGCCTCTGAGAGTGCACCCTATCTATTCCTCTCAACATTTTATAAACTTCTATCAGGTCTCCTCTCAACCTTCGTCTCTCCAGGGAAAAGAGTCCCAGCTCCCTGAACCTATCTTCATAAGGCATGCCTCCCAGTCCAGGCAACATCCTTGTAAATCTCCTCTGCACCCTTTCAATAGCTTCTATGTCTTTCCTATAGTGAGGCGACCAGAACTGCGCACAGTACTCCAAATGAGTTTGTCATGCCAAGAAAACAATCTTTTTTGGGGAATGAGAAGGAGTTGCCTCTTCTAATCTCTTGACTTTTAAAACTAATCGAAAGCTTCAAGGACTGCCTGTCAGTGTGTGATTGCTGTGTGACTGGACAGGTTCTTTCAGTTAAGAGAACCATGTTTCAGCTCTGAAGTAATTAAGGAGCTGGATGCGATCAGCAGGATTGATCTGTTGCAGAAAGGAAAGCTAACGTGCTCCTTCTCAATGCGTCTCACACAGGCTGAGCTTGGATAGGACGCAGCAAACAAAACAGGGTCGGTTAGCAATTGATCTTTTGTAATCCCTATTTCCAAGACAGCATGGTCCACTTTCCACTCCCCGACTGACTTCATCACAGATGTCCCACTTGCTGTGAGGCCCCAGGCTTTACCCCGTGGAGGGAGCTGGCATTAACACCTCTCATTTGTTAAACTGCAGGTTCATCCATTTGAGGATAGGAGGGCAACCAAGGCACATAGTCACATAGCACTGAATATCTGGATGTTTGCAATGGTAACACGTCAGATTGAGTATTCAAAAGTAATGGTTTCTTTCCAAATGGACGTGACGTCAGGAATGATTACTCAGAATGTTCTGTTACCTTGGAAACACTCCCTATACGTCTGCTCAATAAGAACATAAGAAATAGGAGCAGGAGTAGGCCATCTAACCCTTCGAGCCTGCCCCGCCATTCAATAAGATCATGGCTGATCTGAAGTGGATCAGTTCCACTTCCCCGCTTTCTCCCCTTAACCCTTAATTCCCCTGTCTATCAGAAACTTATCTACCCGAGACTTAAATATATTTAGCGAGGTAGCCTCCACCACTTCAATAGGCAGAGAATTCCAGAGATTTACCACCCTTTGAGTGAAGAAGTTCCTCCTCAACTCCCATCTAAACTGCCCACCCCTTATCTTGAGGCTGTGCTCTCTAGTCCTGCTGTCCTTTCTAAGCAGAAAGAATCTCTTTACCTCTACCCTATCCATCCCCTTCATTATCTTATACGTCCCTATAAGATCTCCCCTCAGCCTTCTAAACTCCAACAAGTACAGACCCAGTCTATTTAGTCTCTCTTCATAGTCCAACCCCCTCATCTCCAGTATCAGCCTAGTGAACCTCCTCTGCACTCCCTCCAAGGCCAATATATCCTTGCGCAAGTGCGGTGCCCAAAACTGCACACAGTACTCCAGCTGCGGTCTCACCAGTGCCCTGCACAGTTGCAGCAAGATGTTAGAGATGGAGGGATACAGGAGACTTTTCTAAATAAAGATCAAGAGTTTTGAGACGTCCCTGGGAATCAATTGATTCCTACGGACCTTCCAAAATATTTCATGGCTCACTTGCTTTATTTCTGAGCTTCTGGGGATTCCGTAAATGTCTGTCTAAGTTTTTGCATGTTTATTGATGTCTTTTCTTTTACTTCATAGGTGATTCGGTCCACCTTGTTGTCCAACGAGGGACATACACGCGGTGAGTCGTGCGAGGGCTTCTCTTGAATGTTTCGAGAGTAGCCTAGTGCTTCACGTCGTTAGTGTGTGCTTAAACTGGACCAGATGCTGGACAACACAACAGCTCAGTGACTATCACTGTTTGCTGTGCAGACACATGGATTTGGGCCAGTGTCTGTGGGAGTTTGCACGTTCTCCCCGTGCTTGTGTGGGTTTCCTTCAGGTGCTCCGGTTTCCTCCCACACCCCAAAGATGTGCTCTTAGGCTGATTAGTGTAACAAATTGTCCCTAAATTAATCGTCCCTCAATCTTCCCCAATAGGTTAGACAAAAGTCATGGGTAGAGGAGGGCACTCACAATGTTAAAATGGCGGCACGGGCTTGTTGGGCTAAGGGGCCTGTTTCCCGTGCTGTGTTGTTCTTTGTTGTTGTGAGTCCAAGCTGATTGCCTCAGTAATGAAAACCCAGGCTCACTCGTTAACATTCCCAAACCTCTTCAACCTCAGAAGTCAAATAAAAGTGAAATTTGAGTCAGTAACATTGAACCAGTACTAAGAAATCAAGAATTCTATCACAGGAGTTGCCAATGAGCTGGGTAACAACTATGAAACGCTTTGAATTTCCGAGTAAGCGCTCCGGTAATCCAGTCTCTGACAATATTTCCTTCATGGTAATGTTTGTTGTTGATTTAGAACTCATCTTCATGGAGATGAGTCAGAGGTAAGGCTTAATGACATGTAACTATGGCAACAGTCAGCGGCAGGGCTGCTGTTTGCCGAACTTCATTTTCGTTCTGTCGCTAAATGGTTACTCATTGAGTTGGACTTCAGGAACCCAGCCTAAACCCCCCTTGATAAGTCTCATATTATCTTCAATCTAATCAAACGCCGAGCTAGCTAATTAGATCAATACTCTGAGTGCCCCTATCCTTCTGTCTGTGGTTCTTTGTTGTTAAGACTCATTTCCATCAATCTAGTTAGAGTTGTTTTTTCAGGAAATAGGCAGGGGTGATATCAAAATCTGTAATACATTAGCAAACCACCATCAAACACGACTGGTTGAAGTTGCTGCGGAAACTGGAATACCCGGAGGAAACCCACGCAGACACGAGGAGAATGTGCAAACTCCACACAGACAGTGACCCGAGCCGGGAATCGAACCCAGGAACCCTGGAGCTGTGAAGCAGCAGCGCCAACCCACTGTGCCACCGTGCCACCCACAGTCCTCGCTGTATTAATGGGCTGATGAAATTGTATAAAGATGCTTTATCCAAGCTGAACTTTGCTCAGAAACTGTGTTGTCAGCCATGGCACTGTTAACACTGGGTGGCACGGTAGCACTGTGGGTTAGCACTGCTTTGCTTCACAGCTCCAGGGTCCTGGGTTCGATTCCCAGCTCGGGTCACTGTCTGTGTGGAGTTTGCACATTCTCCTCGTGTCTGCGGGGTTTCCTCCCACAGTCCAAAGATGTGCGGGTTAGTTTGATTGGTCGTGCTAAGAAATTGCCCCTTAGTGTCCAAGGATGTATAGGTTAGAGGGATTAGTGGGTATAATATGTAGGGATATGAGGGTAGGGCCTGGGTGGGATTGTGTTCAGTGCAGACTCGATGGGCTGAAGGGCCTCCTTTTGCACCGTAGGATTCTATGAGGATCAGAGAGCACAGATTTAAGGTGATTGGCAAAGGTGGCACGAGGGAAATGTTTTTGATGCAGTAAGTGTTTAGGATTTGGGATGAGATGCCTGGGAATGTAGTTGAGGTGGATTCAATCTTTCAAAAGAGAACTTGATCATTATCTGGAAAGGAAACTTTTGCAGGGCGATGGGGGAAAGCTAGGTGGGTGGTACTACATGCATTGCTGTTCCAGAGATCCAGCATGATATAATGGGCTGATATGGCTTCCCCCTGTGCCGCAGCCATTCTATGGTTCAATGAGCCTATTTTCTGCCATTACTTTGGGCCATCACTCACTGGAACCCTTGTGTTTGCCTTTGCCACCTCCAGACTCAGCAAGTTCCCAACTTCAACCCTCTGTAATCTTCAGCTCATCCAGAATTCTGCTGCTCTCATCCCAATTTGCACTTAGTTCTGTTCTAGAAATCACAGAAACCCTACAGTGCAGAAAGAGGCCCTTCGGCCCATCGAGTCTGCACTGACCACAACCCCACCCATTCCCTACCCCCATATCCCCTACATATTTACCCACTAATCCCTCTAAACCACACATCTCCGAACACTAAGGGACAATTTTAGCATGGCCAATCAACCTAACCCACACATCTTTGGACCGTGGGAGGAAACCCACGCAGACACGAGGAGAATGTGCAATCTCCACACAGACAGTGACCCGAGCCAGGAATCGAACTCAGGACCCTGGAGCTGTGAAGCAGCAGTGCTAACCACTGTGCTCCCCTTGTCGCCCTAATCTCATTGCCCCTGTCATTGCTCGTCTACATTTGCTGTCAGGTACCTATTGCCTCAAAATTTGAAATTCTTATACTGATGTTTGAGAGCCACCTGGGATTCGCCCCAAGTGCTGCCACTCCACCACCTTTAACTCTCTGACTCCAGCCTCTCCCACAGTCCAAAGATGTGGGGGTTGGGTTGATTGGCCATGCTGAAATTGCCCCTTAGTGTCTGCGATGTGTAGGTTAGAAGGATTAGGGGGTAAAATATGTCGGGATATGGGAGGTAGTGCCTGGGTGGGATTGTGTTCGGTGCAGACTCGATGGGCTGAATGCCCTCTTTTAGTGCTGCAGAGATTCTAAGTTCTTATATATCTTCCCAATTCAATTGACCCTGTCTTTGGCAACTATACAATCTGCTGCCAGGCCTAATGTCCTCGAACACCATATCCAAACACCATTGTCTCTTCACCCAGCTCGAAACCCACTTCTTCTTCCAAGATTATGGCCAGCCTTCTTAACCTTACGGGCTACATGCCAGTTGGTCCCTAGTGATCATGGAGTCTGTGTGACATTCTGAACATTTCCAGTTTGGCCTCGAAGACACTTGGTGCTTTATCATATAGTTAAATGTGTTTTAACAAAATGTTCAGCCTGGAGCAAACTGCAGATAAATGGTGGTACTTTTTGACTTATCCGAGATGTAGGGGCCAATGTTAAGTGATTATTCTGCCAGTCTCTTTATCCTGGTGTGTCCCAGTTGATTTCCTTTTAAATCACATTAACAGGATAATGGCGGGTCAGATACTATCACTCCCAGCACCAATTTATTACAATTACATTCATAGCAGTTCTATCTAATTGGCTGCTTTTGCAACAGTGAGGCAGAGAAACTGAAAGATTTCTTGCCAAAGGAAACAGGAATCCGAGAAGTAAGGATAATAGGAGGGTCTTGGACGTCGCTGGGTTGTGGGGGGGGGCGTTGGAAGCTGGTCTCGAAATAGATTCGGAGCAGCACCAGCTCGACAGCTGACGGAAGGCTGCTGTTGAAGAATAACCTTGGGAAAATATTAGCTGGGGAGAGATCTGAGGACATGCCGGCACAGCTGACTTCTGGGCTGATTGAAGGGGCACCCTGATACTGCTCCAGTAAATAAGGAGAGACGTTAGGGAAGCTAAAGTTCCAGTTGAAGGATTTGGGCACCTTATCTCATGGAGATTTGATATGGTTGACTTTTTGTCACTCACCGAGGAGTTTGAAAAACTCAGCTATCTGTGATCCTTCAGGATGTTTTTCAGGATGCTGGGGGGGGGAGGGGGGGGGGGGGGTGGTCCTGACGGTGGAATGTCTGGAATGAGGGCAGCTCCAGGGCTTCACAATGACTTCCCAATTTGGTAATAGAGGGGGGGGGGGGGGGGCGGGGCGGTGTCATTGCACAATATTGTGCAATCATGTCTCTCATCTGTTTTTCCACGAAGGCAATGAGGAGTGCAGACTGCTGCCTTCTTCATGATTTTGATGAAACTGAGGTGGAGAAGAAGGGCCCGTGGTTGAGGGAAGAGTTTCGTCCTGAGGAACATCAATCATCAAGACCCAACAGTTGATGAGAGACCAATTCCAGGCGTTTGGCAGAATCCGGGGTGTACAGAAGATGCCCCTTATGCTTACCATGAGTCAGAGACAGTGACAAAGGCATCGCCACTTGTCAGGGAATGTGGTGACTCACACCTGCCAGGAGGATCTGAGACCACAGGGACTGGGAGGATATCCATTGATAGCGGCTCTAAAGGTGACCAACATACTCAATGATTTTGCATATGACACATTTCAGGGATCTACCAGGGAATATTGCAATCCTCCACTCATAAATGCACACGAGAGGCCACTGATACTCAGTGAGACACACAATTCAGTCCAGTTATCTCTGGATGAAGCCAGCCAGTTTGCCAGAGCAGTTTGCAGCGATCTTTGGCTCCCCACAGGGTACCATTGACCACATGCACATGGCCTCAAAAACTCCCTGACAGCAGTCACTGAGATTTACCAACAGGAAAGATGACCACTCTCTCAACAGGCAGCTGATCACCAGAAGCAGATGATGCAGTTTTGTGCAAAGTACCCTGGGAGGTGGCACAACTCCTACATCTAGAATCATTCGCAGGTACAAAGAACAATACAGCACAGGAAACAGGCCCTTCGGCCCAACGAACCCACGCCGCCATTTTAACATTATGTGTGCCCTCCTCTACCTATGACCTTTGTCTACGCCTATTGGGGAAGATCGAGGGGAGACTAATTTAGGGACAATTTGTTACACCAATCAGCCTAAGAGCACATCTTTGGGGTGTGGGAGGAAACCGGAGCACCCGGAGAAAACTCACGCAAGCACAGGGAGAATGTGCAAACTCCCACAGACACCGACCCAAATCCATGTATCTGCACAGCAATCAGTGATAGTCACTGAGCTGTCCTGCCAGTTGGTCCAGTTTAAGCACACACTAACGACGTGAAGCACTAGGCAACTCTCGAAGCAAAATCCAAGAGCAGCCCTCGCACGACCCACCGCATGTATGCCCCTTGTTGGACAACAAGGCAGACCGAATCACCTGTGGATTAAAAGAAAAGACATCAATAAACATACAAAACTTAGACAGATATTTATGGAATCCCCAGAAGCTCAGAAGTAAGACAAGTGAGCCATAAAATATGTTGGAAGGTCCATATGAATCAATTGATTCCCAGAGATGTCCTAAGGCTCTTGATCCTTATTGAGAACAGTCTCCTGTATCCCTCCATCTCTAGTCTGCTCATGTGCCTATCTAAGTAAGGTGCCACAGATCTTCTATCACTGTCCTGGGGGACTGATACCAGGTTAGCTGACCCACACTTCCCTGGGTTTTTTCTGTAGCCATCTTGAATAGCAATGTGACATTTGCTAACTTCTAATATGCCATTGTACATCCAGCAACATTCACAACTAGTCAGAGAGTGAACCAGTTCATGTCCAAATGAAGCAAGACCTGGACACTACCCAGCCTTAGGCTGACAATTGGCAAGTAACATTCATGCCACACAGGTGCCAGGCAATGACTATCACCAATAAGAGAGGATCTAACCATCGTTCCTTGACTAGGAATTCTGTGGTGAGTAACTCATTTCCTGACTCACCAGAGCCTGTCCATCATCTACATGGCACAAGTCAGAAAGGTGATGGAACTTGTCTGGATGAGTCCAGCTCCAAGAACTTCCATTGATTGGAACCCCATCCACAAACATTCACTCCCTCCATTAACAACACGTAATGGCAGTACAAAGAACAAAGAACAACACAGCTCGGGAAACAGGCCCTTCGGCCCAAGGAGCCCGCGCCGCCATTTTAACATTGCGGTCCCCTCTCCACCCATGACCCTTGTCTATGCTTATGGCACTCCACATTGGAAACCAAATTGAGGGGAGACTAATTTAGGGACAGTTTGTTACACCAATCAGCCTAAGTGTAACAAAGTAGTGTGTACAACCTACACGATGCAGTGCAGGAACTCACCAAGGCTCCTTACACAGCAACTTCCAAACCCATAACCTCTATCATCTAAGAAAGAAAAAGGCAGCAGATACCTGGGAACCCTGCCAATAAGATGCGCCTCTTCAAACCCACACACCACCCTGACTTGGAAATATATCGCTGTTCCTTCTGTCGCTGGGTCAAAATCCTGGAACTCCCTCCCTAACAGCACTGTGGGTGTACCTCCATCACATGGACTGCAGTGGCTCAAGAAAGCAGCTCACCATCACCTTCTCACCATCATTAGGGATGGACAATAAATGCTGACCCAGCCAGTGGTATCCTCCACATCCCTTGAATTATCTTTTTAAGATGTCAAGATTGAGGGCATTTGAGGTATATGTGATCCCTGCAGGTGTCTCTTCTGAACTCTACGATGGAGATTGTCAGCTCCTGCGGTTTTGTAGAATATTTCTGGTTTATAGAGAGCAACCCCCCACTCAGATGTGATACATAGAGTTTGGCCCATATTAAACCCTGTCTTCAGTGATGTCCATTGGTCACCTGTTATAATAACAACAGACATAGCCTGTCTCTCCTGCATAGAAAGTACCTTTCCCTTTCTGAACAGTTGTCACATAAAAATGACAGCATGGGAGTTGCACATTTGGCCTAACTGGTTAATGGAGGTGATTATGTTCCACACGCAAGTCTCTCCAGTAAACACGAGAAACATATCCTTCCATTCCTCTCTCCCTCATGTCTGCCTAATTGCTCCCTAAGTGCATCTGTGCTATTCATCTTAAACGGTCCGTGTGACAGGGACTCCCACATTCTCTTCACTCTGGGTAAAGAAACCTTTGTCATTAATTCCTTAACTGATTTATGGAATTGGCTGTGCATTCATTTAACCACTAATTAGCATCTCCTTCCACTTTATAACTTCTATTTAATAACAGTAATTTGCATTTATAAAGTGCTTTACAATGCATAATAATTCACAACAAGCCAAAGGATATGTCAGGAGGGATGAACAAAAACTTGATTTTTCATTTATGGAGCGTTGGTGTCCCACACTGACCTGGGCCAGCGTTTGAGCGGAGTGGCTTGCTCAAGCCATTTCAGAGGGCAGTTAGGGGTTGACCACATTGCTGTGGGTTTGGAGGCCAATGGATGTCAGATTTCCTTTGCTAAAGGGCATTTGATGTACTTTGGTCTTCATTAAACTCTTCATTCCAGATGACATTGTCATGGTGGGAATTGAACCCCAGCTGGTTCGCCTGGATCACTAATCCTGTGACAATTCCACCACATTAAACATGAACTTCATAAAAGATAAAAAGAAACAAATTGCTGAGCAACAGAAATCACAATAAATTATCTAAAAATTAAGATGACTATTTTGCTGTGTGAAAGGGTGCACGTGTCCTGCTCACTCCCCAGCCTCAGGGTACTCACCACTGTCAGACTGGGTAAGAGTGGGTGCTAGTTGGTGTGTGTGGGAGAGAGTGAGTGAGAACTCAAACTGGGAGTGAGCCAGTCACATACGCTTTCCCCTCCCGCTCACTTCCCCTCGCTCTCACACACTCACCCACTCTCACGCACCCTAACCTGCTCACTCACTCAGCCTCACTCATACACTCAGTCACACTCATTCGCTCACTCACTCACTCTCACTCATACACTCACTCACTCACCCAGCCTCACTCACACACACTCATTCACTCACTCACTCAACCTCACTCATACGCTCTCACTCACTCAGCCTCACTCATTCACTCACTCAACCTCACTCATACACTCTCTCACTCACTCAGCCTCACTCATACACTCTCTCACTCACTCAGCCTCACTCATACACTCACTCACATTCATTGACTCACTCACTCAGCCTGACTCATACACTCAATCACACTCATTCACTCACTCAACCTCACTCACACACTCACTCAGCCTCACTCATACACTCACTCACACTCATTCACTCACTCACTCAACCTCACTCATACACTCACTCACTCAGCTTCACTCATACACTCACTCACACTCATTCACTCACTCGCTCAGCCTTACTCAAATACTCACTCACTCACTCACCCACCCTCACTTTTGAACCTATCAGCAGCAAATACAGAAGAAAAATAGGCTGTGATTGGAGGAGCAGCTCCCTGCAGAACCATAGCACAAGAGAACCATAGAAAATTACAGCTCAGAAACAGGCCTTTTGGCCCTTCTTGTCTGTGCCGAACCATTTTTTGCCTCGTCCCACTGACCTGCACTTGGACCATATCCCTCCACACCCCTCTCATCCATGAACACGTCCAAGTTTTTCTTAAATGTTAAAAGTGAGCCTGCATTTATCTGGCAGCTCATTCCACACTCCCCCCACTCTCTGTGTGAAGAATCCCCCCCCTAATAATACCTTTAAACTTTTCTCCTTTCACCTTTAACCCATGCTCTTTGGTTTTTTTTTCCCCTAGCCTCAGTGGAAAAAGCCTGCTTGCATTCACTCTATCTACACCCATCAAAATCTTATACACCTCTATCAAATCTCCCCTCATTCTTCTACACTCCAGGGAATAAAGTCCTAACCTTACTAACCTTATCGAGTTCTTTGAGAAAGTGACCGGGAGGTGGATAGGGGTAAGGCAGTTGATGTGGTGTATATGGATTTTAGCAAGGCGTTTGATAAGGTTCACCATGGTAGGCTTCTGCAGAAAATGCTGATGTATGGGATTGGGGGTGATCTAGGTAATTGGATCAGGAATTGGCTGGCAGATAGGAGACAGAGGGTGGTGGTTGATGGTAAATATTCGTCATGGAGTTCGGTTACAAGTGGTGTGCCTCAGGGATCTGTTTTGGGGCCACTGCTGTTTGTAATTTTTATTAATGATCTGGATGAGGGTATAGTTGGGTGGATTAGTAAGTTTGCTGATGACACCAAAGTCGAGGTGTGGTAGATTGTGAGGAAGGGTGTCTTAGTTTGCAGGGTGACTTAGAAAGGTTGCAGAGCTGGGCTGCGAGGTGGCGGATGGAGTTGAATGTGGAGAAGTGTGAGGTAATTCATTTTGGTAGGAATAACAGATGTGTTGAGTATAGGGCTAACGGGAGGACTTTGAATAGTGTGGAGGAGCAGAGGGATATAAGTGTATGTGTACATAGATCCCTGAAAGTTGGGAATCAAGCAGATAAGGTTGTTAAGAAGGCCTACGGTGTCTTGGCGTTTATTGGTAGGGGGATTGAATTTAGGAGTCGCAGCGTCATGATGAAACTGTACACAACTCTGGTGCGGCCGCACTTGGAGTTTTGTGTGCAGTTCTGGTCCCCACATTACAGGAAGGATGTGGAGGCTTTGGAGAGGGTGCAGAGGAGGTTTACCAGGATGTTGCCTGGTATGGAGGGGAGATCCTATGAGGAGAGACTGAGAGATTTGGGGTTGTTTTCGCTGGAAAGAAGGCGGCTAAGAGGGGATCTTATTGAAACATATAAGATGATTAGAGGTTTAGACAGGGTAGATAGTGATAGCCTTTTTCCTAGGATGGAGAAAGCTAGCATGAGGGGGCACGACTTTAAATTAAGGGGGGGTAGTTATAGGACTGATGTCAGGGGTAGGTTCTTTACCCAGAGGGTGGTGAGGGACTGGAATGCCCTGCCAGCTGCAGTTGTAAATGCGCCCAGTTTGGGGGCGTTTAAGAGATCTGTGGATAGGTTTATGGATGAAAAGGGATTGGTTTAGGCTAGTGGGTCATTGTTTTGTAACTGGTCAGCGCAACATCGTGGGCCAAAGGGCCTGTTCTGCGCTGTAATGTTCTATGTTCTAACCTATTCAATCTCTCTGTAACTCAGCTTCTCAAGTCCCGGCAACATCCTTGTGAACCTTCTCTGCACTCTTTCAACCTTATTTTCAACCTTCCTGTAACTAGGTGACCAAAACTGTACACAATGCTCTAAATTCGGCCTCACCAATGCCTTATACAACCTTACCGTAACACTCCAACTTTTATACTCGATACTCCGATTTATAAAGGCCAGTGTACCAAAAGCACTCTTTACGACTCTATCTACCTGTGACGTCACTTTTAGGGAATTCTGTATCTGTATTCCCAGATCCCTCTGTTCAACTGCACTCTTCAGAGTCCTAACATTTAGCCAGTAAATCTTCAAACTCACTGATCCGTCAAACCAGCATTTTCCATGAACTCTCCGGGCTCCTGTGTGGAGGAGCTTTGGAGGCTGCCAGCTGGACATGCCTGAATTAGGGCCTGTGCGGTGAACTGCAATCTTTATCTTGGCGGATCTGCTGGACATTAATTCCCTGAGGTCCGGTTCATTGTGGGAATGTCAGATATTCACATTGTTGTGAATTGTAATGGGCCAACCAACTGCACCTCATGATGCTGCACCTCCTTACCCCCAGCATGGGCTGGCAGCTGCCTTATCTGGTGCCAGGCAGGAAGCTCCCTTGGCGCCATATATTGGGCAACAAGCTGACCTCTCGTGTAAGCAGCCCCGGCACATTTAAAAGTAGCGGCATGTTGGCAACATGGACTTGAAATTCATTCTGATTTCATAGAACATAGAACACTACAGCGCAGAACAGGCCCTTCGGCCCACGATGTTGCGCCGACCAGTTAAAAAACAATGACCCACTAACCTAAACCTTTTCGTCTATAAACCTATCCACGGATCTCTTAAACGCCCCCAAACTGGGCGCATTTACAACTGCAGCAGGCAGGGCATTCCAATCCCTCACCACCCTCTGGGTAAAGAATCTACCCCTGACATCTGTCCTATAACTACCCCCCCTTAATTTAAAGCCATGCCCCCTCATGCTAGCTTTCTCCATCCGAGGAAAAAGGCTATCACTGTCCACCCTATCTAATCATCTTATATGTTTCAATAAGATCCCCTCTTAGCCGCCTTCTTTCTAGCGAAAACAACCCCAAATCCCTCAGTCTCTCCTCATAGGACCTCCCCTCCATACCAGGCAACATCCTGGTAAACCTCCTCTGCACCCTCTCCAAAGCCTCCACATCCTTCCTGTAATGTGGGGACCAGAACTGCACACAGTACTCCAAGTGCGGCCGCACCAGAGTTGTGTACAGTTGCAACATGATGCTGCGACTCCTAAATTCAATCCCCCTACCAATAAACGCCAAGACAGCATATGCCTTCTTAACAACCTTATCTACTTGATACCCAACTTTCAGGGATCTATGTACACATACACCTAGATCCTCTGCTCCTCCACACTATTCAAAGTCCTCCCGTTAGCCCTATACTCGACACATCTGTTATTCCTACCAAAGTGAATTACCTCACACTTCTCCGCATTAAACTCCATCCGCCACCTCTCGGCCCAGCTCTGCAACCTTTCTAAGTCACCCTGCAAACTATGACACCCTTCCTTACAATCTACCACACCTCCGACTTTGGTGTCATCAGCAAATTTACTAATCCACCCAACTATACCCTCATCCAGATCATTAATAAAAATTACAAACAGCAGTGGCCCCAAAACAGATCCCTGAGGCACACCACTCGTAACCGAACTCCATGACGAATATTTACCATCAACCACCACCCTCTGTCTCCTATCTGTGAGTCAATTCCTGATCCAATTTCCTAGATTACCCTCAATCCCATACATCTGCATTTTATGCAGAAGCCTACCATGGTGAACCTTATCAAATGCCTTACTAAAATCCATATATACCACGTCAACTGCCTTACCCCCATCGACCTCTTTGGTCACTTTCTCAAAAAACTCAATAAGGTTAGTAAGGCACGACCTACCCGGTACAAAACCATGCTGACTATCTCCAATCAATTCATTACTCTCCAAATAACTATAAATCCTATCCCTAATAATTTTTCTAAAACCTTGTCCACAACAGAAGTAAGACTCACCGGTCTATAATTCCCGGGGAAGTCTCTGTTCCCCTTCTTAAACAATGGGACAACATTCGCTATCCTCCAATCTTCCGGTACTATACCAGAGGCCAACGACGACCTGAAGACCAGAGCCAGAGGCTCTGCAATCATCTCTCTTGCCTCCCAGAGAATCCTAGGGTAAATCCCATCCGGACCAGGGGAATTATCTATTTTCAAACCCTCAAGAATATCCAGCACATCCCCCTTATCAACTGCAATACTGTCTATTTTACAGCCCTGCAACCCAGTGTCCTCCTCAGCTACATTCATGTCCCCCTGCGTGAACACCGAAGAGAAATATTGGTTCAATGCCTCACCAATCTCTTCCGCTTCCACACACAACTTCCCTCTGCTGTCTGTAACTGGCCCTAATCTTGCCCTAACCAACCTTCTATTCTTGACATACTTATAGAACGCCTTAGGATTCTCCTTAATCTATCAGCCAAAGTCTTCTCATGTCCTCTTTTAGCCCTTCTTAACTCACTCTTCAACTCCCTCCTAGCCAATCTAAAGCTTTCTAGTGCACTACCCGAGCCCTCAAGTCTCATCCGAACATAAGCCTCCTTTTTCTTTTTAACCAACGAATCAACATTTTTAGTGCACCACGGTTCCCTAGCCCTACCAAATCCTCCTTGCCTGACAGGGATATACTTATCACAGACCCGCAATAGCTGCTCCTAAAAAATCTCCACATTTCGGATGTTCCCAGTCCCTGTAATCTCCCATTCCAACCAATGCTTCCTAATTCTCTCCTAATAGCCTCATAATTACCCTTCCCCCAGCTGAAACTACTGACCCGAGGTTCATGCCTATCCCTTTCCATCACTAAGGTGAACGTAATCGAATTGTGATCACTATCACCGAAATGCACACCAACTTCCAAGTCTAGCACCTGGTCTGGCTCATTTCTCAGCACCAAATCCAATATAGCCTCACTTCTAGTTGGCCTATCTACATACTGAGTCAAAAAACCTTCCTGCACGCTTTGTACAAAAACTGACCCCTCTAACGAGCTAGAGCTATATCAATTCCAATCAATATTAGTAAAGTTAAAATCCCCCATAACAATTACCCTATTACTTTCACTCCTAACCAGGATCGTCTCCGCAATCCTTTCCTCAACCTCTCTAGAACTTTTAAGAGGTCTATAAAAGACTCCCAACAGGGTGACCTCTCCTCTCCTATTTCTAATCTCCGCCCATACTACCTCAACAGACAAGTCCTCATCAAACTTCCTCTCTGACACTGTGATACAGTCCTTGACTAATAATGCTACCCCCCCCCGCACTACCTCCTTCTCTATTCCGACTAAAGCATTTGAACCCCGAGACCTGCAACAACCATTCCTGACTCTGTTCTATCCATGTCTCTGAAATGGCCACAACATCAAAGTCCCAGGTACTGATCCAGGTTTCAGGTTCTGACTCTGCAAATCCAGCTGGAGGAGTTTTCTAGACTGATAGGACATAGTGAAATTAGTTGGTAATAAGCCACGGGTTTATTATTTTTGGAGAATCCTTTCCCGTAAAGGTTGAGTGAAATGTGATTCTGATGCTGTGAATTTATAAATACTTCTGGTGACGATAAGAAGTTAGATGTGCAGTTGAAGAAGCCCGTTACAGCCATGGTCACCATTGACAAGTTAAGGAAGATATTCATTAGAATTTAGAACATTACAGCGCAGTAACATTGGCCCTCGATGTTGCGCCGACCAGTGGAACCAATCTAATGACCCTCTAACCTAAACTATTCCAATGTTATCCATATGCCTATCCACTGACCATTTGAACGCCCTTAAAGTTGGCGAGTCCACAACTGCTGCAGGCAGGGCATTCCACACCCTTACTACCCTCTGAGTAAAGAACCTACCTCTGACATCCGTCCTATAATTACCACCCCTTAATTTAAAGCGATGTCCCCTCGTGTTAGCCATCACCATCCGAGGAAAAAGGCTCTCACTGTCCACCCTATCTAACCCTCTGATCACCTTGTATGCCTCAATTAGGTCACCTCTCAACCTTCTTCTTTCTAACAAAAATAATCTCAAGTCCCTCAGCCTTTCCTCATAAGACCTTCCCACCATACCAGGCAACATCCTGGTAAACCTCCTCTGCACCCTTTCCAATGCCTCCACATCTTTCTTATAATGCGGCGACCAGAACTGTACGCAATACTCCAAGCGCATTGGCCGCTCCAGAATTTTGTACCCCATTCTCCATGGCATTCCAGAAGTGGGCGTGTCGGATAGTGGCACATCATTCATGAGGAATTCCAAAACCTTCTCAAGTTCAAAGGAATTTGCCATGTGAGGTTGGCACCTTACCACCCAGAATCAAATGGACTGGCAGAGCAGGCAGTACAGACATTTACGTTGTCATAAAGAGAAAGGTGAACAAGACCCTTCCTTTATCAATAACAAATTTTTTATTGCCGTATAACACCACCCTAAACCTGATCACTGGAATCACACAGCTGAGTTACTGATGGGACAACGGTTACTAACTAGATTGGACACTATAGCCCTGAGTTTAGCGGAGAGCGTGGAGGCTAGGCAGCTTCCCAGAAGATAAATCATGATTCAGGAAGGAAAAACCGAATGTTTAAATTGAAGGATGCTGTCATGGCATGGCTGGCTGGGAAAATGGTGAAGAGAACAGGACTGGTCTCCCAAGTCATGGAGATACAAGGCTGCTGGCTTAGGAAACACATGGAGCACCTGAGGAGGAGAGCAGTAATGGCGATGCTGCAGATAGTTCAGGGATGCCAACCCTGGTCACTGGGATTTTGGTGGAGAATGTGGGGCCGGAGCAACCAATGGTTGTGGAGACTGAGGAGTCAGAATCTGCCCAAGAGCCACCAGGATTAATGAACCTGCCTTTCTCATCTGTCCAGTCTGGCCTTTTAAATGTAGACCAGCCTACCATCAAACAGACACTCTAACAGAGCCAGGGAGTCTGTATGAACTTTGATGAGGTTTCCAGTGGTTCTTCCTGATATCCTATTTATATAAGAGTTTGTTATAAGTGCCTGGTTTTTAGTTTCTCCTGAGGAATGTTTCAGACTTTCAGGGGAAGGGGTGTAGTAGCTTGGCCCTTTAAGAGGAGACGTTTCCTGATGGCCACGCGATCAGTGAGAGCTCCATGGATCTTCCTGGTGGGAAGCTGAGCCAATTGGGAGAAGGCATTTGGGCGGCACGGTGGCACAGTGGGTTAGCGCTGCTGCTTCACAGCTCCAGGGTCCTGGGTTCGATTCCAGGCTTGGGTCACTGTCTATGTGGAGTTTGCACATTCTCCTCGTGTCTGTGTGGGTTTCCTCCGGGTGCTCCGGTTTCCTCCCACAGTCCACAGATGTGTGGGTTAGGTTGATTGGCCGTGCTAAGAAATTGTCTCTTAGCGTCCAGGGATGTGTAGGTTAGAGGGATTAGTGGGTAAATATGTTGGGATATGGGGGGTAGGGCCTGGGTGGGATTATGGTCAGTGCAGACTCGATGGGCCGAAGGGCCTCTTTCTGCACTGTAGGGTTCTATGTTCTATGAAACGTACGACATTTCACACAAGCAGATAAGAAAGAGAGCAGGAGTGGGCCTCCAGGTCTTTGAGCCTGCATTACCATTCAGTCTGATTCTGGCTGATCTACACCAGCCTCAAACCCTTTTCTGCGTTGAGGAGGGACTCACAGTTGGAGCCAGCGATCCAAGTAGAGCAATCATATTTGCAATCTAGTCTGACCTTGCTTTTTATACATATATGAAGTTTTGTTGGCAATAAAGCCTTTTATTGTTAAAAGGAGATTGAGCAGTTCAGTCCTATACCCGCTGGAGTTTAGAAGAATGAAAGGAGATCTAATTGAGGTGTATACGATGAAAATGGGGATTGTTAGGGTAGGCGTAGAACGGATACTTCTCCTTGTTGTTCAATCTAGAACGAGAGGCCCAAATATTAGGGGTGGCAGATTTAGAACAGAGACGAGGGGGAATTACTTCACTCAAAGGATCGCGAATATGTGGCACTCTCTACCCCAAGATACAGTGGATGCTGGAACACTAAACAAATTTGAGGAGATAGATAGGTGTTTAATTAGTAAAAGGGTTACGGGGAGCAGACAGGAAGATGGAGATGAGGCCAAAATGAAATCTGCCACAATCATATTGAATAGCAGAGTAAGCTCAAGGGGCTGAATGGCCTCTACTCCTACTCCTAGTTGCGACACCGCTGCTTTGCTTCTGCATGTTTCTGGTGAAGTTTCTTGCTATGCTCTGTGCCTTTCCAAATTTACCTTCCGCATTTGGTCAGTCCCAAGTTAGGGCTTTCTGTGAGTTGACAGCGATGTTCCGGAACAATTGGAAGACATTCCTGAAGGAAGGAGGCTTTCCTCCTGCGAGGCCCTGTCCATGACTGAGTTCTGAGTGGAGCTGTTATTCAGGTCTTTAATAAGCTTCACCACCAGGACATGAGTAAATATTGTCGTGTAATCCATTATGTCTGCACAATTTTTATACTGAATTCAAAATTTAACACAAGCACTCAGGTACATCACACCCGACAGAGCAGCGTGACGACAGATGTTTACACAAAACACTTACACTAATTCTACCTTTTATCATTTCAAGCTCTACATCACAATACATTGAATCTCACTGGATATATCAACAGGAAGCCCCACTCAAACACTCCTAATCAAACTCTCCTAATCATTCTGTTACCATGGTTATATGGTGCATTAAGTTCTTTAATCATTTTACTATTATAGACACAGGCCAGTTTCCCCCAAACTCTCAGGTTATGGATGAATGACCTTTTTGATTGCTTACAATGCCTTAAGTCTATTTCTCAGAGAAGCCCTGTTTGACTGAACACTGATTTCACTTATCTTGTGCTGGTCCCACACACAAGGTCCATGGGTAGAATCGTACAGCACAGAGTCAGGCCCTTCAGCCCACCACATCTGGGCTAACAAATCGAACTAGTCCCATTTACCAACACTTCACCATAGCCTAATAGGCAATTTAAGTGCTCGCTCAGATGCTATTAAATGTTGCCAGAGTACCTACCTCCATCACCTTCTCAGGCAGCACATTCCATATTTCCAACAATCTCTGGGTGAAAAAAACCTTTCCTCAGATCCTCTCTAAACCCCTAAAACCTCACCTTAAACCTATATCCTCTGATCTAAATATCTCTGTCATGGGGAGAAGGTTCTTATGATCTGGTCTATTTATAATTTTGGGTACCTTTATTATATCCCCTGAGCCTCCTCTGCTCCAGGGGAAAAAAGCCCCAGCCTATCCAGCCTCTCCTCATTAGCTGAAACTTCCCATCCCAGGGAAGATCCTGGTGCATCTCCTTTGCGTCCTCTCCAGTGCAAACAAATTCTTAAACGTAGTTAGATGCCAAACTTAGTAGGTGGCAAAACCTTAACCATTTGTATGTTGTAAGGCCAATGGGCGGCACGGTGGCACAGTGATTAGCACTGCTGCTTCACAGCTCCAGGGCCACAGGCGACACCCGGCTCGGGTCACTGTCTGTGTGGAGTTTGCACATTCTCCTTGCGTCTGCGTGGGTTTCCTCCGGGTGCTCCGGTTTCCTCCCACAGTCCAAAGATGTGCAGGTTAGGTTGATTAGCCATGCTAAGAAATTGCTCCTTAGTATCCTGGGATGTGTAGGTTAGAGGGATTAGTGGGTATAATACAAAGAACAACACAGCACGGGAAACAGGCCCTTCGGCCCAACGAGTCCACGCTGCCGTTTGAACATTATGAGTCCCCTCTTCCACCCATGATCCTTGTCTACGCTTACAGCACTCCACATTGGAAACCAATTTGAGGGGAGACTAATTTAGGGACAATTTGTTACACCAATCAGCCTAAGAGCACATCTTGGGGGTGTTGGGAGGAAACTGGAGCATCCGGTGAAAATCCACGCAAGCACAGGGAGAATGCACAAACTCCCACAGACACTGGCCCAAATCCATGTGTCTGCCCAGCAAACAGTGATAGTCACTGAGCTGTCGTGTTGCCCAGCATGTGGTCCAGTTTAAGCGTGGATGTGGGGGTAGGGCCTGGGTGGGATTGTGTTGGGTGCAGACTCGATGGGCCGAAGGGCCTCTTTCTGCACTGTAGGGTTCTGTGATTCTATGACCCCTCCCATCCTTATCAAGGGGAGCGCTAACCCTCTCTCCTTCCACACAACAAATGGAACAGCATGAACACACACCCCCACATCAGCCACTGCTGCCCTGGTCTGCTCTGCCTCTCCCACTTGGACCAGCTTCAGCAAGCAGTAAGACTTCACAGCATTTCTAACTGTGTCATAGCAACGGCACAGGGATGAAGGGGAGGATTACGTATTATGGTTTAGACGTGATAGCAATAGAAAAAAGGAACCCTGGAAACAGAATAAACTCATTACCGTGTGTCGCCTGTGGCCACTAGAATTTCAAGTGAAACTAAGGAAATATCAGGAAAATATCCAGAGTCAAGAGTTGGCAAAGAGAATGTGGAAAAAATATAGAAGAAGAAAAGCACAATACAGATAGAGAGATGGGGATTGAGGGGCACAGGGTGAGACAGAGGAAAAGAGAGGTAGGTAGAGACAGAAGGGAGAGAGTGAAATGGAGATAGAGGAATAGAGAGACAAAGGGGCAGAGAGGCAGGGAGACACGGAGAGACAGAGAGAGAGGGAGATCAATGGAGAGTCAAAAGGTGACAGACGCATAATGAGTCAAGTAGAAAGAGAAAGAACAAAGAGAGGGCAGAAAGAAGCAGATGAAGAGAAAAAGAGACAAAAAGGCAGAGAAGAGAGCCAAAGACTCATTCACTTTCCCTGAGAATCCATATTGGGAAATATGGATTCATATGAAATATTGGGCAACACGACAGCTCAGTGACTATCACTGTTTGCTGTGCAGACACATGGATTTGGGTTGGTGTCTGTGGGAGTTTGTGCATTCTCCCCGTGCTTGCGTGGGTTTTCTCCGGGTGCTCCGGTTTCCTCCCACACCCCAAAGATGTGCTCAAAGGCTGATCGGTGTAACAAATTGTCCCTAAATTGGTCTCCCCTCAGTCTGGTTTCCAATGTGGAATGCCATAAGCGGAGACAAGGGTCATGGGTGGAAGAGGGAACTCACAATGTTAAAATGGCAGCACGGGCTCGTTGGGCTGAAGGGCCTGTTTCCCGTGCTGTGTTGTTCTTTAAATTGTGAATACACACCTCCTGATTTTACGTAGAAAGCAGGAGAGAGAGCACCACAATTTTCCAAGGTGGTTCCCAGTGATTAAAAATTCATGTGTTGGGGGAATAACTGGCCCACTGTCACAACCTTGGGCCAGTAGTTTTAGCTGGGGGAAGGGTAATTATGAGGCCAGTAGGAGAGAATTAGGAAGCATAGGTTGGACTAGGAGATTACAGGGGCTGGGAACGTCCGAAATGTGGAGCTTTTTCAAGGAGCTGCTCCTGCGAGTCCGTGATAAGTATGTCCCTGTCAGGCAAGGAGGAATTGGTAGGGCTAGGGAACCGTGGTGCACTAAAAAAGTTGATTCGTTGGTTAAAAAGAAAAAGGAGGCTTATGTTCGGATGAGACTTGAGGGCTCGGGTAGTGCACTAGAAAACTTTAGATTGGCTAGGAGGGAGTTGAAGAGTGAGTTAAGAAGGGCTAAAAGAGGACATGAGAAGACTCTGGCTGATAGGATTAAGGAAAATCCTAAGGCGTTCTATAGGTATGTCAAGAATAGAAGGTTGGTTAGGGCAAGATTAGGGCCAGTTATAGACAGCAGGGGGAAGTTATGTACATAAGAACATAAGAAATAGGAGCAGGAGTAGGCCATTTAGCCCTTCGAGCCTGCCCCGCCATTCAATAAGATCATGGCTGATCTGTCGCTGCTCAGTTCCACTTTCCCGCTTTCTTCCCATAACCCTTAATCCCCTCTCTTATCAAAAACCCATCAACCCGCGTCTTAAAAATATTTAGCGAGGCAGCCTCCACCACTTCAACGGGCAGAGAATTCCAGAGATTCACCACCCTTTGAGTGAAGAAGTTCCTCCTCAACTCTGTTCTAAACCGCCCCCCTTTTATCTTGAGGCTGTGCCCCCTAGTCCTACTGTCTTTTTTGAGCGGGAAGAGTCTCTCCACCTTTATCCTATCCATCCCATTCATCATCTTATACGTCTCAATGAGATCTCCCCTCATTCTTCTAAACTCTAACGAGTACAAGCCCAGTTTATTCAGCCTCTCCTCATAGCTCAACCCCCTCAACTCCGGTATCAGCCTAGTAAACCTCCTCTGCACTCCCTCCAAGGCCAAAATATCTTTGCGCAGGTGCGGCGCCCAAAATTGCACACAGTACTCCAGCTGCGGCCTCACCAATGCCCTATACAGCTGCAGCAATACCTCCCTACTTTTATATTCAATGCCCCTCGCTATGAAGGCCAGCATCCCATTCGCCTTCCTGACCACCTGCTGCACTTGCAAGCTGGGTTTTTGCGACTCATGCACAAGGACCCCGAGGTCCCTCTGCACCGTCGCCTGCTGCAGTTTTTCGCCCCGTAAGTAATAGTCCTTCCTACCATTATTCCTACCAAAGTGGACCACCTCACACTTGCCAACATTAAATTCCATTTGCCATTTCCTGGCCCATTCGCCCAGCCTATCTAGATCCTTCTGCAGACTCTCCACACCCTCCTCACAATTTGCCTTTCCCCCAATCTTGGTGTCATCAGCAAATTTCGACACCCTGCACTCGGTTCCCTCCTCCAGATCATCTATATAAATGGTAAATAGCTGAGGCCCCAGCACCGACCCCTGGGGCACTCCACTAGTCACCATCCGCCAATCCGAATAGCACCCGTTGACCCCCACTCTCTGCCTCTTATTTGACATGATGTGGGTATGCCGGCGTTGGACTGGCGTAAACACAGTACAAAGTCTGACAACACCAGGTTTTAGTCCAACCGATTTATTTGATAATATTCTCACAAGCTTTCGAGGGGACTGCCTCTTCGTCAGGTGAATGGAGAGTTCTGGCTTCAGACAGAGCATATAAAGCACAGACAGTTGCTGATTAGAATGCGAATCCTTACGCCTAACCTGCTGTTCAAGTCTTAAAGTGGCTGATAATGTGAGTGGAAGGAGCACTGTTCACAGGTAGGAAGGACTATTACTTACGAGGCGAAAAACTGTGATCAGTGCTCCTTCCACTCACATTATCAGCCACTTTAAGACTTGAACAGCAGGTTAGGTGTAAGGATTCGCATTCTAATCAGCAACTGTCTGTGCTTTATATGCTCTGTCTGTCTGAGGTCAGAACTCTCCATTCACCTGACGAAGAGGCAGTCCCCTCGAAAGCTTGTGAGAATATTATCAAATAAATCGGTTGGACTAAAACCTGGTGTTGTCAGACTTTATCCTATTTGACAGCCAATCCTCTATCCACGCTAACACCCTACCCCCAACTCCATGTCCCTCGACCTTCTGCAATAACCTCTTGTGAGGTACTTTGTCAAACGCCTTCTGAAAATCAAGAAAGACCACATCCACCGGCTCTCCTCTATCCACCGCCCTCGACACATCCTCATAGAACTCCAGTAAATTTGTCAGACACGACTTCCCTTTAATGAAACCGTGCTGCGTCTGCTCTATCAAGCAATTCCCTTCAAGATGCCTCGCAATTTCCTCCTTAATGACGGATTCTAACATTTTACCTACCGCAGACGTTAAACTAACCGGCCTATAATTTCCCGCCTTTTGCCTGGCACCCTTCTTAAACAACGACGTAACATTAGCCATTTTCCAATCATCCGGCACTTCCCCGGAATCCAGCGACATCTGGAAAATAACCACCAAGGCATCCAGTATCACCTCCGCCATTTCTTTCAGAACCCTTGGATGCATTTGGGGTGGCACGGTAGCACAGTGGTTAGCACTGCTGCTTCACAGCTCCAGGGTCCTGGGTTCGATTCCCGGCTCGGGTCACTGCCTGTGTGGAGTTTGCACATTCTCCTCGTGTCTGCGTGGGTTTTCTCTGGGTGCTCCGGTTTCCTCCCACAGTCCAAAGATGTGCGGGTTAGGTTCATTGGCTATGCTAAAATTGCCCCTTAGTGTCCTGGGATGTGTAGGTTAGAGGGATTAGCAGGTAAATGTGTAGGGATATGGGGAAAGGATCTGGGTGGGATTGTGTTCGGTGCAGACTCGATGGGCCGAAGGGCCTGTTTCTGCACTGTAGGGTTCTATGCTGGTTCTATGCATTCCATCCGGTCCTGGGGACTTGTCCACAATCAGTCCCTCCAGTCTGTCGAGCACCGCCTCTCTAGTAACAGTAATGTCATTAAGACCCTCTAGTCCTACCACCTTTCCATCGCTAACACCCGGCAAATTATTCACATCCTCCTCCGTGAAGACAGAAACAAAAAAGTTATTCAATACCTGAGCCATATCCCCATCCCCTAACACTAGGTCCCCTTTCTCATCCTCCAAAGAACCAACATTCACCCTAGCCAGCCTCTTCCTTTTTATATATTTATGAACCGGAAGAGATTGGAGAGGCATTGAACCAATATTTCTCTTCGGTGTTCACGCAGGGGGACATGGATATAGCTGAGGAGGACACTGGGTTGCAGGGGAGTAGAATAGACAGTATTACAGTTGATAAGGAGGATGTGCTGGATATTCTTGAGAGTTTGAAAATAGATAAGTCCCCTGGTCTGGATGGGATTTGCCCTAGGATTCTCTGGGAAGCAAGAGAAGTGATTGCAGAGCCTCTGGCTCTGATCTTCAGGTCGTCGTTGGTCTCTGGTATAGTACCGGAAGATTGGAGGATAGCGAATGTTGTCCCATTGTTTAAGAAGGGGAACAGAGACTTCCCCGGGAATTATAGACCGGTGAGTCTCACTTCTGTTGTGGGCAAGGTTTTAGAAAAAATTATTAGGGATAGGATTTATAGTTATTTGGAGAGTAATGAATTGATTAGAAATAGTCAGCATGGTTTTGTAGCGGGTAGGCCTTACTAACCTTATTGAGTTTTTTGAAAAAGTGACCAAAGAGGTGGATGGGGGTAAGGCAGTTGACGTGGTATATATGGATTTTAGTAAGGCGTTTGATAAGGTTCACCATGGTAGGCTTCTGCAGAAAATGCTGATGTATGGGATTGAGGGTGATCTAGGGAATTGGATCAGGAATTGGCTAGCAGATAGGAGACAGAGGGTGGTGGTTGATGGTAAATATTCGTCATGGAGTTCGGTTACGAGTGGTGTGCCTCAGGGATCTGTTTTGGGGCCACTGCTGTTTGTAATTTTTATTAATGATCTGGATAAGGGTATAGTTGGGTGGATTAGTAAATTTGCTGATGACACCAAAGTCGGAGGTGTGGTAGATTGTGAGGAAGGGTGTCATAGTTTGCTGGGTGACTTAGAAAGGTTGCAGAGCTGGGCTGCGAGGTGGCGGATGGAGTTTAATGCGGTAATGTGTGAGGTAATTCATTTCGGTAGGAATAACAGATGTGTTGAGTATAGGGCTAACGGGAGGACTTTGAATAGTGTGGATGAACAGAGGGATCTAGGTGTATGTGTACATAGATCCCTGAAAGTTGGGAATCAAGTAGATAAGGTTGTTAAGAAGGCATACGGAGTCTTGGCGTTTATTGGTAGGGGGATTGAATTTAGGAGTCGCAGCGTCATGTTGCAACTGTACACAACTCTGGTGCGGCCGCACTTGGAGTACTGTGTGCCGTTCTGGTCCCCACATTACAGGAAGGATGTGGAGGCTTTGGAGAGGGTGCAGAGGAGGTTTACCAGGATGTTGCTTGGTATGGAGGACAGATCCTATGAGGAGAGACTGAGGGATTTGGGGTTGTTTTCGCTGGAAAGAAGGGGGCTAAGAGGGAATCTTATTGAAACATATAAGATGATTAGAGGTTTAGAAAGGGTGGACAGTGATAGCCTTTTTCCTCGGATGGAGAAAGCTAGCATGAGGGGCCATGGCTTTAAATTAAGGGGGGGTAGTTATAGGACGGATGTCAGGGATAGGTTCTTTACCCAGAGGGTGGTGAGGGACTGGAATGCCCTGCCAGCTGCAGTTGTAAATGCGCCTAGTTTGGGAGCGTTTAAGAGATCTGTGGATAGATTTATGGACGAAAAGGGATTGGTTTAGGTTAGTGGGTCATTGTTTTGTAACTGATCGGCGCAACATCGTGGGCCGAAGGGCCTGTTCTGCGCTGTAATGTTCTATGTTCTAAGTGGCATATCTATTTGCAGATACTTATTTGGTGCACTGCAGTTCCCTATTTCCGTTAGCCAGTGACCAAGAGTTGAGGATCCTGTACTAATGTGACAAGCATTTGGCACATTTACTTTCTCACTGCATCCTGCTGGAGAGGACGCAAGGTCGGGTAAACCCAGTCAAAATTCAAAGCCAGGAGTTTGGAGCCTGATCCTGATGTCCAGTTGATGAGCTGCCTGGGGCAGGGAGAGATGGTGACCTTTACCTCCCTGTAGTTGGTGTTCTGATTGTTGTTGAGCGAGGGATACATAAGAACATAAGAAATAGGAGCAGGAGTGGGCCATCTAGCCCTTCGAGCCTGCCCCGCCATTCAATAAGATCATGGCTGATCTGAAGTGGATCAGTTCCATTTTCCTGCTCTCTCCCCATAACCCTTAATTCCCCTGTCTATCAGAAACCTATCTATCCGTGACTTAAATATATTCAATGAGGTCGCCTCCACCACTTCAATGCATATTATACCCACTAATCCCTCTAACCTACACATCTCTGGACACTAAGGGACAATTTTAGCATGGGAGTCAGGAGGTGAGTTATCCGCCACAGTATTCCCAGCCTCTGACCTATTCTTGTAGTCACAGTATTTATATGGCTTGTCCAGTTCAGTTCCTGGTCAATGGTAACCCCCAGATGTTGATAATAGGAGGATTCAGCAACGATAATACCATTGAACATTAAAGGGTGACTTTCCTTGGTGGAGATGGAGACAAGCCTGAATGCAACCAGGTCTTGTTGCATTTCGGCAAGGACTAATCCAGTATCAAAGGAGTTGCAGTTAGTACTGACCCATTGTTCAACATCAGTGAACATCTGCAATTCTGACCTTATGATGGAGAAAAGGTCATTGATGAAGTAGCTGAAGATGGTTGGGCCTAGTCTCTCAGGGCCTGTTACCCTGAGGGACTCCTGCAGAGATATCTTGGAACTAAGATGATTGCCTTTAATTATTTCTACAAATAGATGATTTTAGCGTGAGTGTGAAATGACCACTACAGACCCAGGGTGAAGTTCAATAACGGCACAGCTTTATTTTCTTTTACGTCGACGGAGGTGCAGTCAGGACATACAATCGGACTGTCCCAAAAAGACCCTAAAGACCCGCAGCAACGGGCTACAGTTATATCTGAACTTCGATGTAGTGTGGAATTCAAATGCTAATACTTTATTTACAGTATTTGACCCTAGCTATCCTGTCTTGATGTTTTCGAGTGTTGGGACGATTGTTTTAAGTATGTGTTCATCATTCTTGTCTGATTGGTTATTAATGGTCTAGAATCTCTGGGGTTTGAACCATAAGTGTGTGGTTATTCTTAGGAAATTTGAGGGGCCAGGGATGCCTCCTTAGCTATGCTAATCTTTAGGTGTTTGACTGGTGGTGTGGGGGATGTGTTTTTTAATTTCGTTCCTGTAGGTGCCATCTTGATGTGGGTATTCCGGCGTTGGGCTGGCATAAACACAGTAAAAAGTCTGACAACAGCAGGTTTTAGTCCAACCGATTTATTTGATAATAGACTCACAAGCTTTCGAGGGGACTGCCTCTTCGTCAGGTGAATGGAGAGTTCTGGCCTCAGACAGAGCATATAAAGCACAGACTCTAAATCTCTAAACTGTCTGTGCTTTATTCTAAATGCAAGTCACTTGCATTCTAAAAGCATGCTCTTGCCTACTGATCGGTGTCTGTGTGATTTTTAATGGAGAGGCCTTGAGTGTAATTTTAGTTTGTTTCCATACTGTGTGCCCAATTTCATAAAATTTGTTGTCCGATAACAGCGATATGTCCATGGATATCCACATGAGCCCCAGTTGTGTCTGTCGTTTTGTAGAATTCCTTGTTCCAGTCCTAACCAACCTGCTCCCACAACTCTCTCTCTGCTACCTCAGTGACTGTATGAGGGCTGCTTCACACTCTCATCTGGACCTGCAAAGATTTAACAATTTTACTTCCAATTTCCATCCCTCTCTCACCTTCACATGATCCATCTCCGATATTTCCCTTCCTTGACCCCTCTGTTTCCAATTCCAGTGATAGACAGAACACCAATTTTCATTACAAACACATTGACTGCAGCTCCTCATATCCCACTTCCTGTAAGGACTCCGTTCCATTTTCCAAGTTTCTGTAGTTGTAAATGCACCTAGTTTGGGGGCGTTTAAGAGATCTGTGGATAGGTTTATGGATGAAAAGGGATCGGTTTAGGCTAGTGGGTCATTGTTTTGTAACTGGTCGGTGCAACATCGTGGGCCGAAGGGCCTGTTCTGCGCTGTAATGTTCTATGTTCTATGTTCTGACAATGCCATCTTTGTAAAAACTGCTTCTGGCTGTCTGTCTTTTCCCTCAACTGACGTATTTCCCCCCAACTGCACCCCCCACCCCCCTCACCACTATTGTGGTTGACAGGGCACCCGACCATTGAATAGAATCTCTCAAAGAAGGGATGTCCGACGCCTCTGTCCCCATTCCTTCTCCTCCTTCCCAGAACCAGGACAGGGTCCCTCTTGTTCTCACTTCCCGTCACATCAGCCTCCGCATTCGAAGGATCATCCTCCGCCATTTCCAGCACCTCCGGCCATGATGCCACATCCAAATCCATCTGCATCCCACCTCCCCCCACCATTCTGCAGAGACCTTCCCTCCATGACACTCTGGTCCACTCCTCCATCCCCCTCAGCTCTGCATTCCATTCCCATGGCATTTTCATCGCTATTGAAAGCCTCTTGGGGAGCCTCTTTACCTCCTTCCTCCTCCTTGTCCACCTTTCAGAGCCTATCACACTGCCATTAACCCTTGCTCTGTCTCATGACCCACACATTGTTATCTCTCCTAGTTCCCACCTTTCTCTGACTCCCTCTTATACAGTATTCCAGAGATTCACCATCCTTTGAGTAAAGAAGTTCCTCCTCAACTCTGATCTAAACTGCCCCCCTCTTATCTTGAGGCTGTGCCCTCTAGTCCTGATATCCTTTCTAAGCGGGAAAAATCTCTCTACCTCTACCTTATCTATCCCCTTCATTATCTTGTAAGTCTCTATAAGATCCCGGCTCAGCCATCTAAACTCTAACGAGTACAGACCCAGTCTATTTAGTCTCTCTTCATAGTCCAACCCCCTCATCTCCGGTATCAGCCTAGTAAACCTCCTCTGCACTCTCTCCAAGGTCAATATATCTTTTCTCAAATGCGGTGACCAAAACTGCACACAGTACTCCAGCTGCGGCCTCACCAGTACCCTGTACAGTTGCAGCAAGACCTCCCTACTTTTATATTCTATCCCCCTCGCTATAAAGACCAGCATCCCATTCACCTTCTTGATCACCTGCTGCACCTGCAGACTGGGTTTTTGCCAGAAAAAAGGAAAGGAGAGCAGACTGTGTTACAGTCACAGCTAGGGCGCAGAGAAAGATCAGCTTAATGAAAATCCATTCAAAAGTCTAATGGCAGCAGGGAAGAAGCTGTTCTTGAGTCGGTTGGTACATGACCTCAGACTTTTGTACCTTTTTCCCGATGGAAGAAGGTGGAAGGTAGTATGACCGTGGGGTCCTTGATTATACTGGCTGCTTTTCTGAGAACAACATTCTCCCTGTGTCTGTGTGGGTTTCCTCCCACATTCTGAAAGACGTGCCAGTTAGGTACATTGACCAGAACAGACGCTGAACTGTGGCAACTAGGGGAATTTCACAGTAACTTCATTGCAGTGTTAGTGTCAGTCTTACTGGTGACTAATAAATAAACTTTAATTTTAACTGCAGTAGCGATGTAAAACAATCTGACTGCTGTGAAAACACACTGGAGACTATGCATGTATCGGATTGGGGTTGCTTTTCGTGTAATTGGCTGTTTAACCATGCTCCGACCCTCTCCAGCCTGTCATTAAGGGGTTAAAATGCTGATCGTGATACTTAAACTCAAGCTTGACAGCTTCTGTCCCGTTTTGAGTCCCATTACTTTTAATTGGCTGCCTCATTTTGGGATGGCATCATTCCCATTGTGCCCTGTTCTGGAGGAGCAGTTTTGCTTTCAACTGATACCTTTTAAGTGTATAATTAACATGTCAAGGCACTACTCAGTGCATCCTGTGTGAGACAGCAGCAGAGAACTGAACATCAGTGAGAATAAATAGAGTGCACTCAGAGGCAGAAGCTTTACGTTTCTCTGCAATAATGCACTCGCTATTCCTAAGTGTTCCTTTTGAAAAATCGGAGAGAAGGAATGACTCTGATGGTTTTACACGTTGGCTGAGTGGCAGATATTTAGGTTGTGACATTTTAGATCATTTGCGTGAAAAAGGCAAGGATTTTCATTTTTATGGCATCTTTCACAATATCATGAAAACTCTTCACTGTAATTACTTTGTACTAGGTCCAACCATCTTTAGCTGCTTCATCAATGACCTTCCTCCCATCATAAAATGTAGAAGCAGAATTAGGCCATTCGGCCCATCACGTCTGCTCCGCCATTCAATCATGGCAACACTTTGGAGAAAAAACTGAAAGGGGTGGGTTCCACAACGTCATGCTGGCTGGGCAGCTTCTGACAGGGCACTGCCCACCTCTGCCCCTGACAGAGTCGCTGTGCAGAAACTGATAGCCAAGTTCCACACACATGAGGACAGCCTCAACCGGGATCTTGGATTCATGTCACACTATAATTCTCATGCCTGGGCTTGCAGCATCTCACTTACTGTCCTGCCTGGGGACAATACACATCCCTTTAACCTGTGCCTGATGCTATCTCCACTCACATTGTCTGCACCTTAAAGACTTGATTAGCTGTAAAGACTCGCATTCTAATCAGTAATCTGTAAACTGTGTGTGTCTTTTGTACACTCTGTGTGTGACCAGGACTCTCCACTCACTTGACGAAGGGGCAAACCCTGAAAGCTAGTGGGTTTACTATCAAGTAAACTTATTGGACTTTAACTTGGTGTTGTGAGACTTCTTACAGAGTTTGATGAACTCCACAGTGTGGAGGAAGTTTTGCTCTATATCTAACCCCTTGCTGTACCTGTCCTTGGAAGTGTTTAATGGGAACAGTGCAGGGGGAAACTCTCTATCTAACTGTGCTGTTTTAAATTACACTTTGTTCACGCTTGATTCTTTCAGAGAAATCACCAAGAACATCACGGGACAGTTCGTGATCTCAAATCACAGCCTCCAAGTTGCCAGCCCTTAACAATTTTTATTTTAATTACATGAGTGCTTAAAGTTATTGTTGTTAAAGCTGTTTGGAATTGGAATCATGTTAAAATAGCTTTATGATGAGGTACTGAGATACTGTGGCTGTGTTTATTCCACTCAGGCATTAATCAATTGGTGAGACCCTCCTCCTCAGGTAATAATTATTACACAGACTCCCAGTGTTACTGAGTGACGTGAATAAAGATTGCAGAAAGCTTTGATTTCACACTTTGACACTCTGCTTTCGACAATCTCCTGTTATTGATCCAGAATGTCACACAAAAACATCGAACTGCAAAAGATGTTCATGCAAAGAAGAATGTTTTTCTTCTCTTCCTTCTCAATAGTGAGTTTAGCAATTTCAGATCAAACCCTCAATTCCCATTTTCATTCTTTGCTCTTTAGGGGCAGTTGTTGGGAGTGATTCTGCATTTTCACATTATCCCCTGCTTCAAACACACCTTTTGTTTCCTGTTGCATTACCACCCTTTTCGCCATGTCTCATTACCCAATTCCATTTGTTCTCCATTCCTCCCCCCCACAGTTCACCTGTCACTGTGCGGCCTTTGAACCTGTTATATCTCTGACCTTGCCCAGTTCTGACAAAGGTCTGTTAACCTGGAATGTTAGCTGTTTCTGACTCCACAGATGCTGCCTGAGCTGTTGAGTGTTTCCAGCATTTTCAATTTTTATGACACATCTGCAGGTTCCATTCACTCTGCTGGTGCTTTACCCCATGCAGCAGTTTGTCGCTGTTCAGTGTTCCGGAGGCGGGGGTAGCTGGCAGCATTTTCCAGCTTTGGCGAATTTAACCTTGAGTGTAGTCCAGTCCTGAGCGGACCTCTGAAGCTAGTTCATCAGAAAGTTGCAAATTTCACCAGGGACCCTGCTGTGAGGGTGGGTTAAATCAGAACAGGAATTTTATATTTAACCAGTTTAATTTTGGTGGAGAAATTGTTAGCCTTTCTACCTTATTACAAGTTTAAGGAAATATTGAGATCCTTTATTCATCAAATCATAGATAGAACCCATTACATGCATTGTCCATGGGATTGATAGTGACTTGTGCAAATGACTCCATGGGCATCATTTTGACTCCTCAGAACCCCCGGAGAAAGATTAAGTCAAAGTCCCTGAAGGGCTTTTATCGGTTTAATTTCCTCCTGGTGTGACAATGTTCTATGCATATATCCTATCATAGAACATAGAACATAGAACCCTACAGTGCAGAAACAGGCCCTTCGGCCCATTGAGTCTGCACCGAACACAATCCCACCCAGACCCTATCCCCATATCCCTGCTAATCCCTCTAATCTACACATCCCAGGATACTAAGGGGCAATTTTTAGCAAAGCCAATGAACCTAACTCGCACATCTTTGGACTGTGGGAGGAAACCAGAGCACCCGGAGAAAACCCACGCAGACACGAGGAGAATGTGCAAACTCCACACAGGCAGTGACCCGAGCCGGGAATCGAACCCAGGACCCTGGAGCTGTGAAGCAGCAGTGCTAACCACTGTGCTACCGTGCCGCCAGATCAATGCCAGATTAATGTGTAAATAAGCTAGCTAATGTAATAGCGTAGAAAGTCTCAACACTAGGTTAAAATCCAAAAGGTTTATTTGGTAGCACAAGCTTTCAGAGTGTTACTGTTGGAATTTAACTGAGCGTTTTGTGAGATTCTTAACTGTGCTTACACGAGTCCGATGCCTGCATCTCCGCACAATGTAATAGATGGATAAGTAACAATTTGTGCTCTGAAGGAATCATATGGTTTTGAAAAGTTAACTCTGTTTCTCTCTCCTGATGCTGCCTGGTTTGCTGAGATTTTCCAGCGTTTTTTGTTTTTATAATATATTCCTCTGCGTGGCTCAATCACTCCATTCTTAATTATTCTCTTTACATGAAAAATATTGGTATGGTCTTTGCTTCCTAACATTCTTTTGGTCCATCTCGATTCGCTTGTTGTTTTTATAATACCGCCTAACTAAAACCAGTATATTTCTTGCCTGCCCACGTAAAGTGTAAATAGTTGTTCCCTTTGACATTGCAAATTGCCCTGATCAGTGCAGCTCGATAAGCTTTGACAATGTGGGCAGATTTTACGACCTTCCTCGTCCGGAAACCGTAAAATCCCATCTGAAGTCCTTTCTGCCCCTCACCCACTCAGATTCCTGTGGCGGGGGGGGCTGGTAAAATTCCAGCCTCATGTGTCTTTTTTTTAGTGATACCCAAGCTCTGTACTGCCAAACGAATACAAGTTAGAAAAAACAATCAATATTGCAACCAACTGGATATGGGAATCAGTATATTCAGAAAAGATTGATTATTGATTTGATAGTCCTGTTCTTAATTTATTAATCCTTTGGTAACCTTGCCGCAGCTAGCTGTGACCTGCAGTGCGGCTCAAAGTTCACACTTCACTCTCTATGTCCGAGTGCATTTCCATGGTAGCCCGGCCTGGGTTTGGAATTCCGTGTTTAAACTTCTCTCCCTTGGTGCATCCTCACTCCAACTCATGCCAACTGTCTGATTACCCATCAGTATGGTCTGCCTTTCAGTGGGTTAGGTCACCAGAAAGTGTGGCAGCAGTTGATGAAACAAACACACAGAAACCCCACAGTGCAGGAAGAGACCCTTCGGCCCATCGAGTCTGCACCGACCACAATCCCACCCAGGCCCTACCCCCAAACCGAACATATTTTACCCACTAATCCTCTCTAACCTATGCATCTACGGCCAATTTAGCATTGCCAATCTACCTAACCCGCACACCTTTGGACAGTGGGAGGAAACCAGAGCACCCGGAGGAAACCCACGCAGACACGAGGAGAATGTGCAAACTCCACACAGACAGTGACCCGAGCAGGGAATCGAATCCAGGACCCTGGGGCTGTGGAGCAGCAGTGCTAACCACTGTGCTACCGTGCCGCCCAACTCCACACAGACGGTGACCTGAGCCGGGAATCGAACCCAGGAACCCTGGAGCTGTGGAGCAGCAGTGCTAACCCACTGTGCTACCGTGCCGCCCAACTCCACACAGACGGTGACCCGAACTGGGAATCGAACCCAGGACCCTGGAGCTGTGAAGCAGCGGTGCTAACCCACTGTGCCACCGTGCTGCCCTAAAGGATGGAATCCTTTATATTGAAAAGTTAGAAACAAAGCATCTCTGGCTGCACCCCCTGCCCCCCAACCCCCACCCCCACCCCCACCCCCCCACTTCCACTCCAACCCTGTTTGACATCCATCTCTGGTGCTGAGGTACAGGGCAAGGCCCTGTGCCTGGATTATGTTTCACCCTCAGGAAGATTTACATATAGGAAGAAAATTACAAATAGTGTATAATATTGACCACAGCACAGGGGAGAGGGTGGGGGGATGGGGGAGGAGGTGGGGGCAGAGGGGGGGAGAGCAAACTCTTAGAATCATAAAATCCCTATGTTGCAGAAGGAGACCATTCTGCCCATCAAGCCTGATTGACAACATCCCCCCCCCAGGCCCTATCCCTGTAACCCCATGTATTTACCCTGCTCATCCCCTTGACACTAAAGGCCACCCACTATGGCCAATCCACCAAACCCACACATCTTTGGATTGTGGGAGGAAGTTGGAGCACCCAGGGAAAACCCATGCAGACATGGGGAGCATGTGCAGATTCCACACACACACACAAACACCCAAGGCTGGAATCAAACCCAGGTCTCTGTGCCGTGAGACAGCAGTGCTAACTACTGTGCCATGATGGTTAGATTCATGGGATCTTTAATATTGACCTGAGTGGGCCAACAGGGTCTTGATTTACTATCTCATCCAAAATGTGGCACATCCAACAGTGCAGCATTCCCTCAGTACTGATCTCTACTCAATTAATGGGTTAAATCTCTAGAGAGGGGCTTGAACCACAACCTTCTGGCTGAGGAAGCCACTGAGCCATGGCTGACTGGTTCTGTTAGTACAGGAGAAGGGCTCCTAGACTGTCACAGCTCGAGAATTCTGCTCCCATTAATACAAAGAACAAAGAACAACACAGCACGGGAAACAAGCCCTTCGGCCCAACGAGCCCGCGCCGCCATCCCGTTGTCTCAGTGACCTATTCATGATTTTAGTCTACGCCTAATGTACGAGGATTAGGGAGGTCCAATATAGGGACAATTTGTTACCCTATGGTATTTTTAAAAAATACATTTTTTAAAAATCCTGACAGGGTTCCCTCTTCAGCCTGGCTACCTGGCTAAATTGTGTTCTGTGAACACTCAGAAAGCTCCCCACTGCTTTCAGGAGAATTCTGGATGTGGGCGACACGGTAGCACAGTGGTTAGCACTGCTGCTTCACAGCTCCAGGGACCTGGGTTCAATTCCCTGCTCGGGTCACTGTCTGTGTGGAGTTTGCACATTCTCCTTGTGTCTGCGTGGGTTTCCTCTGGGTACTCCGGTTTCCTCCCACAGTCTGAAGATGTGCGGGTTAGGTTGATTGGCCATGCTAAAATTACCCCTTAGTATAGTGTAGGTTAGAGGGATTAGCAGGTAAAATATGTAGGGATTTGGTGTGGGGCCTGGGTGGGATTGTGGTCAGTGCAGATTTGATGGGCAGAAGGGCCTCTCCCTGTACTGTAGAGTTTCTATATTTCTATGACTGGGACTAATGGCTACTTTGTGTTAGATAATGACAGTCATAGGATGTATTTCTCCAGTTGTATATCAAAGAACAACACAGCACAGGAAACAGGCCCTTCAGCCCAACAAGCCCACGCCGCTATTTTAATACTCAGTGAGAGCCTCATTCCAATCCATTGAATATCATTGACATTAATCCCATTCTCCTTATGGGGAAACCCCTCAGCAACAGGATCAGGCATTGGAAAATGAGAGCTCATTGTAAGTTCTTAACCATCATTCCATGTGGTACTTTGAGCCCTCACAGTCTAGATCCAATGGTCATTTGGGTGAAGTGGGAGCTATCAGGAGGGGGAGTGGGCCCATAGATGCTTTAGTTCTTTAGATGTCTTTAGATGGGATCGTGAGACTTGTATGTTTAAACATCAACCTTTTATTGTTGGTCTTTAACTATTTATAGATCCCAGGTTATTGGCTACTACTACACAGGCAAGCTGCTTCCAGGGTGTTCTCTCAACATTGTTCTCTCAGTCTGTTACCATGTGACTCTACATATCATACCATGGGTGCTGCAATTCTTCAGTCTCAGATTAGCCCCTGTTCTACCAAACTCCTTTCCATTATAATGACATGCAAGCACATTGTTGGAATACCACTGCCCCACTCACCATGGAATCAGAGTGGGCTAGGGATGGACAACAGAAATGTCCACTGACCTCGGGCGGGAATTTCCAGCGTCGCTCAAGAGAGACTATAAAATCCCACCTTTACAGGGAACTGGATACCTGGCCAGATTTATTGCTTTCTAAATCAGATCTCCGAGGCCAGTTGTAGTGAATCTTTCATGTTAACTTTTCCTCTGAGGCTAGCAGAGAAAAAAAACCAGAGGGCATGGGTTAAGGGTGAAAGAAGAAAAGTTTAAAGGGAATATTAGGGGGGGGTGCTTCATCACACAGAGAGTGGTGGGAGTGTGGAATGAGCTGCCGGATAAATGCGGGGTCACTTTTAACATTTAAGAAAAACTTGGACGTGTTCATGGATGAGAGGGGGGGTGTGGAGGGATATGGTCCAAGTGCAGGTCAGTGGGACTAGGCAGAAAAATGGTTCAGCACAGACAAGAAGGGCCAAAAGGCCTGTTTCTGAGCTGTAATTTTCTATGTTTCTATGGATAAGAGTGCAAATTAAACCTGGGTTCTCATTGACCATCAGACAGTAAATTTGATCCTTTGGACAGGCAGAGGTGATTCCTGTTGCCAGTGTACAAAACAATCTTGGAGAAGAGAATCTTTTGATCCGTTGTATATTTATTAAAATATAGAAGGCATTTCACTGATACACACATTCCCTGGAACAAAAGCAGATGGAATTGTTGAATTGTTCTTTCATCATATTTGACAGTAACATTAGACACACCAACTATGTTCTATAACTACTTCAAAGAATATATTACAACCAACACCATATCCATTCACTATTGAGACACTGATCTAGGCTCAGGCAGGCCTGGGTATGTACAAAACAGCAACAGGATTGCAGAAACAGAATTAGTGCTGCAGTGATGGAGCCTCACACTCTAACCATCCTGGCATGATCTGAACATTCCCTCCAGTGATAATCAATCCCAAGCATTATTCCCTTCCCTACTTTACATCCACAGGTGTTACTGAATATTTCTTCCCAGTTTCCAACCTGTTAAGAGTTCATTATTTAAACAGAAGGACTGTTCTACAGGTTCACTTCTGCAGTGTGAACATAGAGTGGCAATTGGACCAGGAGTAAGAGGGGGAAATTGATCGGATTGGGAGGGGGCGATTGTTCGGAGTGGGAGGGGGCGATCGTTCGGAGTGGGAGGGGGGCGATCGTGCGGAGTGGGAGGGAGAGATTGTTCGGAGTGGGAGGGGGTGATCGTTCGGAGTGGGAGGGGGTGATCGCTCGGAGTGGGAGGGGGTGATCGTTCGGAGTGGGAGGGGGTGATCGTTCGGAGTGGGAGGGGGCGATCGTTCGGAGTGGGAGGGGGTGATCGATCGGAGTGGGAGGGGGGCGATTGTTCAAAGTGGGAGGAGGAGATTGCTCGGAGTGGGGGGCGGTGATCAATCGGAGTGGGAGGGGAAGATTGCTCGGAGTGGGGGGCGGTGATCAATCGGAGTGGGAGGGGGTGATCGTTCGGAGTGGGAGGGGGGCGATCGTTCGGAGTGGGAGGGGGCGATCGTTCGGAGTGGGAGGGGGTGATCGATCGGAGTGGGAGGGGGAAATCGTTCGGAGTGGGAGGGGGTGATCGTTCGGAGTGGGAGGGGGGGGCGATCGTTCGGAGTGGGAGGGGGAGGTCGCTCGGAGTGGGAGGGGGTGATCGTTCGGAGTGGGAGGGGGTGATCGTTCGGAGTTGGGGGGGGTGATTGCTCAGAGTGGGAGGGGGTGATTGTTCGGAGTGGGAGGGGGTGATCGTTCGGAGTGGGAGGGAGTGATCGATCGGAGTGGGAGGGGGGCGATTGTTCAAAGTGGGAGGAAGAGATTGCTTGGAGTGGGGGGCGGTGATCAATCGGAGTGGGAGGGGGAGATTGCTCGGAGTGGGGGGCGGTGATCAATCGGAGTGGGAGGGGGTGATCGTTCGGAGTGGGAGGGGGGCGATCGTTCGGAGTGGGAGGGGGAGATCGTTCGGAGTGGGAGGGGGTGATCGTTCGGAGTGGGAGGGATCGATCGCTCGGAGTGGGAGGGGGGGCGATCGTTCGGAGTGGGAGGGATCGATCGCTCGGAGTGAGAGGGGGGGCGATCGTTCGGAGTGGGAGGGGGAGATCGTTCGGAGTGGGAGGGGGTGATCGTTTGGAGTGGGAGGGATCGATCGCTAGGAGTGGGAGGGGGAGCGAGCGTTCGGAGTGGGAGGGGGTGATCATTCAGAGTGGGAGGGGGCGATCGTTCGGAGTGGGAGGGGGTGATTGATCGGAGTGGGAGGGGGTGATTGCTCGGAGTGGGGGGGTGATCGTTCGGAGTGGGAGGGGATGATCGATCGGAGTGGGAGGGGGTGATCGATCGGACTGGGAGGAGGCGATCATTCGGAGTGGGAGGGGGGGGCGATCGTTCGGAGTGGGAGGGGGGCGATCGTTCACAGTTGAATGCAGGCTTGTCACCATGAAGTCCCCCAGGGTCT
The DNA here is from genome assembly GCA_037974335.1 of Prionace glauca. Classification (NCBI taxonomy): domain Eukaryota; kingdom Metazoa; phylum Chordata; class Chondrichthyes; order Carcharhiniformes; family Carcharhinidae; genus Prionace; species Prionace glauca. The sequence goes on along the minus strand of CM075741.1, from coordinate 52,884,238 downwards.
TATCTGATCGATATTCACACTCTGAATCCTCAGCTGTGAGATTGTATGCTATTAACTAAAATGCCCTCAATAATCTATCTTGGTGTTGGATTAAAATAGATTTGTGCTGAATTCGTGTTGTCAATGAACTCCCACAGCTCGCCCAACGAGGACACCTCCACAAAAATAGAGCATTGCGAGGAAAGTGTTCCTTTACAAGCTGGACACAGTTTAACTTGTCTCGGTGACATTTAACTCCTCCACTGGGAGACTGCTAACCTTATTACAATTTTTTAAACGTTTACTATCATCTCAGTAAATGTTGACATTATGCCACAGGTCCTTGGCCACCCACATGCCAACATCACTCCTGCACTCTCGACCAGGAGGTTGTGGGTTCAAGCCCAGCACCTGACGATCTAGCCTGGCGTTTCAGTACAATACTGAGGGAATTCTCATCCTGGAGATACCTGCCTGCCCACACGGTGCTGTACAGACAAGAAGTATTTATCCATTATCCTGATTAGAATTCCTCCAACACCCAAAACAACTTGTCATTGACCTCATTGTTGTTTGTGGGGTTATGAATCAAATAGTCTCCACATTAACACATGTAACATCAGCACTACACTGTCATGTAATTCGCTGTATACGAAGCACATAGGGATGTTTGCAAGTTATGGTAGCTCCAAGATAAATGCAAGTCATTTCCTAATCCTTGCTAGCCAGTGGAGTGGTAAGGTAAGCAGAGCTGGGTTAGGCCAGCTGATCCGAGAAACCCAGAAGAAGGTCCTGAGGCCTACTCTGTGATTCCGTCAGATCAAAGCTGATCTGTAGCTCAACTCCATTTCATTGCCTTTGTTTCAAATCCCAATGAAACCCTTTCCCAACAAAAGCGTGTTGAAAATTCCAGTAATTGTCCCAGAGAATCTTTTGGGAGAAAGAGTTCCAAATTTTCACTATCCTTTGGGTGAAAAAATGCATCCGAAAGTTCTGGTGATGTTCCCACTCATTCTCAGTTCTCTCATTAGAGGAAACAATTTCTTTCTACTTACCCAGTCAAAATATGTTGAGATGAATAGATCATTTCAATCTTCTAAACTCAAGAGAATACTTGTCCTGATACTTTAATACTCAAAGCTTAAGTGTTTTGTATTTGCTTTGGTGCCACTGGCTGCATTTTGACAGGGCGGGAATAAACACACAAAATCCAGCAATCAGGCAACAGTGTTTCACAGCTATTCCCACATCAATAAATTCTTCCCAAGCCAGTTCCCGGGGCCGTGGTGATAACAGGAAAATATTCCTGCAGATTTGCTACATTCAAAAAGGGGAGGTCAGACAAGCTTTTCATTTAAAAGCTGGGTTCGATTCTTGGCTCGGGTCACTGTCCGTGTGAAGTTTGCACATTCTCCTCATGTCTGTGTGGGTTTGCACCGGGTGCTTCGGTTTCCTCCCACAGTCCAAAGATATGTGGGTTCGGTGGATTGGCCATGCTAAGAAATTGCCCCTTAGTGTCCAGGGATGGGTAGGTTAGAGGGATTAGTGGGGATAATATGTACGGATATGGGGGTAGGGACTGGGTGGGATTGTGTTTGGTGCAGATTCATGGGCTGAAAGGCCTCTTTCTGCACTGCATGGGGTCTAATATCTCCTTCAGCATTATCAGCTGACGGAGTCCAAACAGATTCCTGCATCTTCTAACACTATCAATACTCATTGTGACCAGCCACCTCTAACCTGTTTTACAATCTCTCTCTCTCTAATAATGCCTGGACTAGATTTGGCTTTTTTGTCTCTTGCGTTGCAAATTCCTTGGTTTTCATTTCTGCATGTTCTCTACACAGGGGGGAGGGGATTGTGGAACCACAAATCCAACCAATCGGATCGCTCGGTCTCAGCCTCCTGGCTCGGTTCCAGGGGCTAGGTTACATTGATGGCCAGAAAGGTTCTTGGCGGTACCACCTTGCGCCTGGTAGGAGCCGGCTGGTTCCACTGCTGGCTGGTTGTTGGGTTGTTGCGTTCGCTGACGTGCAACGTCTCAGTCAAACCAGCCTCCGTGTGGGCCACCTGCATCACGTGCACTTTATTGACAATGGTTTTCCGCAGCAGGCAGTTGAAGACTTTCTTGAAGCCCTTGCGGAAATGCTTGGAGACCAAGGCGTAGACAATGGGGTTGAGGCAGGAGTTGGCGTAAGACATGCAGTGCGACAGGAGCCTGAAGGCGTAGGTGGCTTGGTTGAATGGGAAGTGGCCAAACCAGAAACACAAGATAACCAGGTGATGGGGCAGCCAGCAGAGGCAGAAGAGGACGGCCACGATGATAATCATCTTAGTGACCTTGCGCTTGGCCTTCTTCGACTCAGACATGTCTTCGATAGGATCCACGGCAGTCCAGAGATACCTGATGGTCCTGGTGTAGGCCAGGCTCAGAATCAACACCGGAATGATGTAGCCAAAGATGAAGGTGGAAAGGTCCATAATCTTGCGTCTGTACTCATCCCAGACCGGGAAGCAGAGCGTCATGCCCCTGTAGTGAACCACTTGGTAGTAGCTGAGATAAGGGCTGGCAAAGATAAATGAGATCCCCCAGATAATGCAGATGGCAGTCAGGGCATTTTGGGGCGTCCGCAGCTCGCGAGAGCGCAGTGGGTAACGAATCGCCAGGTATCTGCAAGATAGGAGAAGATGGAAACCATGGGTTTAATCATAGAAACCCTACAGTGCAGAAGGAGGCCCTTCGGCCCATTGAGTCCACAATCCCACTCAGGCCCTACCCCCATATCCCTACACATATACCCACTAATCCCTCTAACTTACACACCCCTAGACACTAAGGGGCAATTTCCTAACATGGTCAATCAACCTAACCCGGACATCTTTGGACTGTGGGAGGAAACCGGAACAAACCCACACAGACATGAGGAGAATGTGCAAACTCCACACAGACAGTGACCCGAACCGGGAATCGAACCCAGGACCCTGGAGCTGTGAAGCAAAGCAGTGCTAACCACTGTGCCACCGTGCTGCCCCTTAATCAATCTCCAATTTCACAGAAAGGAAATTTGCCAAGGATTTAGGGGATTGTCTTGGTTGGTAACAAAGTGGTCAACAATGAATGGGCAATCTGTTGCCCACTATCACATTAGACATACTCTTATAGTGGAAAAGCCTATGAAGTAACCAGGGAATTGTGTTAAATACATTACTGAAAGTTCACTGTTAAAATCAGGGCATCTGAACAAGATGTGGAGGTGCCGGCGTTAGACTGGGGTAAACGCAGTAAGGAGTCTGACAACACCGGGTTTAAGTCCAACCGATTTATTTGATAGTAAACTCACAAGCTTTTAGGGTTTGCCCCTTCGTCAGGTGAATGGAGAGTTCTGGCCTCAGACAGACCATATAACAGCACAGACAGTTTACAGATTACTGATTAGAATGCAAATTTTTAGTTGTAAATCAGGTTAGGTGTAAAGATTTGCATTCTAATCAGTAATCTGTAAACTGTCTGTGATGTTATATAGATTGCTGTCTGTGCTGGATTACTGAGTGCAGTTTGATTTCCATATTTAAAGCAGGGTACACTCACATCGGAGGCAGGTACAGTGAAGGTTCATTAGATTGACCCCCTGGAATGAGACGCTCCAGAGACTGAGCAAATTGGGCCTATGCTCTCTGGAGTTTAGCAGAAGGAGAAGTGATCACATTTAAACAGACAAGTTTTCTCGGGGGCTTGACAGGGTGTAGGCACTGAGAGGTTGTTGATCTTTTAGGAGTGAGATTGGAAGTTTTTTAACTGTGTGAGGGTTTTGAAATTTTGAAATTGTCTACCCCAGAAGATGTGCTCCATCACTGAGTCTACTTTAGGCTGAAATATACAGGTTTTTGGTCTCCAGGGAACTAAAGGGAGTGAGTGGGAAAGGGGAACTGAGGCAGAAGATAAAATATAAGAACACAGAGTAGGCCCAAGGGGTTATCCAGTTCCTGTTAATGATGTTCTTATGTAACAATAATCATCACAACTTCATTCAGTTGTGGCTATCATAGAATCACTGCAGTGCAGAACTAGGCCATTTGGCCCATCAAGTCTGCACCAACCACAATCCCACCCAGGCCCTATCCCTCTAACCCCACATATTTACCCTAGCTAGTTACCCTGACACTTAGGGGCAATTTTAGCATCCACCGAGCCCGCACATCTTTGGACTGTGGGAGGAAACTGGAGCACCCGGAGGAAACCCACACATTCATTGGGGGGGAACGGGCAAACTCCCACACAGACAGTGACCCGAGCCGGCAAAAGGGAGTTGCCTACTGAGGAAAGGGGGAAAAGGGAAGAGGAGTGGGGCCTAGCTGAATTACTCTGGCAGAGAGCTGGCACAGACACAGTGCACTGAATGATCTCTTTCTCTGCTGTAACCATTCTGTGATACTATTTGTATCCTCATTTCAGTGAGCTCAGCCCTTTTGAAGTTACAAACAAGTCTCCTGGTATTTGCTATATCTGAATTTTGGATCATGATAAATGGATTCATTTTGCTGCTATTGCGTCCTTTCTATTTTCAGCATCATTAACAAAAACCACATGAGAACAAGCATTGCTTCTGCTGTTTCTCTTGAAGCGTCAGGCAGGCAGACAATATGTTCATCAACTCTGACTCTCAATTCACTTGGGCTTTCTCAGTTTATATTGGTTGAATATAATATCCCATCAAAGCAATCTTGCCGTTCTCACACACACCCTTCGCGGAAGAAATTATTCTCCTACTTGTCTGTTGATGGTGCTTTGTGTGTTTGCTCGGATCTTTTGCATTTGAGATGTTTGAATATTTTGGAGCTTTCTCTCACCCATGGGATCAACTTCATTTACATTCCCTCCCGCACCCCACCCTCCCATTCAAAGATTGAGTGAAGAAATTTCTCTTCATCTGTGTCCTAAATGGACTGCCCCTTATTTTGAGATTGTGTCCCTTGATTCCAGACTCACCACTCAGGAGAAACTACCTGTCTGCATCTACCCTCTTGCACCCTGTAAGAACTTTTTAAGTTTCAATGAGATCAGCTTCTCATTCTTTGAAACTCTATAGAACATCCACCCAATTGTGCCCCTGAGATATCAGGCGATGCTGCCTCCCTTTCTGAATTTACAGATTATAATCTCTCCGTTGTGGTATGTGGTGATGGTCCCTTTAAGGGTCACCTGGCCTGGGGGAGCAATTGGGATTCAGAGTGGGGAAATCACCCCTGGGGGTCTTTCTTCGACAGGAGACGTGTAGGGAGCTAGGTGTTGGCATGAGGCTGCTGTTTTCTCATCACTAAATTCTTCTTAATGAGAACATAAGAAATAGGAGCAGGAGTAGGCCATCTAGCCCTTCGAGCCTGCCCCGCCATTCAAGAAGAACATGCCTTCTCTTTTAATTCACAGGTTTTAAGTCGGTCCGCCTTGTGTCCAACGAGGGGCATACACGCGATGGGTCATACTTGGGCTGCTCTTGGTTGTTCGAGATTGGCCTAGTTGAGATAGCGAGGCATCTTGAGGAGAATTGTTTGATGGATCAGACGCAGCACGGTTCGTTAAGGGGAAGTCGTGTCTGACGAATTTACTGGAGTTCTATGAGGATGGGTCTAGGGCGGTGGATAGAGGAGAGCCGGTGGATGTGGTCTTTCTGGATTTTCAGAAGGCGTTTGACAAGGTACCTCACAAGAGGTTATTGCAGAAGGTCAGGGGACATGGAGTTGGGGGTAGGGTGTTAGCGTGGATAGAGGATTGGCTGTCAAATAGGAGGCAGAGAGTGGGGGTCAGTGGGTGCTATTCAGATTGGCGGTTGGTGACTAGTGGGGTGCCCCAGGGGTTGTTGCTAGGGCCTCAGCTATTCACCATTTATATAGATGATCTGGAGGAGGGAACCAAGTGTATGGTGTCGAAATTTGCTGATGACAGCAAGATTGGTGGAACGGCAAATTGTGCGGAGGGTGTAGAGAGTCTGCAGAAGGATCTAGATAGGCTGGGCGAATGGGCCAGGAACTGGCAAATGGAATTTAAAGTTGGCAAATGTGAGGTTGTCCACTTTGGTAGGAATAATGGTAGGAAGGACTATTACTTACATGACGAAAAACTGCAGCATGCGACGGTGCAGAGGGACCTGGGGGTCCTTGTGCATGAGTCGCAAAAACCCAGCCTGCAGGTGCAGCAGATGGTCAGGAAGGCTAATGGGATGCTGGCCTTCATAGCGAGGGGGATTGAATATAAAAGTAGGGAAGTCTTGCTGCAGCTGTATAGGGCATTGGTGAGGCCGCAGCTGGAGTACTGTGTGCAGTTTTGGTCGCCGCACTTACGTAAGGATATTTTGGTCTTGGAGGGAGTGCAGAGGAGGTTTACTAGGCTGATTCCGGAGTTGAGGGGGTTGAGCTATGAGGAGAGGCTGAATAAACTAGGCTTGTACTCGTTAGAGTTTAGAAGAATGAGGGGAGATCTCATTGAGACGTATAAGATGTTGAATGGGATGGATAGGATAGAGGTGGAGAGACTCTTCCCGCTCAGAAAGGACAGTAGGACTAGAGGGCACAGCCTCAGGATAAAGGGGGGAGGCGATTTAGAACGGAGTTGAGGAGGAACTTCTTCACTCAAAGGGTGGTGAATCTCTGGAATTCTCTGCCCGCTGAAGTGGTGGAGGCTGCCTCGCTAAATATTTTTAAGACGCGGGTTGATGGGTTTTTGATAAGCGAGGGGATTAAGGGTTATGGGGAGAGGGCGGGAATGTGGAACTGAGCCACGACAGATCAGCCATGATCTTATTGAATGGCGGGGCATGCTCGAAGGGCTAGATGGCCTACTCCTGCTCCTATTTCTTCTGTTCTTATGTTATGTTTAGTGCTTCATGTCGTTAGTGTGTGTTAAAACTGGACCAGATACTGGGCAAAACGACAGCTCAGTGACTATCACTGTTTGCTGTGCAGACACATGGATTTGGGTCGGTGTCTGTGGGAGTTTGCGCATTCTCCCCGTGCTTGCGTGGGTTTTCTCCGGGTGCTCTGGTTCCCTCCCACACCCCAAAGATGTGCTCTTAGGCTGATTGGAGGTAATAAATTGTCCCTAAATCAGTTTTCCCTCAATGTGGAATGCCATAAGCGTAGATAAGGGTCATGGGTGGAGGGGGGACTGGTAGTTAAAATGGCAGCATGGGCTCGTTTCCCTGGGCTGTTTTTGTTCTTTGTATCTGAAGTGGATCAGTTCCACTTTCCCTCTTTCTCCCCATAACCCTTAATTCCCCTGTCTATTAGAAATCTATCTACCCGTGACTTAAATATATTCAGCGAGGTAGCCTCCATCACTTCAATGGGCAGAGAATTCCAGAGATTCACCACCCTTTGAGTGAAGAAGTTCCTCCTCAACTCCGATCTAAATTGCCCCCCACTTATTTTGAGGCTGTGTCCCTTCTTGGATTCATAAATGAGACCTATGAAAATGCTTAATTACCCACTCCCTCCCTTTGTACTAATCCTGAATCCAAGTCCCATTTCTTCTAAAATACCTACCACTTTCCGTCTCAAAACCTACTTGAAGGTCCCTTAGAATCACCGTATTTACCCCTTAATCTCTCTCTTGTAGTGAATAGAAGCCTAATCTGTGAACTAATTCCTATCGGCAATCTTGCTTCACTTGAATATGCATCAAAAGCAGATTAGCACGCGAAACATTATTAAGAGTAACTATTATCACGTCCTTTGAATCATGCAAGGATGGAAACTGTAATAAATCGGTGGTGAAAGTAACAAGGGATTTATTGCCAATGATTAAGATTTACAACAAAAGGTCAGGCAGCTATTAAACTCTCCTCCCGGTCTCTAACTCCAGAACCTCCTCGACCCCGGATACATTCCCTTGCTCCCAATTAACTCAGCTTCCTGCCTCAACAGTCCATAGGGTCTGGCCCAATGGCATGGCCCTCAGCCTGATAGGGGCCACGGTCCCACAGAAACCCAAGTAGACATTTCTCTATATTTAATTTCTTAGTGATCTTAAAACAATCGGTTTAAGAACACCGATTGTCCTTAAAACATCCTCGACCCCAAGCTTCATCATCACGCTTAATTCCAAAATTAGCCTCCAGTCTTGTCTAAGTGCAAACCCATTCAGCTGGCCAATCGAGCTACATAACTGTTCTGTTTCATCTTCAGACCTGGCCTGATCTTTTTCTGATCTGGAGCGATGGGATAAAAGTAACACTCTCTAAATTTTATATTGCTGATTCCCCAGACTTACTCTCTAAACCAATATATTTAAAAAGCCCCTGAGGCTATGATTGCCAATCTTAAAACCCACATTAACCTTATTAATAACACATTTCTCCAATCCCGCAGTGCTACTCCATAAGAAATCATCAACATGCATTATGGAGAGACCTGGTATCTTTTTGATACCAATAAAAAATTGCTTTTAATTGAGTACAACCTACTTTCAGATCTCCCTGAAAAATATCAGCTCCCTTGAGACATAATTCAGGCTATAAATACATTTGTTCAGTTTGCCTCTTTAGGTGGTTTCAGAAACACATCTCTCTGAAGTTATCACTCTGCAAAAATGTGTTTTTTATGTCAACTGATCTACACTCCCATGAATATGTGGCGAGAAGGGTGAAAAAGACTTTCAGTCTTAATTTTTTCATTGTGGGAAAGTGCAATCTAACATCTGTATCGCTACTCAAAACTTTGAGTAACAAAGCTAGCTTTCATCTTTACGAGCTCTATCTAGACTGCCCTTAACTGCTAATGAATACCAAATTCCCTCCAAATACCCCAATAAGGGCAGTACGGAGACACAATGGTTACACTGCTGCCTCACAGTGTGAGGGACCCAGGTTCGATTCCCAGCTTGGGTCACTGTCTGTGTGGAGTTTGCACATTCTCCTCATGTCTGCGTGGGTTTCATTCAACATAGAAACCCTACAGTGCAGAAAGAGGCCCATCGAGTCTGCACCGACCACAATCCCACCCAGGCCCTACCCCCATATCCCCACTAATCCCTCTAACCTACACATCCCTGGACGCTAAGAGACAATTTCTTAGCACGGCCAATCAACCTAACCCACACATCTGTGGACTGTGGGAGGAAACCGGAGCACCCGGAGGAAACCCACGCAGACACGAGGAGAATGTGCAAACTCCACATAGACAGTGACCCGAGCCAGGAATCGAACCCAGGTCCTTGGAGCTGTGAAGCAGCAGTGCTAACCACTGTGCTACCCATTTCCTCCGGGTCCTCCGATTTCCTCCCACAGTCCAAAGATGTATAAGTTAGATGGATTAGCCATGCTAAATGGGCTAGTATGGGTTTCTCTTTCAGAGCATTAGGTGCAGACTTGAAATGCTGAGTGACCTCCTCCTGCACCACCGGGACACTATGGTAGTTCCTTTTATAACAAGAGTTGGTGACCCAAAATGTTGACTGTTTCTCTTCACAGAAGCTGCCTGACCTGACTAACCATTCACACTACACTCCTGCTGCAGTGAGGGCAGAGAATGTGGTACCCACTGGCAAATTACTGTGGGTGCTGGGAATCTGAAACTGCTGGAGAAACTCAGCGGGTCTGACAGCATCTGTGGAGCGAGAATGGAGCTCATGTTTCAAGTCAGGATGACCCTTCATCAGAGCAGTAATCCAGGTGTGTTCTCACTAAACCCTATACAACTGCAACAAACTTCATCCTGGGAACTCCAAATCCTGCCCAGTAAAGACTAACTTTAATTTGCTTTCCTAATTGCTTGCTGTACCTGCGTATTAATTTTCTGTGTTTTTTGTAAGAGGATGTGCAAGTTTTTGAATATCAATGCTTAGAAGTTTCTTGCCTTTTAAACGATGCTAAGCTTCTCTATTCTTTGTACTACTTTCACATTTCCCCATATAATACACCACCCGATATCTTCCATAGAACATTCCAGCACAGTACCACAGGGCGGCACGGTAGCACAGTGGTTAGCACTGCTGCTTCACAGCTCCAGGGTCCTGGGTTCAATTCCCGGCTCGGGTCACTGCCTGTGTGGAGTTTGCACATTCTCCTCGTGTCTGCGTGGGTTTTCTCCGGGTGCTCCGGTTTCCTCCCACAGTCCAAAGATGTGCGGGTTAGGTTCATTGGCTATGCTAAAATTGCCCCTTAGTGTCCTGGGATGTGTAGGTTAGAGGGATTAGCAGGTAAATGTGTAGGGATATGGGGATAGGTTCTGGGTGGGATTGTGTTCAGTGCAGACTCGATGGGCCGAAGGGCCTGTTTCTGCACTGTAGGGTTCTATGTTCTACAGGCCCTTCGGCCCTCGATGTTGCGCCGACCAGTGGAACCAATCTAATGACCCTCTAACCTAAACTATTCCAATGTTATCCATATGCCTATCCACTGGCCATTTGAACGCCCTTAAAGTTGGCGAGTCCACAACTGCTGCAGGCAGGGCATTCCACGCCCTTACTACCCTCTGAGTAAAGAACCTACCTCTGACATCCGTCCTATAATTACCACCCCTTAATTTAAAGCTATGTCCCCTCGTGTTAGCCATCACCATCCGAGGAAAAAGGCTCTCACTGTCCACCCTATCTAACCCTCTGATCATCTTGTATGCCTCAATTAGGTCACCTCGTAATCTTCTTCTCTCTAATGAATAACCCTCTTCTCTCTACTGGATTCCTTCCATCTCTCTTCTACATCTCTATGCAGCTTCTTACAATCCCACCCAACTTTCACAACACTGCAGTTATGCACATTTCACAGAACGTTGTAGAGGATACAAGTGAAGTAACTTCACACGAAACAAACCTTATGTTAAATGGATTGTATTTATATAGCACCTTGACCATTATAAAGGTACTTCACAGGATCATTATCACAGAAAGAAATTAAGAGGAAGAAAGGGTATTTTTTAATTAGCTCTTCTCGCCAGCCCAGGACATCCTAAAGTGGTTTACAAATAACAGATTGCTTTTTAAAGTGTAGTGGCTGTTGCAATGTGAGAAATACAGCAGGCAACCTGTGAACAGCAATCAGGTAATAACAGAATCATCTGTTTTTAGTGCTATTGACTGAGGGATAAAGATTAGCCAGGGTAATAACAGCTCTTTGGAATGGTGCCCTGGGATTTTTTTACATCCACCTGTAATCTTGAAGACATGTTGTATAAATTTTGGACGCAATAATGCAGAGAGGAGCTATGAGATTAAAGGGAGGCCGATTAGGAGTATTGACATACAGAGGGACCTGGGAGTGCAGGTTCACAAATCCATGAAGGTTGCATCACAAGTGGAGAAGGTCGTTAGGAAGGCTTATGGGATGTTGGCCTTTATAGGAAGGGGCATAGAGTATAAAAGCTGCTGTCTAATGCTTCAGTTGTACAGAACGTTGGTTAGACCGCATTTGGAGTACTGCGTCCAGTTCTGGTCACCTTATTACCGGAAGGATGTGGAGTCTCTGGAAAGGGTGCAGAGGAGGTTTACCAGGATGTTGCCTGGCATGGGGGGACTGGGTTACGAGGAGAGGTTGAAGAAACTGGGACTATTGGAAAGGCGGAGATTGAGAGGGGACATGATAGAAGTATATAAGATAATGAAGGGAATGGATAGAGTTAATAGTGAGAGACTGCTCCCTAGACTAGATACAAACACGAGAGGTCATCATTTAAGGGTGAGGGGGGAGAGGTATAATTTGGAGGTGAGAAGAAGGTTCTTTACGCAGAGAGTTGTAGGGGTCTGGAACGCGCTACCGAGTAGGGTGGTGGAGGCAGGAACATTGGACTCGTTTAAGATGCAGTTAGATAGGCACATGAGTGAAACGAGAATGGAGGGATATGATAGGGGATATTAAATAGGGTTAAACCTCGGGAGACACCGGAAAGGCAGGCTGTAAGATTAATATTTTTGACTTTATTCCACAGGTGGAGGTCCACCTCGTGTCAAACGAGGGGCATTCACGCGGCAGGTCGTGCCTGGGCTGCTCTTGGAAGTTCCAGGAGTGGCCTAGAACTTCGTGTCGATGTGTGTGCTTGATCCTGGACCGGTAGATGGGCGCCGCAACAGCTCAGTGACTAGCACTGCTGGCTGTGCAGGCACATGGATTTGGGCCTGTGTCTGTGGGAGTTTGCACATTCTCCCTGTGGTTGCGTGGGTTTCCTCCGGGCGCTCCGGTTTCCTCCCACACCCCAAAAATGTGCTCTCAGGCTAATCGGTTTTTACCAAATTGACACTATTTCTTCCCTGAATCTGACTGAGTAGTGTTCCATTCATAGATATGCAGGGTAGAATAGGTGCAGGGTGATGTGGCGGCGCGGGCTCGTTGGGCCGAAGGGCCTGTTTCCCGTGCTGGATTGTTCTTTGTTCTTTGTTCTTTGTTTAAATGTGTCTCGTATTCTCTCAAGTGTAGAAAATTAAGGCATGATCGAATTATAGTATTTAAAATTATCTTTTACATCCAGGTGCAATCTTGATGCTTAAAGCTCCCTCTACACTGTCCCCCCATCAAACACTCCCAGGATAGAACATAAGAACATAAGAAATAGGAGCAGGAGTAGGCCATCTAGCCCTTCGAGCCTGCCCCGCCATTCAGTAAGATCATGGCTGATCTGAAGTGGATCAGTTCCACTTTCCCACTTTCTCCCCATAACCCTTAATTCCCCTGTCTATCAGAAACCTATCTACCCGTGACTTAAATATATTTAGCGAGGTAGCCTCCACCACTTCAGTGGGCAGAGAATTCCAGAGATTTACCACCCTTTGAGTGAAGAAGTTCCTCCTCAACTCCGATCTAAACTGCCCCTCCCCCTTATCATGAGGCTGTGCTCTCTAGTCCTGCTGTCCTTTCTGAGCAGGAAGAATCTCTCTACGTCTACCCTATCCATCCCCTTCATTATCTTATACATCACTATAAGATCCCCCCTCATCCTTCTAAACTCCAACGAGTACAGACCCAGTCTATTTAGTCTCTCCTCATAGTCCAACCCCCTCATCTCCGGGAGACAGAGTGAATGGATGGGAGGTTGGTTTGTGTGATGGATTGGGCCACATTCACGACCTTTTGTAGTTCCTTGCAGTCTTGGGCAGAGCAGGAGCCCATACCAAGCTGTGATACAACCAGAAAGAATGCTTTCTGTAAGACTAATACCAGACACTCCAAATTTCCTTAGTCATCTGAGAAAGTAGAGGCGTTTGGGGGGCTTTCTTACCTATAGTGTCGGCATGGGGGTGGGGGGAGGGAACCAGGACAGTTGTTGGTGATCTGTACACTTGAAGCTTTCGACCATTTCTACTTTGTTCTCGTTGATGTAGACAGGGGCCTGTTCCCTACATTCCTGTACTCTGTCTCATCATTGTTTGAGATCCGACCCACTATGGCGGTGTCGTCAGCAAACTTGAAAATCGAATTGGAGGAGAATTTGGCCGCACAGTCATAGTTGTGTAAGGAGGGGGCTGAGAACACAGCCTTCAAAGGCACTGGTGTTGAGGATGATTGTGGAGGAGGTGTTATTGTCTATCCTTACTGTTTGTGGTCTTCCGGCATGTGTAAGTGCACCACACAAACCTGAATGATAATCTTACATTGTCAGACTCCACCTGCCAACCAATTGATCAGCACTTTCTTCTCATAATAAAAGAACAAACACAGTACGGGAAACAGGCCCTTCGGCCCAACGAGCCCGCGCCTCCATCTTAACAATGTGCTTTCCCCCTCCACCCTTGACCCATGTCTATGTTTATGGTACCCCCCATTGGAAACCAGATTAAGAGGAGAATAATTTAGGGACAATTTGTTACACCAATCAGCCTAAGAGCACATCTTTGGGGTGTGGGAGGAAACCGGAACACCCAGAGGAAACCCACGCAAGCACGGGGAGAATGCGCAAACTCCCACAGACACCGGCCCAAATCCATGTATCTGCACAGCAATCAGTGATAGTCACTGAGCTGTTGTGTTGCCCAGCATCTGGTCCAGTTTTAAGCGTACGCTAACGACGTGAAGCACTAGGCTACTCTCGAAACATCCAAGAGCAGCCCACGCACGACCCACCGCGTGTACGTCCCTCGTTGGACAACAAGGTGGACCGACGCACCTGTGGAGTAAAAGAGCAAAACATCAACACATGTAACAGTAGATTTCCAGGGACGTCCCGAGGCTCTGATCCTTATTTAAAACAGTCTCCTCTAACCCTCCACCCCTATTTCGCTCATGTGCCTATCTAAGTAAACCTTAAACAACTCCAGCGTACCTGCCTCCACCACCTTACTTGGCAGAGCATTCCCTATCCCCACAACCCTCTGTGTGAAAAACCTCCCTCTAACATCCAAATTATACCTCGCCCCCCTCACTTCAATGTATAAAAGTTGTTCCCTTTATACTTGGTATTCTTGGGAAGTGTCCTGATGAGTCCTGACAAAATACTTTGACAACATATATTTGCAGAAATACTTGTGTCCAAAGATATAAATCTGGGTTGATGATGGTTAGAATAAACAGAAGAATATAAAATGAAGAGGCAAGAATTAGGAGTACAGGGGTCAGGTCAATTTTATGGGTATCGTCATGATGGGCAAGACAAAAACTTACCATTTTTTAATAATTCTGTTTCAGTTGCAGGTGAAACAAAATTTAGACAAGGATTTTATTGAGAGTTTGGATTTGGAGTGAGGCTTGTGGATGGTTTGTAATGAGTTTTGTTTCCTGAAGGTTCAGAGTGAGATTTACCGAGAATTTGGAGTGGGGTTGATGGAGGGAGTGAGTGTGGAGTGGGGTTGATGGAGGGAGTGAGTGTGGAGTGGGGTTGATGGAGGGAGTGAGTGTGGAGTGGGGTTGATGGAGGGAGTGAGTGTGGAGTGGGGTTGATGGAGGGAGTGAGTGTGGAGTGGGGTTTATGGAGGGAGTGAGTGTGGAGTGGGGTTTATGGAGGGAGTGAGTGTGGAGTGGGGTTTATGGAGGGAGTGAGTGTGGAGTGGAGTTTATGGAGGGAGTGAATGTGGAGTGGGGTTTATGGAGGAAGTGGGTGTGGAGTGGGGTTTATGGAGGGAGTGAGTGTGCAGTGGGGTTTATGGAGGGAGTGAGTGTGGAGTGGGGTTTATGGAGGAAGTGGGTGTGGAGTGGGGTTTATGGAGGGAGTGAGTGTGGAGTGGGGGTAATGGAGGGAGTGGGGTTTATGGAGGGAGTGAGTGAGGAGTGGGGTTTATGGAGGGAGTGAGTGTGGAGTGGGGTTTATGGAGGGAGTGGGTGTGGAGTGGGGTTTATGGAGGGAGTGAGTGTGGAGTGGGGTTGATGGAGGGAGTGAGTGTGGAGTGGGGTTTATGGAGGGAGTGGGTGTGGAGTGGGGTTTATGGAGGGAGTGAGTGTGGAGTGGGGTTTATGGAGGGAGTGAGTGTGGAGTGGGGTTTATGGAGGGAGTGGGTGTGGAGTGGGGTTTATGGAGGGAGTGAGTGAGGAGTGGGGTTTATGGAGGGAGTGAGTGTGGAGTGGGGTTTATAGAGGGAGTGAGGGGAGTGGGGTTTATGGAGGGAGTGGGTGTGGAGTGGGGTTTATAGAGGGAGTGGGTGTGGAGTGGGGTTTATGGAGGGAGTGGATGTGGAGTGGGGTTTATAGAGGGAGTGAGGGGAGTGGGGTTTATGGAGGGAGTGGGTGTGGAGTGGGGTTTATAGAGGGAGTGGGTGTGGAGTGGGGTTTATGGAGGGAGTGGGTGTGGAGTGGGGTTTATAGAGGGAGTGAGGGGAGTGGGGTTTATGGAGGGAGTGGGTGTGGAGTGGGGTTTATAGAGGGAGTGGGTGTGGAGAGGGGTTTATGGAGGGAGTGGGTGTGGAGTGGGGTTTATTGAGGGAGTGAGTGTGGAGTGGGGTTTATAGAGGGAGTGAGGGGAGTGGGGTTTATGGAGGGAGTGGGAGGAGTGGGATTTATGGAGGGAGTGAGTGTGGAGTGGGGTTTATGGAGGGAGTGAGTGTGGAGTGGGGTTTATGGAGGGAGTGGGTGTGGAGTGGGGTTTATGGAGGGAGTGAGTGTGGAGTGGGGTTCATGGAGGGAGTGGGTGTGGAGTGGGGTTTATAGAGGGAGTGAGTGTGGAGTGGGGTTTATGGAGGGAGTGAGTGTGGAGTGGGGTTTATGGAGGGAGTGGGTGTGGAGTGGGGTTTATGGAGGGAGTGGGTGTGGAGTGGGGTTTATGGAGGGAGTGAGTGTGGAGTGGGGTTGATGGGGGGAGTGAGTGTGGAGTGGGGTTTATGGAGGGAGTGAGTGTGGAGTGGGGTTTATGGAGGGAGTGAGTGTGGAGTGGGGTTTATGGAGGGAGTGAGTGTGGAGTGGGATTTATGGAGGGAGTGAGTGTGGAGTGGGGTTTATGGAGGGAGTGAGTGTGGAGTGGGGTTTATGGAGGGAGTGAGTGTGGAATGGGGTTTATGGAGGGAGTGAGGGGAGTGGGGTTTATGGAGGGAGTGGGTGTGGAGTGGGGTTTATGGAGGGAGTGAGTGTGGAGTGGGGTTTATGGAGGGAGTGGGTGTGGAGTGGGGTTTATGGAGGGAATGGGTGTGGAGTGGGGTTTATAGAGGGAGTGAGGGGAGTGGGGTTTATGGAGGGAGTGGGAGGAGTGGGGTTTATGGAGGGAGTGAGTGAGGTTTATGGAGGGAGTGAGTGGAGTGGGGTTTATGGAGGGAGTGAGTGAGGAGTGGGGTTTATGGAAGGAGTGAGGGGAGTGTGGTTTATGGAGGGAGTGGGTGGGGTTTATGGAGGGAGTGAGTGTGGAGTGGGGTTTATAAAGGAAGTGAGGGGAGTGGGGTTTACGGAGGGAGTGAGTGGAGTGAGGTTTATGGAGGGAGTGACTGGGGAGTGAGGTTTATGGAAGGAGTGGGTGTGGAGTGGGGTTTATGGAGAGTTTGTGTTTGCAATATAGCTTCTTATTATATGATATTTGCATTTATCTGAATTTGGATTCCACTGACACGGATTATTAACCTTTCACACATCATGTCCATCATCGCACTGAATGTGTTCTTATAAAGAAATGCACTTTATTTCTTTCCTGTCATTACACGCTGTCATTTACCTATTGTTTGATGTTTTGTTATGAAAGTATTAAACCTTGGCACACACACATTTAAAAATATATCTGCTGTGGGATTAAAACCTTGAAGATCCCACTTATTGCTCATGATTCAGAATGTCAAACATATGTCTCCTTTCTAGTAGAGTGATTCCTTTCTATCCATTGTACCACAAGTACCACTATTAATATATCACCTTATATAACTGTGCACACTCCGGGGCACGTTTCCTCATAAACTGCCCACATCACAATCTTTTCCCATCAATTTATAAACTTTGTTAATCTGCACCAATTTTAGATTTTTTTCCTCTCCACAACATGTTTTGCCCCTCCCAGTGCCATTTCCTCATTCTGACTGATCTAAGCTGATAAGAACATAAGAACATAAGAAATAGGAGCAGGAGTAGGCCATCTGGCCCTTCGAGCCTGCCCCGCCATTCAATAAGATCATGGCTGATCTGTCGTGGCTCAGTTCCACATTCCCGCCCTCTCTCCATAACCCTTAATCCCCTCTCTTATCAAAAACCCATCAAATCATCGCTTCTTGAAAATATTTAGCGAGGCAGCCTCCACCACTTCAACAGGCAGAGAATTCCAGAGATTCACCACCCTTTGAGTGAAGAAGTTCCTCCTCAACTCCGTTCTAATACACCCCCCCTTTATCTTGAGGCTGTGCCCCTAGTCCTACTGTCTTTTTTGAGCGGGAAGTGTCTCACCACCTCTATCCTATCCATCCCATTCATCATCTCATACGTCTCAATGAGATCTCCCCTCATTCTTCTAAACTCCAATGAGTACAAGCCCAGTTCATTCAGCCTCTCCTCATAGCTCAACCCCCTCATCTCTGGTATCAGCCTAGTAAACCTCCTCTGCACTCCCTCCAAGACCAAAATATCTTTGCGCAGGTGCGGCGCCCACAAAATGCCAAGGAATGGTAATGGGAAACTAGATGTAATTCATGATCCTTTCCATAAATCTCCAATGATCTGATACTCCCACCTCACCAGCTCGTCAGCTACAACTCTCACCAACTTTTACAGATGCCCCATAGAAAGCATTCTTTCTGGTTGTATCACAGCTTGGTGTGGGCTCCTGCTCTGCCCAAGACTACAAGGAACTCCAAAAGGTCATGAATGTAGCCCAATCCATCATGTAAACCAACCTCCCATCCATTGACTCTGTCTACACTTCCTGCTGCCTCAGCAGAGCAGCCAGCATAATTACGCACCCCGGACATTCTCTCTTCCACATTCTCCCTTTAGGAGAAAGATACAAAAGTCTGAGGTCATTTACCAACCAACTCAAGAGCAGCTTCTTCCCTGCTGCCGTCAGACTTTTGAATGGACCTACCTTGCATTAAGTTGATCTTTCTCTACACCCCAGCTATGTACCTTTGTTTCCTTCTCTATGAACGGTATGTTTTGTCTGTATAGTGCACAATACTTTTCATTATGTTAATACATTTGACAATAATAAATCAAATCAAATCACCAACCCTGTACATGTCGTATAACTAGCGCTTGTAATCTAGTTACGTTTGGCAAAAACTTGCATTTGTGTAGCACCTTTAGCAGTAAGGTGTCCGATGATATTTCACAGAAACAGTACCAAAAATGTAACACAAAATCACACAGCGAGATGTTAGCATCGGTAAGGCGTGGGTTTTAAGTAATGTCTTGACAGAGGAAATGTAGAGGTTGAGAAAGCATAATGTCGAGCCTAGGCAGCGGAAGACTCTTCCACCTTTAGCGTGGCATTGTAAACCAGGGGTTTACACGTGCCCAGAATTGGAGGAGATACCTGAGGGTTCTACACATGTCTATCCCTGGCTTGCTGCAATGTTCCAGTGAAGCTCAACACAAACTGGAGGAATAGCACCTTATCTTCCAGTTGGGCACATTGCAACCTTCCCGTCTGAACATGCAACAACTTCAGATGATTAGCTCTACCCCATCCCTTTGTTTTCATTTTATTTCACTTTTTACTGTTCTACTGTCACAGTTTACCCTCTGATTTCAGTTTCTCTGCCTTTTGGCCATTCACACCCTTTATCCTCTCTATGGACTGCCATTCGCAGCCTTTCCCCTGGTTTCTATGACGATGACTCATCTTTCATTCCCTCACCCTGCAATATAAATACCTCCCACTTTCTCTGCCTTGTAGCTTTGACAAAGGGTCATCCAGACTCGAAACGTGAGCTCTTTTCTCTCCTTACAGATGCTGCCGGACCTGCTGAGATTTTCCAGCATTTTCTCTTTTGGTTTCAGATTCCAGCATCCGCAGGAATTTGCTTTTATCCGTTCCCCAGGGGAATGCCTTGACCAATCAAAATCAACCTACAATGTAGGTTGAATGTAATCAATGCTTGGCCATTTACTGACGGTTATTAATTAACCTCCACCAATAACGCTTACCCGAAGATCAGAGACCGAATGCCGTGATCGCTGAAGTGTTCGCCAACAGGGAAGGGAACAGTCTTGCCTAGTGATTGTCGAGTGGTGTTCATTCATCCATTGTCATCAACAAATGAATTAAACAACAACGGATGAATGAACACCGCTCGACAATCACCAGGCAAGACTGTTCCCTTCCTGTTGGCGAACACTTCAGCGGTCACGGGCATTCAGCTTCTGATCTTCGGGTAAGTGTTCTCCAAGGTGGCCTTCACGACACACGATGGCGCAGAGTTGCTAAGCAGAGACTGATAGCCAAGTTCCGCACACATCCCGGCCTCAACCAGGATCTTGGGTTAATGTCGCACTATCTGTAACCCCCGTGACTTGCCTGGGTTTGTAAAATCTCACTCACTGTCCTGTCTGGAGACAATACACATCCCTTTAACCTGTGCTTAACCCTCTCTCCACTCACATTGACTGTACCTTTAAGACGTGATTACCTGTAAAGTCTCCAACCATTATTTTGTAAATTGAGTTTGTGTCTTTAAATGCCCTGTTTGTGAACGGAACTCCCACCCACCTGACGGAGGAGCAGCGCTCCGAAAACTAGTGGCTTTTGCTACCAAATAAACCTGTTGGACTTAAACCTGGTGATGTGAGACTTCTTACTGTGTTTACCCCAGTCCAACGCCGGCATCTCCACGTCTTTCAAATCTCACTCCAGGGATTGTTGGCCAAGGAAGAAGTATCAATGACTCAGTTCCATAAATTTATACTCAGGTCACGCCACCTTACCGCGCGCGCACCCCCCCCCCCCCCAACAAAACAGGGAATCAAGACCAACAGGAGATTCCTGGAGGAAATATTTCTCTGATAGCTGTTTGCACACAGTCGGTACATCTGGCACACTCTCAAACACTCCTCCACCCCTCCAATGCATTCCAAATTGCTTTTTTCTATATCGTAACTCTAATACAGCCTCCCTGTCACTATTTCAATATTCTACCCCTCACATGTCAGTCAGTGCCTGACACTGCAGCCGATAACCAGAACCTGGCAATGTTTAAGAAGCTCAGGCTGGAATCGCTGCTTCCTCCGTTTCCCCAGTAGCTGGTTTTATCACTTCACTGACAAACTGTTCCCTTTCCTTTCCTGAGAGTAGCTGGGTGTCAATGGAAGCAAGCCACAGATTCTAACAGAGGATCAGACCCGGATCCAACTTGTTCGAAGTTCTTCACAGTTAACGCCAGGTGATTTCCGTACAATTTATTCGATGTCTGAATCACAGTTTTGCGAAATGGATTTAAACAGAATCAGCTGGAGTTCGGTGACAGGCAGCAGCGAGAGGAAATTATTCAGAGTTCCCATTGCCACCGAGAGAGAGACAACTGACCCGGGTCAGACAGTAACACACACACACACACTGACACACACACACACTGACCCGGGTCAGACAGTAACACACACACACACACTGACACACACACACACTGACCCGGGTCAGACAGTAACACACACACGCACACTGACACACACACACTGACCCGGGTCAGACAGTAACACACACACACTGACACACACACACTGACCCGGGTCAGACAGTAACACACACACACACACACACACTGACACACACACACTGACCTGGGTCAGACAGTAACACACACACACTGACACACACACACTGACCTGGGTCAGACAGTAACACACACACACACACACACACTGACACACACACACACACTGACCTGGGTCAGACAGTAACACACACACAAACACACACACACACACGCACACACACACTGACCCGGGTCAGACAGTAACACACACACACACACACACACACACACACACACACACACACTGACCTGGGTCAGACAGTAACACACACACACACACACACTGACCCGGGTCAGACAGTAACACACAGTAACATACACACACACACAAACACACACACACTGACCCGGGTCAGACAGTAACACACACACACACACACACACTGACCTGGGTCAGACAGTAACACACACACACACACACACACACACACACACACACTGACACACACACACACTGACTTGGGTCAGACAGTAAAACAACACACTGACACACACACACTGACCCGGGTCAGACAGTAACACACACAAACACACACACACACACACACACACACACACACACACACACACACACTGACCTGGGTCAGACAGTAACACACACACACTGACACACACACACTGACCCGGGTCAGACAGTAACACACACACTGACACACACACACTGACCTGGGTCAGACAGTTACACACACACACACACACACACACGCACACACACACTGACCCGAGTGGGACAGTAACACACACACGCACACTGACACACACACACTGACCTGGGTCAGACAGTAACACACACACACACACACACACTGACACACACACACACTGACCTGGTTCAGACAGTTACACACACACAAACACATACACACACGCACACACACACTGACCCGAGTGGGACAGTAATACACACACACTGACACACACACACTGACCTGAGTCAGACAGTAACACACACACACACACTGACCTGGGTCAGACAGTAACACACACACACACACACTGACACACACACACACTGACCTGGGTCAGACAGTTACAGACACACAAACACATACACACACGCACACACACACTGACCCGAGTGGGACAGTAATACACACACACTGACACACACACACACACTGACCTGGGTCAGACAGTAACACACACACACTGACCCGGGTTAGACAGTAACACACACACACTCACTGACACACACACACTGACCTGGGTCAGACAGTTACACACACACACAAACACACACACACACGCACACACACACTGACCCGAGTGGGACAGTAACACACACACACTGACACACACACACTGACCCGGGTCAGACAGTAACACACGCAGTGTTGTCAATGGTTGCTTACCCATGTAGCTGCCCTCAGTCCTGTCTCCCCCCCCAATCCATCCCACAGCACACTCTGAAATCCCACCTATTCTCCTGGGACCCTCTGTCTGCCCCACCCATGCCCTGTGTATAATGTTGCCCCCCCCCGCCCAGCCCCAGCTGGTTTGGTTCCTGACCCAGCAATAACCCTCTCTCTGTGTGTGGGACCCACCTGTCCACAGACACTGCAGCCAGGGTGAAGCTGCTGGCGTACACGGTGAGGTAGATGAAGAAGTGGACAGCCTTGCACATGAAGGATCCAAAGACCCAGGAGTCCAGGGTGTAGATGGTGGCCTGGAACGGCACACAGCACAGGATGAAGCACAGGTCCGCCACTCCCAGGTTCAGGATGAAGATGTTGGTGGTGTTAATGTTCGCCTGGCCGTTCCGCAGCAGCACAGCCAGAACCAGGCTGTTCCCCACCGTCCCCAGCAGGAAGATCAGGCAGAAGACCACGGGCACGATCACACTCTCAGGTCTCAGCTCCCAGACCTGGGAGGAATTCCAGCTCCGACTCAGATTCATCCTGCAGCCCAACCGGGATCCCACCTCCCAACCCTCAACAGAGCCCACGTGTGGGGAGAGTGGGAGGGTGAGAAGGCGCTGTCACTGGGCTTAGCTGCTGACTGCAAGTTCCTCTCTCTCTCTCTCTCTCTCTCTGTTTGCTGCCCGTAGAGCTCTTTATAGCCTCCACTTGTCTCAATGACTGGTTACCAGGACGACATTAATTCGCTTCCTCACTGATAGTGACGATTGATATCTGCCTCCCGCCACCAGCCCAGGGGACGGGGTTAGGAGACAGAACAAGAAACTCAAACTACCCTCTCCCCCCAACAGTTCTGAACCGTCACCACCCCCCCCACCCCGCAAGAGTGAAAACTCCCAAACCACCCGGGGAAGATAGTGCTGCAGTTAAATTCACAGTCTATACATTTCCTTGGCAAATCCAGTATTACTGTTAGCAATATTGTGTGTGTGTCTGTGTGTGTTCCTGTGTATCTGTGTTCCTGTGTGTGTGTGTGTGTATGTTCCTGTGTGTATGTGTTCCTGTGTGTGTGTGTGTTCCTGTGTATGTGTGTGTGTGTTCCTGTGTGTGTGTATGTTCCTGTGTGTGTGTGTTCCTGTGTGTGTGTGTGTGTTGTGTGTTTGTGTATGTTCCTGTGTGTGTGTGTATATGTTCCTCTGTGTGTGTGTGTGTTCCTGTGTGTGAGTGTGTGTTCCTGTGTGTGTCTGTGTGTTCCTGCATGTGTGTGTGTATGTTCCTGTGTGTGTGTGTTCCTGTGTGTGTGTGTGTGTCTGTGTTTGTGTCCCTGTGTGTGTGTGTGTTCCTGTGTGTGTGTGTGTTCCTGTGTGTGTGTGTGTGTTTGTGTCCCTGTGTGTGTGTGTGTTCGTGTGTGTGTGTGTGTGTGTGTGTATACATGCCTTTGTATGAGTCTGTGTTTGTGAAATCATTCGCCAATGTTTCACTGTGTTGTCAGTTTCACAGTACTCTTGCTCTCAGTTCTAGTGTTGGGGTTTCAAGTGCTACCCTGGACACCTGGGCACAGGTTGGCTTGGAGTTCCAGCACTCAAGGAACATTGCACCATCTGAAATATTAGACTGTGGCCCTGGCCATCCTCTGGGTGGATCTCCTAGGTTGGAGTACCTGCCTAATCCTGCTCTCAATAGCGACCTTTCACCAGGCACTAAAGTGTTGTTGCAGGATAATATCATCTGCCGATTTGGAGTTCTGCTGCTTAAACCTGAAAATGTGAAGGTGCGAGGAGGTGGAGTCTCTTGTTGGAGAAAACTTGCGAGGTTAATGACACTGTTATAACTAGAGTGAATCGAGTTCAGTGGTTAGCTGGCGGTGTGCCTCAGGGGTCAGTGCTGGGACCACAACTTTTCACACTACACAATAACAATTTGGAAGAAGGAACTGAAGGCACTGTGGCTAAGTTTGCAGATGATACCCGTCCTCCATCCAAAGTACAGAACCTCACACTTTTCCACATTGTATTCCATCGGCCATTTATTCGCCCACTAACCTGTCCAAGTCCTTCTGCAGCCCCCGTGCTTCCTCAACACTACCCTTCCCTCTACATATCCTTGTACCATCTGCAAACTTAACAAAAATGTCTTCAGTTCCTTCCTCCAAATCGTTAATGTATAGTGTGAAACGTTGTGGTCCCTGAGGCACACCACTAACCATCGGCTGCCATCCTGAGAAAGACCACTTTATCCCCACTCTCTGCCTCCTGCCAGTCAGACAACCCTCTATCCACGCCAGGATCTTACCCTTAACACCATGGGCTCTTAAATTATTTAACAGTCTCCTATGCGGCACCTTGTCAAAGGCCTGTTGGAAATCTAAATAAATCACATCCACTGGTTCTCCTTTATCTAACTTCCTTGTTATCTCCCCAAAGGACTTCAACAGGTTTGTCAGACATTACCTGCCCTTAATGAAGCTGAGCTGACTCAGTCCTACTTTTTCATACACTTCCAAGTACTCTGCGATCTCTTTAATAATGGACTCTAAAATCTTGCCAATGACCAAAGTCCAGCGAACCGGCCTATCATTTCCTGTCTGTTGTGTCCCGCCCTTCTTAAACAACAGTGTTACATTAGCTACTTTCCAGTCCTCTGGGACCCTCCCTGCCTCCAGTGATTCCTGAAAGATCACCACCAATGTCTCCATAATTTCCTCAGTTATCTTTTTTGGAACCCTGGAGTGTAGTCCATCCGGTCCAGGTGATTTATCCACCTTCAGACCTTTCAGTTTCCCCAGAACCTTCTCCCCAGCGATGGACACTACACCCACTGTGCCCCCTGACTCTCCTGGAGCTCTGGCATCCCACTGGTGTCTCCCACTGTGAAGACTGATTTAAAGTAACTATTCAGTTCCTCTGCTTTGTTTCCTATTATTACTTCTCCAGCCTCATTTTCCAGTGGTCCAATTTTTGCCTCTCTCTTACTTTTTATATATTGAAAAAAAACTCTTCCCATCTTCTTTTACATTACTATCTGCGCACACTCATATTCCATCTTCTCCCCCTTAGTGCTTTTTTTGTTGTCCTCTGCTCACTTTTAAAGTCTTACCAATTCTCTGGCTTTCCGCTAATCCTCACCACTTTCCTTTTGTTTTTATGCTGTCCTTGATTTTCCTCGTCAACCATGGATGCCTGGTTCTCCCCTTAGCCTGTTTCCTCCTCCTTGGGATGAATTTCTGTCGTGCCTCCCGAATAACCCCCAAAAACTCCTGCCATCGCTGTTCCACTGTCTTCCCTGCTCGGCTCCCTTTCCAATCAACTCTAGACAGCTCATGTCTTTGTAGCTCCTTTATTTAACTGTAATACCATTGTATCTGACTCCAGTTTCTCCCTCTCAAGCTGCAGGGTAAATTCTATCATATTGTGGTCACTGCTCCCTAAGGGTTCCTTCACCTTAAGCTCCCTCATCAAATCTGCCTCATTACACATCACCAAAACCAGAAATGTCTCTTCCCTATCGGTTCTGTCTCAATCTGCTCCGAAAACCCATCTCTTAGACATTCCACAAATTCCTTTTCTTGGGATCTTTACCAACCTGATTTTCCCAGTCCACCTGCATATTGAATGCCCCCCCCCCATGATTATGGTAATATTGCTTTCGTTCTAAGCCTTTTCTATCTCCTGATTTATTTTCCGCCCCACATCCTGACCACTGCTGTACATAACTCCCATCAGGATCTTTTTACCTTTGCGATTCCTCAACTCCAACCACAGAGATTCTGTGCCTTCTGATCCTATGTTGTTTCTTGCTATCGATTTAACTTCACTCCTTCCTAACAATACAATCCTTTTGCCCATCCGCCTATCCTTTCGATGGGAGACATGTCTCTGGATATTTAGATCCCAGCCCTGATCCCCTCGCAGCCACGTCTCTGTGATGCCCACATTGTACTGCTCTATTTCATTGTGCGCGACAGGCTCATTTACCTTGCTCCATACCCTGCCCACATTTAGGTACAACACCCTCAGTCCTGCACTGACCACCTCCCTTCTCCTCCCACATTCGGAATGACTGCTCGCTCCTTAAAAAGCCAATAATAGTTTGCAGGCCTTTCCAAAGAACAACACAGCACAGGAAACAGGCTCTTCGGCCCAACGAGCCCGCGCTGCCATTTTAACATTGTGAGTGCCGTCCTCTACCTATGACCTTTGTCTACACCTGTCGGACTCCACAATAAAGGAACCATAACCAGATCGAGGGGAGACTAATTTAGGGACAATTTGTTACACCAATCAGCCTAAGAGCACATCTTTGGGGTGTGGGAGGAAACCGGAGCACCCGGAGAAAACCCACGCAAGCACGGGGAGAATGCGCAAACTCCCACAGACACCAGCCCAAATCCATGTGTCTGCACAGCAAACAGTGATAGTCACTGAGCTGTCGTGTTGCCCGTCAGTTGGTCCAGTTTAAGCACACACTAACAACGTGAAGCACTAGGCTAATCTCGAAACATCCAAGAGCAACCCTCACACAACCCACCGCGTGTATGCCCCTCGTTGGACAACAAGGCGGACCGAATCACCTGTGGATTAAAAGAAAAATCAATAAACACAACTTATACAGACATTCACGGAAGATCCCCGGAAGCTCAAATGTAAAACAAGCGAGCCAAAAAATATGTGGGAAGGTCCATAGGAATCAATTGATTCCCAGGAACGTCCTAAGGCTCTTGATCCTTATTTAGATCAGTCTCCTGTATCCCTCCATCTCTAGTCTGCTCATGTGCCAATCTAGGTAAGCCTTAAACTACTCTAGCGTGCCTGCCTCCACCACCCTACTTGGAAATGCATTCCAGGCCCCCACCACCCTCTGTGTGAAAAACCTCCCTCTAACATTTGAATTATACCTCACCCCCCCCCCACCCTAAGCCCGTGACCCCTCGTAATTTTCGTATCCAACCTGGGAAAAAGCTTACCACTGTTCACTCTATCTATACCCTTCATATCTGATACACCTCTATTAGATCTCCCCTCATTCTCCGTCTTTCTAAGGAGAACAGCCCCAATTTGCCCAATCTCTCCTCATAGCTCAGTCCTTCCGTACCAGGCAGCATCCTGGTAAATCAGGATTTCCCTTAACATTGTGAAGAAATTCAGGCAGGTAAGTAGCTGGCAAGAAGCCACATGTCAGATTTTATGCCTCTGAGTTTGTGTGTGTGTGTGTGTAACTGGGTACGTGTGTCTAATTGGGTGTGTGTGTGGGTGTCTGGGTATGTGTGTGTGTGTAACTTGGTATGTGTGTGTATATATATGTGTGTGTGTGTGTGTAAAACTGGGTATGTGCTTGTGTGTGTGTGGTGTGTGTGTGTGTCTGAGTATGTGTGTGTGTGTGCGGGTGTGTGTCTGAGTATGTGTGTGTGTGTGGGTATGTGTGTGTGTGGGTATGTGTGTGTGTGTGTGGGTATGTGTGTGGGTGTGCGTGCGCGTATATCTGGGTATGTGTGTGTGTGTGCGCGCGCGTGCGTCTGGGGTGTGTGTGTGTTTTGCTCTATTCTCACTGTCTCTATATTTCACATCATTCAATCCTATAACCTTTTTATCTGATGCATCTGGAATGAGACTGTGCTGCTTTTCGTCAGTAAAGGAAGAAATTTATAACAATTCCCTAAAATTAGAATTTAATAAGAATTGATTCAGAGAGATGATAACTCAGTGAACGTAGGAGATAAAAATATCACGCCACTGTTGCGTTGAGCTGAGATGTCTCATAAAGAGGAGATACACTCTACCCCCAAGCCAGCCTCAGGGCCTAGAACTAAAAATCAAACACTCCCAGGACAGGTACACGGTAAGATTGGATTATTAGGCAATCGAAGCCCAGGAGAGGCAGGGAAACAGGCGCTTCAGGTGTGATACATTGTGCAATGAACGCCTCAAAATAGAACAGCAGGTTTCTCGAATTGACATATAACAGAGGATTCAGAAGCTGCGGGTGATAATGATCAGTTTGACAGAGCTGTATTATCACAAGAAGCTTATAAATGTATTAGTCATGGATTCAATGAACAGCGCAATGTTAGAAAGTAGTTGCAACCTTGACGTGTGTAGAGCAGATGAGCGAAAGCGTTATCTAGCTAGTAAAGGTCAACATGAGGTCAGGAAGTATAAAGTTGTCCTTGTGTTAGGTTTGGGGATGACAAAACTTTGAAGTCAATAAAAGGAGGAATAAGCCACTTTTATCCGTCCTGACGTAGCGCAAAATTCTTCGGCCTCCCAGCCGCATGTCCCCACCGGCGGGAGATGTTGCGTTGTTCGCTAATGTCGGGATTCTCCAGTCCCGCCGCTGTCAGTGGGAATTCCCCACACCAGCGGGAAACCCACGGGTGGGGGTGCGCTGCCGGCGGGACTGGAGAATCCTGCCGGCATCTCCACCGAGAGACATTGGCTGTTAAGTAAGTTTTCCATGAAAAAGGTGGAAATAAAGCTGGACGATGATTCAGTCATTGTTTTGGGAAAATCAGTGAGTCTGCAGTTTACCCAATTAGAGCTTCATTGTAACCTCTGGAATAAAAGAAAATGATTCCAATCAGAATGTTAGTGAAGTATGAATGGGATTGTGTTTCTTTTTTAGAACCATAGAAACCCTACAGTGCAGAAAGAGGCCATTTGGCCCATCAAATCTGCACCGACCACAATCCCACCCGGGCCCTATCCTGTATTTATCCACTAACCCACACATCCCAGGACACTAAGGGGCAATTTAGCTTGGCCAAACCACCTAACCCGCACATCTTTGGACTGTGGGAGGAAACTGGAGCACCCGGAGGAAACACACGCAGACGCAGGGAGAATGTGCAAACAGACAGTGGCCCGAGCCTGGAATCGAACCCAGGTCCCTGGAGCTGTGAAGCAACTGTGCTAACCCACTGTGCTACCGTACCATCCGATTTTATTATGATTTGTTTATGAGATGTGGGTGCCCACTGGCTGGGCCATTCCTGATTGCCCTTGAGAAGATAGTGATGAGCTGCTTTCTTGAACTGTGGCAATCCATGCGGTATAGGTTCACCCACAGTGCTGTTAGGGAGGAAGTTCCAGGGTTTTCACTCTGCGACTGGGAAGGAACAGTGATATATTTACAAGTCAGGACGGTGAGTGACTTGGAGGGGAACCTCCAGATGGTGGTGTTTGCTTGTATCTGCTGCCCTGGCCCTTTGAGATGGTGGCAGTCGTGGGTTTGGAAGTTGCTGCCTAAGGAGCCTTGGTGATTTCCTGCAGTGCATCCTGCAGATGGCACACAAGGCTGCCACTGTGCGTTGGTGGTGGAGGGAGTGACAAACAAGTGGGGCTGCTTTATCCTGGCTGATGTTGAGTGTTGTTGGAGCTGCACTCATCCAGGCAAGTGGAGAATATCCCATTATGCTCCTGTCTTGTATCACTGGACAAATTTTGGGGCCGGGAGGTGAGTTACGGAGTTGAGGGGGTTGAGCTATGAGGAGAGGCTGAATAAACTAGGCTTGTACTTGTTAGAGTTTAGAAGAACGAGGGGAGATCTCATTGAGACGTATAAGATGATGAATGGGATGGATAGGATAGAGGTGGAGAGACTCTTCCCACTCAGAAAGGACAGTAGGACTAGGGGGCACAGCCTCAAGATAAAGGGGGGGGGGGGCGGTTTAGAACGGAGTTGAGGAGGAACTTCTTCACTCAAAGGATGGTGAATCTCTGGAATTCTCTGCCCGTTGAAGTGGTGGAGGCTGCCTCACTAAATATTTTTAAGATGCGGGTTGATGGGTTTTTGATAAGCGAGGGGATTAAGGGTTATGGGGAGAGGGCGGGAATGTGGAACTGAACCACGACAGATCAGCCATGATCTTATTGAATGGTGGGGCAGGCTCAAGGGGCTAGATGGCCTACTCCTGCTCCTGTTTCTTATGTTCTTATTCACCACAGGATCCCAGTTTCTGACCTGCTCCTGTAGCCACAGTATTCATATGTCTGGTGCAGTTGGTCAATAGTAACCCTTGGGATGCTGAAAGTGGGAGATCCAGAGATGGTGATAGCATTGAATGTCACGGGTGATGGTTAGATTCTCTCTTATTGGTGATGGCCGGGCACTTTCTGGTGTGAATGTTACCTACCATTCCAAACCTGAATATTGTCTAGATCTTGTTGCACTTGGACAAGAACTGCTTCAGTATCTGAGGAGTCACAAATGGTGCTGAACATTGAGTAATCATCAGCAAACATGTATTGGGATACAGAGAAAAGTATTGTTTCTTGTGCACTATATAGACAAAGCTATACAGGTTCATAAACTGCATAGAGGAGAAGGAAACTGGAGAGTGCATAATGTAATGTTACAATCATAGCTAGGGTGCAGAGAAAGATCAACTTCATATAAATAGGCCTATTCAAAAGTCTGATGACAGCAGGGAAGAAGCTGTTCTTGAGTCCATTGTTTCATGACCTCAGACTTTTATATCTTTTTCCCGATGGAAGAAGGTGGAAGAGAGAATGTCTGGGGTGCATGGGGTCCTTAATTATGTTGGCTGCTTTTGCGAGGCAGCGGGAAGTACAGACAAAGTCAATGGATGGGAGGCTGGTTTGCGT
The DNA here is from genome assembly GCA_037974335.1 of Prionace glauca. NCBI lineage: Eukaryota > Metazoa > Chordata > Chondrichthyes > Carcharhiniformes > Carcharhinidae > Prionace > Prionace glauca. The sequence continues at coordinate 52,853,246 of CM075741.1, read as the reverse complement.
GATGGACTGGGCTTCGTTCATGACCCTTTGTAGTTTATTACAGTCTTGGGCAGAGCAGGAGCCCATACCAAGCTGTGATACAACTGGAAAGAATGCTTTCTATGGTGCATCTGTAGAAGTTGGTGAGAGTTATAAAGGACATGCCAAATGTTAGACATAGACATAGAAACCCTATAGCACAGAAAGAGGCCTATTCGGCCCATCGAGTCTGCACCGACCACAATCCCACCCAGGCCCCATCCCCATATCCCTACACATTTACCCGCTAATCCCTCTAACCTACACATCCCAGGACACTAAGGGGCAATTTTAACATGGTCAATCAACCTAACCCGCACATCTGTGGACTGTGGGAGGAAACTGGAGCACCCAGAGGAAACCCACGCAGACACGAGGAGAATGTGCAAACTCCACACAGACAGTGACCCGAGCTGGGAGTCGAACCCAGGAGCTGTAAAGCAGCAGTGCTAACCCACTGTGCCGTCCTAGTCTCCTGTCCTTAGTCTCCTGAGAAAGTAGAAGCATTGGTGAGCTTTCTTAACTATTGCACCCACATGGAGGGACTAGGACAATTTGTTGGTGATCTGGACACCTAAAAACTTGAAACTCTCGACCACTTCTACTTTATCCTATTGTTGTAGCCAGGAACATGTTTTCCATAATGCTTCTTGAAGTCGATGACTATCTGCTTTGTTCTGTTGACATTCACGGAGAGATTATTGTCATTAGACCAACTCACCAGATTCTCTATCTCTGTTTCTGTGATGAACTGGGTAACATTCATGACTCTTTGCAGTTTCTAGTGGTCTTGGTTGAGTAGGAGCCAAACTAAACTGTGATACATCTGGAAAGGATGGAAGGGAGGTGATTGATGAAGCATCTGAAGATGGTCAGCCCTAGAACACTACCCTGGGGAACTCTTACTGTCACTGAGAAGAGTTAGCATTAATGATTTACTATCATTAATGATAGTAAACTCACATAAATCGGTTGGACTTAAACCTGGTGTTCTCAGACTTCTTACTGTGTTTACCCCAGTCCAACACCGGCCACTCCACATCCCGTCTAACACAACCAGAGCAGGTACATCATGGGCTAGATATGGAATAAAGCTCCCTCTGAACCGTTTTGTGTAGCACTCTTAGGGCAGATACAGCATTGGTTAGATACAGGGTAAAATTTGGTCCCAGAACAGGGTGCGTTCAAAGTAAAGTTTGTTATATTCATTTTAAGGTCACGTTTACCAAAAATCATATGAAATTAGATGATAAATGCCAAGAAAATTACACTGTCGGTTAAAGAAATATAAAGGCAGAGCAGGGGATTACATAACAGCCAATTATGCAAAGTGTGGGTGTGAGAAATTATACATGTGGATAAGTAGAAGCTGTATACTTCTGGGGTTTTATCTGTACGTGTGAGTGTGAATTGATACATGAACCGTAACAAATGTCTGATATAATCTTTTCGTGTCGGGAAACTGTCATTTTCATTTTACCTCGACAGCTTTCTCCTCTACGCCTACCTTCTTCCTAAGACCTCCAGACCAAGAGACAGACAGAGCAGCAAAGGAATATAAAGGAAGCGGTAAGAGCCATTAATAAGAGAATATGAGATGAAGCCAGTGAGGGATACTGAGAGCATTAGAAGTTTTGAACATGATGTGCAAAGGGACAGGATGGTTCATCTGACTGATGTTGGTTGCACAAGTAACTTGAAAGAAGGGATGCCGGTACTGCTACAGAAGGGTTTCCTGAGTGATGCTGGAAATCAGGAAATAGGATACTGGCTCAAAGAGTTATTTCAGTGCAGATACAGGGGAAACTAAACATAACACACGTAACTACATTCCATAGACTACAACAGATGTGTTGAGTATAGGGCTAACGGGAGGACTTTGAATAGTGTGGAGGAACAGAGGGATCTAGGTGTATGTGTACATAGATCCCTGAAAGCTGGGAATCAAGTAGATTAGGTTGTTAAGAAGGCATACGGTGTCTTGGCGTTTATTGGTAGGGGGATTGAATTTAGGAGTCGTAGCGTCATGATGCAACTGTACACAACTCTGGTGCGGCCGCACTTGGAGTTTTGTGTGCAGTTCTGGTCCCCACATTACAGGAAGGATGTAGAGGCTTTGGAGAGGGTGCAGAGGAGGTTTACCAGGATGTTGCCTGGTATGGAGGGGAGATCCTATGAGGAGAGACTGAGAGATTTGGGGTTGTTTTCGCTGGAAAGAAGGCGGCTAAGAGGGGACCTTATTGAAACATATAAGATGATTAGAGGTTTAGACAGGGTAGATAGTGATAGCCTTTTTCCTAGGATGGAGAAAGCTAGCACGAGGGGGCATGGCTTTAAATTAAGGGGGGGTAGTTATAGGACTGATGTCAGGAGTAGGTTCTTTACCCAGCGGGTGGTGAGGGACTGGAATGCCCTGCCAGCTGCAGTTGTAAATGCGCCTAGTTTGGGAGCGTTTAAGAGATCTGTGGATAGGTTTATGGACGAAAAGGGATTGGTTTAGATTAGTGGGTTAGTGTTGGTTTTTTTTTTAAAAGCTGGCCGGCGCAACATCATGGGCCGAAGGGCCTGTTCTGCGCTGTAATGTTCTATGTTCTATGTTCTATAGAAGTTTTTTAAGAAAATGTTGGATGAACTAATCTTATTAAAGATTGACAAGTCTTTAGGACTCGATGGTTTCTACTCCAGAGTATTAAAGGAAATTAGGGGACATATTAGTCATGATCTCCCTAAACTCTCAATTCAGGAATTACCTCTCAGATTGAACAATTGCCAATGTCACTCCATTTTTGGAGAACACTTTGAGGGATACATCAGAAAATTGCAGAAAGGCTTGTCAGTGTAATGTCAGCTGCTGGGAAGTTACTCAAATCGATTAGAATCATAGAACCCTACAGTGTAGAAAGAGGCCCATCGAGTCTGCACCGAACACAATCCCACCCAGGCCCTACCCCCATATCCCTACATATTATACCCACTAATCCCTCTAACCTACACATCCCACTACACTAAGGGACAATTTCTTAGCATGGCCAATCAACCTAACCCGCACATCTTTGGACTGTGGGAGGAAACCGGAGTACCCGGAGGAAACCACGCTTTGTTATTAGGGACACAGGGACTTAGCATTTGGATAAGTATGATCAGAGAACCAGTGAGGATTATGTCAGAAGACTAAAACCTCACACTAATATATAATATATATATGAGTATGTCCTCATGGCTAATTTCTAAGCACAGAATTCCAGTAACACTTTTAAAATTTTAAAAAGCAAAAATATTATACAACAAGAAGAAAAATCTTAAGCATTCAAGACTGAAGTTACAAATTAAAACAAAACACACCCCCTCCCATCCAAAAGACCCACTTGGTCAAAATGCACAAGAAAACAACTTGATAACAACTTCCTTATAGAGTAGAAACTAAAAATCCAGTAATATCTCATAAGAACATAAGAAATAGGAGCAGGAGTAGGGCCATCTAGCCCTTCGAGCCTGCCCCGCCATTCAATAAGATCATGGCTGATCTGAAGTGGATCAGTTCCACTTTCCCACTTTCTCCCCATAACCCTTAATTCCCCTGTCTATCAGAAACCTATCTACGTGACTTAAATATATTTAGCGAGGCAGCCTCCACCACTTCAACGGGCAGAGAATTCCAGAGATTCACCACCCTTTGAGTGAAGAAGTTCCTCCTCAACTCTGATCTAAACTGCACCCCCCCACCTTATCTTGAGGCTGTGCCCTCTAGTCCTGCTGTTCTTTCTGAGCGGGAAGAATCTCTCTACCTCTACCCTATCCATCCCCTTCATTATCTTATACATCTCTATAAGGTCCCCCCTCATCCTTCTAAACTCTAACGAGGCAGAATGGCTGTTACTTTGGAGAGGTATACCACAGGACCACTCTGCTGTGGAAATCCAAGAAAATTCAGAAAAATGCTGCTTTATGAAAACAAAGACTTTTCTGAACTGAAAACTATTTCAGATTTCATACCTTATTTCAGCATTGAGCTGATCTCGGCCCCACACAGCAACCCCATTTCAACTGGACATATTTCCTTAAATATCCTTTCCACCTCTGGTTCCATTGTCGACAATTATCTCCACTTTTCCAAAATGTAAAGATATTTCACATTTTCCTACTGCCTCTACTTTCGGTTCAAATAAAATGTGATAAACTTCTCTTGTTTTCTAATGAAACTTCTTTAAGTTGTAAAAGTCCCATAAAACCTTAAAGCCAAGTTCCTATCCCTGGAATTTAACAATAGAAGGGATTAGGTTTTTTTTCCCAAAAATATACTTTATTCATAAAAATCTCAAATAATCCATTGTAAATCTACTTGTCTATGAATTACAAACAGTGCAGAATTAAAACTTTTTACAATTCTATACAAATTACAGTCATAACACTTCAAACCTTAAAACTATATACATGCCTCAAGAATTACTGTGTGCCATTATTGCTCAGATTGGTGCACAGTTACGCAGGTCGAGGGTATTCTGCAGTTCCCGGGCCCTCGGTCTGCCTCTGTTAAAAGGCCTTACAGTGTGGCCTTTCCCCATTGTGCCTTTGCGGTGGCTGCCCCAAGCTTCAGCGCGTCCATCAGCACGTAGTCCTGGACCTTGGAATGTGCCAGCCTGCAACACTCGGTCGAGGACAGTTCTGAAGGCACTGGGTAGATTAGGGATTAGTTGTAGGCATCAACTTAACATCAGATAAACAGCTGTTTTATATAAGAAACTGAATTATATTAACATTTTTTAATATGTTATAAGGTTTTAAAAAAGGGTTTCTTTGTATGAAAAAGATTAATGTTGACTATTCATTCAAGGCCAATGTGCAAGATAAATTCGAACTCAACTGAAAGATGTAACAAATTAGTAAACAGGCTAAGAAACACAATGGACTTTTTGATGAAGAATCTGAAATGTAAAGTATGAAATATTCTGGGATGAAAGCCAGAGCAGGTCAATATCAGGTAGCTAACTCACTAGGGGGATCAGCCTCAGGGCTCCAGTGTTGACCAGCTAGTGAGCTTGCACTTGGTGGAGCTCCATACCAGTTCTTCTTCTTCCTGAATTTGGCATCAGGGCTGGGGCCAAACCAATCCCCACATACCGGCACAGTGGCACAGTAGTTAGTGCTACTGCCTCACGGGGGGACTTGGGTTTGATTCCCGGCTTGGCTCTGCGTGGAGCTTGCACATTCTCCCCGTGTCTGCGTGGGTTTCCTCCGGGTGTTCCGGTTCCCTCCCACACTCCAAAGATGTGCAGGTTAGGTGGATTGGCCGTGCTAAATTGCCCCTTAGTGTCAGAGGGACTAACTAAGGTAAATGCCTGGATAGGGATAGGATGGGATCATGGTCACTGCAGACTCAATGGGCCAAATGGTCTCCTTCTGCACTGTTAGGGATTCTATAATTCTATGATTCTACCCCAACTTCCCAAGATATTGATATCTGTCATGGCTTTAGCTTATGTGGTGTTGGATATACTCAATTCTGATGCTTATTGTGTTCTGAACAACCCCAATTTGCCACAAGTACAATCGGTGAGTTTGATCTCCTTCTACTTTGTAAATGACATTTATCAGCTACCAAGATATGATCGGCTAAATGGTCTCCTTCGACTGCATAGTGTCGTATACGCCTGTGGGTTTTTATTGGCAAATAAAGACAAAGTCAACTTTAGATATTTAAACACAGTTTCTTTTATTTTGTAGCTACTTGGACAATAGTCAATCCTTGCAATGCATAAGCCAAATACTCACTTTCCGTTACTTAACTTAATGTTGATTTCCATTTGCACATGAGACCTGGTCAGGATTTTGCCACATGGATATCAGCCTTCTCTTCTTTCCAGATGTTGTTTCTTCTTCCTTGAGTTTGGTCCCTGGGTTTATCCACGGGTTAGCAGGTTAGCTGTAAAGACTCACATTCTTATCAGTGTTCTGTGAACTGTGTGAGTCTTTATACACCTTTCTCTGATCAGAATCTTCCACACACCTGACAAAGGAACACCGCTTCCCAAAGCTTGTCAAATAAACTGGTTGGACTTTAACTTGGCGTTGTGAGACTTTTTAACTGGGTTTTTCCACACTGCCCTCAAGCTCTTTGTGTCAGTGTTCATTTACCCCGAAAGTTCCTTGGCAACCGGCCAACGAATTGATCAGAAACCAATTAGCCCAATCAAATAGAACCAGCACAGAGTTTGGGACCCTCCAGGCCCCACCATGGGTTTAGGCTTTAAGTACATATAGCCGACATTCTAATTCCCTTAGAAGGGACACCGGTTCCAAGTTGTCCGAAAGCAATTTTTTCAGCTCTTTTGTTTGGGGACAAACCGTTCCATCGAACACCTTATGTCCTTTGATCAGTTCCAGGCCAGCTTGGCCACAGAAAATCCCAGCACACTTAAAACACAACTTTGACCCAAAAAAATCAGGTTGGCGTAATTAAAGGTCTTTCAGCATATTAAGTGTTAAATCTCAGCATGCCATTCGGCCACAATAGATTTCTGTGATTCTATTTTATTAAATTTCCACTCTCTGAACCCCATCTCTGCTCCAGAGTTTAAATCAACTGTCTCCTACATAATGGCAAGCTTGTACCGAATGCTGGTTCGAAGCTCTGATGTTTGCTGGTTTAATTGTATCCAGTTGATACAGTGCTACGTATAAAATCTGAATGGGAACTTCACTGTCTTGGAACATAGAACGCTGGATTCTCCTCCCATTCTAATCCCACCGTACCAAGGGTAATTCACTCCCTGATTTCTGAATCTGGTTTTGTATGGCCCTCCTCTGCTGTATTCTCCTCTTATCCCAGTCACTGAGCAAATAATCCTGGAGTTAAACTATCACCAAAAACACGCCCTCCCTCTCTCAGTTTCCACTCACCCAACTTAAAATTCAGATAAGTTTTGAAGTGGATTAAGTTTTTGCAGAGAGATTATGGGAATTCTCCGACCTCATCCATAGCTGGGATTCTCCAGTCCTGCTGCTGTGACTGGAGATTTGGTTAATTCTGGCTGTCAGAGGTGTTGGGTTTTGAGAACTCTGGCCTATATTAACATTTTAAAGTATTTTGTTATTAATATTGTTTGGAAGTACTGAACTTGAGTGTTGCTGAATAAAAAGAGACATGATGTTGAAGCTTTTTGTCTTGTAGAAATCATAGAAACCCTACAGTGTAGAAAGAGGCCGTTCAGCCCATCGAATCTACATTGACCACAATCCCACCCAGGCCCTATCCCCATATATTACCAACTAATCCCTCTAACCTACACAACCCGGGACACAAAGGGGTAATTTAGCATGACCAATTAACCTAACCCGCACATAAGAACATAAGAACATAAGAACATAAGAAATAGGAGCAGGAGTAGGCCATCTGGCCCTTCGAGCCTGCCCCGCCATTCAATAAGATCATGGCTGATCTGTCGTGACTCAGCTCCACCTTCCCGCCCTCTCCCCATAACCCTTAATCCCTTCTCTTATCAAAAACCCATCAACCCGTTTCTTAAAAATATTTAGCGAGGCAGCCTCCACCACTTCAACGGGCAGAGAATTCCAGAGATTCACCACCCTTTGAGTGAAGAAGTTCCTCCTCAACTCTGTTCTAAACCGCCCCCCCCTTTATCTTGAGGCTGTGCCCCCTAGTCCTACTGTCTTTTTTGAGCGGGAACAGTCTCTCCACCTCTATCCTATCCATCCCATTCATCATCTTATACGTCTCAATGAGATCTCCCCTCATTCTTCTAAACTCTAACGAGTACAAGCCTAGTTTATTCAGCCTCTCCTCATAGCTCAATCCCCTCAACTCCGGTATCAGCCGAGTAAACCTCCTCTGCACTCCCTCCAGGGCCAAAACATCCTTGCGCAGGTGCGGCGCCCAAAACTGCACACAGTACTCCAGCTGCGGCCTCACCAATGCCCTATACAGCTGCAGCAAGACCTCCCTACTTTTATATTCAATCCCCTTCGCTATGAAGGCCAGCATCCCATTCGCCTTCCTGACCACCTGCTGCACCTGCAAGCTGGGTTTTTGCGACTCATGCACAAGGACCCCGAGGTCCCTCTGCACCGTCGCCTGCTGCAGTTTTTCGCCCCGTAAGTAATAGTCCTTCCTACCATTCTTCCTACCAAAGTGGACCACCTCACACTTGCCAACATTGAATTCCATTTGCCATTTCCTGGCCCATTCGCCCAGCCTATCTAGATCCTTCTGCAGACTCTCCACACCCTCCGCACAATTTGCCTTTCCCCCAATCTTGGTGTCATCAGCAAATTTCGACACCCTGCACTCGGTTCCCTCCTCCAGATCATCTATATAAATGGTAAATAGCATCTTTGGATTGTGGGAGGAAACCAGAGCACCTGGAGGAAACCCACGCAGACACAGGGAGAATGTGCAAACAGACAGTGACCCGAGCCGGGAATTGAACCCGGGTCCCTGGAGCTGTGAAGCAGCAGTGCTAACCACGTGCTACCGTGCCGCCCAAACCACTCATTTGATGGGCCCTGCTAAGAATTTACCCCTTAGTATCCAGGGATGCGCAGGTTAGAGGGATTAGTGGGTATAATCTGTAGGGATATGGGGGTAGGGCCTTGGTGGGATTGTATTCGGTGCAGACTCAATGGGCCAAAGGGCCTCTTTCTGCACTGTAGGGTTCTATGGTTCTAGTACTCATCAGGACTCATGTACTCATCAGGATTGTCAACCAATTGGCGCTCTCTTCTCTTGTAATATAAATTGTTGTTTCCTTGTAATTCTTGCAAACCGTCCTGATGAGTGCAAGATGAAAAACTTCGACTGCATGTCTTTTTCAGCAATACCCAACTTTTATTATTTGTAAATTGAGGTGAAACTGCTTGTACAAAGGCTGCATGTAATCTTACAGCCCTGTGGGTAAAGAAAATGAATGCCAGGTAAAATTAATGTAAAATATCTGAAATTGAATATTAAAATGCACTAAATACATTGTACCGAAATACATTGGGTAAGATTTTATATACAGCATATATATGCTTTATATAATGTGAACAGAGCTTTTAAAATGATGGAGATAGATTGGTTTATTGTGGGTGTTTCATGGCAATAAAGAGCACACTGAACAATATATTAACACTATAAATACATTTGATGGATGTTGAAATGTTCTGTGAAAATGTCTGAGCCCGCTGGAACATTTCTCTGTAATTGTTCTGAATGTATTTAAATGCACAGTGATTTTGAAAACAAGTGCAGATTATCTTTGAAGAGCTGAAAGTAATAAAAAGGGGTTGACTGCGGAACGTTGATGATCCGCAGGAATGATGTTAGGAAGTGATTGCTCAGTGACACTCAGATGTTGGGGAATAGAGAGAGACTGACCATGGACGGTCTGGGATCACAGGGAGGTTCTGCAGAAAATGCAGATGTATGGGATTGGGGTGATCTAGGGAATTGGATCAGGAATTGGCTAGCAGATAGGAGACAGAGGGTGGTGGTTGGTGGTAAATATTCATCATGGAGTTCGGTTACGAGTGGTGTGCCTCAGGGATCTGTTTTGGGGCCACTGCTGTTTGTAATTTTTATTAATGATCTGGATGAGGGTATAGTTGGGTGGATTAGTAAGTTTGCTGATGACACCAAAGTCGGAGGTGTGGTAGATTGTGAGGAAGGGTGTCATAGTTTGCAGGAAGACTTAGACAGGTTGCAGAGCTGGGCCGAGAGGTGGAGGATGGAGTTTAATGCGGAGAAGTGTGAGGTAATTCACTTTGGTAGGAATAACAGATGTGTCGAGTATAGGGCTAACGGGAGGACTTTGAATAGTGTGGATGAGCAGAGGGATCTAGGTGTATGTGTACATAGATCCCTGAAAGTTGGGAATCAAGGAGATAAGGTTGTTAAGAAGGCATACGGTGTCTTGGCGTTTATTGGTAGGGGGATTGAATTTAGGAGTCGCAGCATTATGTTGCAACTGTACACAACTCTGGTGCGGCCGCACTTGGAGTACTGTGTGCAGTTCTGGTCCCCACATTACAGGAGGGATGTGGAGGTTTTGGAGAGGGTGCAGAGGAGGTTTACCAGGATGTTGCCTGGTATGGAGGGGAGGTCCTATGAGGAGAGAGGCTGAGGGATTTGGGGTTATTTTTGCTGGAAAGAAGGTGGCTAAGAGGGGATCTTATTGAAACATATAAGATGATTAGAGGTTTAGATAGGGTGGATAGTGATAGCCTTTTTCCTCTGATGGAGAAATCTAGCACGAGGGGACATGGCTTTAAATTAAGGGGGGGTAGTTATAGGATGGATGTCAGGGGTAGGTTCTTTACCCAGAGGGTAGTGAGGGATTGGAATGCCCTGCCTGCTGCGGTTGTAAATGCGCCTAGTTTGGGGGCGTTTAAGAGATCTGTGGATAGGTTTATAGACGAAAAGGGATTGATTTAGGTTAGTGGGTCATTGTTTTGTAACTGGTCGGCGCAACATCGTGGGCCGAAGGGCCTGTTCTGCGCTGTAAAGTTCTATGTTCTATGTTCTTTGGTTTGTTGAGGATTCAGCATGTCGCATGGTGCACTGCTGGACACTCCCCTCTGTATGTCAGCATACATTGAGGCACAGTACATGGTTTCCTTTGCTCCCACCCCTGGGTGGCCTTGTGGAGTTGTTGGGTGTACAGCGAGCTGGGGATGGTGTAACTCTGAGCATGCAGTATCAGTGCATCTTACACAGTTAACTTCTCTCTCACGGTGTAGAAGATGTGGAGCTTGTGGGGACGCTCTTTTGCTGTGTGACGCTAAAGAAAAGTTAATTTTTTTAATCATGTTCTCTGCAGTTATAAGCAGCGCTGTTTTTTTTCATTATGGTACCGACTTCCTGGTTAGATGTCCTTTTATTGCTGCTTAAATGGTTCAAACGAGGTTTTATTTACTTTTTTAATTTGACCCTAATGGAGTGTCCTGGAGTTTTGCGAGTTTACGACCCTTTTGAATTGTTGTGGGAAGATAGATTGTCAGGTTGGCATCAGGTGTTTCCTTCACGGAGTCTTGGCGTTTATTGGTAGGGGGATTGAATTTAGGAGTCGCAGCGTCATGATGCAACTGTACACAACTCTGGTGCGGCCACACTTGGAGTTTTGTGTGCAGTTCTGGTCCCCGCATTACAGGAAGGATGCAGAGGCTTTGGAGAGGGTGCAGAGGAGGTTTACCAGGATGTTGCCTGGTATGGAGGGGAGATCCTATGAGGAGAGACTGAGAGATTTGGAGTTGTTTTCGCTGGAAAGAAGGCGGCTAAGAGGGGATCTCATTGAAACATATAAGATGATTAGAGGTTTAGACAGGGTAGATAGTGATAGCCTTTTTCCTAGGATGGAGAAAGCTAGCACGAGGGGGCACGATTTTAAATTAAGGGGGGGTAGTTATAGGACAGATGTCAGGGGTAGGTTCTTTACCCAGAGGGTGGTGAGGGACTGGAATGCCCTGCCAGCTGCAGTTGTAAATGCACCTAGTTTGGGGGCGTTTAAGAGATCTGTGGATAGGTTTATGGATGAAAAGGGATTGGTTTAGGCTAGTGGGTCATTGTTTTGTAACTGGTCAGCGCAACATCGTGGGCCGAAGGGCCTGTTCTGCGCTGTAATGTTCTATGTTCTATGTTCACAGTGGAATTAAAGGATTCACTTCCAGTTTGAGTTAGTGTTTGGACTTCAGGCTGGACGTGTCTCTCCGTGGTGCTTTGGGAAGCTAATCTGATTTCAAGCCGTCTATTCGTGTGTGTGTCAAGGAAGCTGCAGAATCTAACAACAAAATGTGCTTCTGTGCTAATGCCAAAGAGTGTTGATTTATAGGATTTGTTTGGTCGTAACGGTGCATTTAGTCATTGAGGTTTATACAATATTGTGGGGTTTTTTTTCCTTCTTGTTTGTAATTGGTAAAAGTTATTGCTGATTTTCTTTTATGTGTTAACTGTATTCTTAAATAAACTTGTTTGATAAAAGCTCCCTAGTGGGTCATTCGAATCATATCTGGAGTGAGACTTATGTTTACCCAATGCCGAATTTAAAGTGGAAAACCCTACAGTCTAGTCTGTCCTGGATTACTAGCAGCTGTCACAGCCATCAGAGGGATCTGGATAGACTGAGCAAGTGGGCAAGGACCTGGCAGATGGAGTATAACGTTAGCAAGTGTGAGGTTATCCACTTTGGTAGAAATAATAGTAGGAGGGATTATTATCTAAAAGGTGAAAAGCTGCAGCATGCTACGGTGCAGAGGGACCTGGGGATCCTTGTGCATGAGTCGCAAAAACCCAGTCTGCAGGTGCGGCAGGAAGGCGAATGGAATGCTGGCCTTCATAGCGAGGGGGATTGAATATAAAAGTAGGGAGGTCTTGCTGCAGCTGTACAGGGCACTGGTGAGGCCGCAGCTGGAGTACTGTGTGCAGTTTTGGTCGCCGCACGTGCGCAAGGATATTTTGGCCTTGGCGGGAGTGCAGAGGAGGTTCACTAGGCTGATACCGGAGATGAGGAAGTTGGACTATGAAGAGAGACTAAATAGACTGGGTCTGTGCTTGTTGGAGATTAGCAGGATGAGGGGGAATCTTATAGAGATGTATAAGATAATGAAGGGGATGGATAGGGTAGAGGTAGAGAGATTCTTCCCGCTTAGAACATAAGAACATAAGAACATAAGAAATAGGAGCAGGAGTAGGCCATCTAACCCTTCGAGCCTGCACCGCCATTCAATAAGATCATGGCTGATCTGTCGTGGCTCAGCTCCACCTTCCCGCCCTCTCCCCATAACCCTTAATCCCTTCTCTTATCAAAAACCCATCAACCCGTTTCTTAAAAATATTTAGCGAGGCAGCCTCCATCACTTCAGCGGGCAGAGAATTCCAGAGATTCACCACCCTTTGAGTGAAGAAGTTCCTCCTCAACTCTGTTCTAAACCGCCTCCCCTTTATCTTGAGGCTGTGCCCCCTAGTCCTACTGTCTTTTTTGAGCGGGAAGAGTCTCTCCACCTCTATCCTATCCATCCCATTCATCATCTTATACGTCTCAATGAGATCTTCCCTCATTCTTCTAAACTCTAACGAGTACAAGCCTAGTTTATTCAGCCTCTCCTCTTAGCTCAATCCCCTCAACTCCGGTATCAGCCTAGTAAACCTCCCCTGCACTCCCTCCAGGGCCAAAATATCCTTGCGCAGGTGCGGTGCCCAAAAGTGCACACAGTACTCCAGCTGCGGCCTCACCAATGCCCTATACAGCCACAGCAAGATCTCCCTACTAGAAAGGATAGCAGGACTAGAGGGCACAGCCTCAAGATAGTGGGTGGAGGGGGGGTGCAGTTTAGAATGGAGTTGAGGAGGAACTTCTTCACTCAAAGGGTGGTGAATCTCTGGAATTCTCTGCCCGTTGAAGTGGTGGAGGCTGCCTCGCTAAATATATTTAAATCACGGGTAGATAGGTTTCTGATAGATAAGGGAATTAAGGGTTATGGGGAGAAAGCGGGAAAGTGGAACTGATCCACTTCAGATCAGCCATGATCTTATTGAATGGTGGGGCAGGCTCGAAGGGCTAGATGGCCTACTCCTGCTCCTATTTCTTATGTTCTTAGGTTCTTATAATAGTAGAAGGGATTATTATCTAAAAGGTGAAACGCTGCAGCATGCTACGGTGCAGAGGGACCTGGGGGTCCTTGTGCACGAGTCGCAAAAACCCAGTCTGCAGGTGCAGCAGGTGGTCAGGAAGGCGAATGGGATGTTGGCCTTTATAGCGAGGGGGATAGAATATAAAAGTAGGGAGGTCTTGCTGCAGCTGTATAGGGCATTGGTGAGGCCGCAGCTGGAGTACTGTGTGCAGTTTTGGTCACCGCCTCCCATGGGTCAACTGCCTCCCATGGGTCAGCTCAGAGTTCCTCAGTTCTGCGGGATGACACCACTTGGATTATCATGAAATCAACGTCCTCATGATTTGCATGTTCAACGGTGGGTAGGTAAGCCCTGGAGAGAGAATCGGTGAGGTGTAACTCCTTATCGCATTTATAGATCACTCTGAGATTGTAGATCATATTTGTAGATCACTGACATTGTATATCACTCTGAGATTATAGATCATATTTGTAGATCACTGAGATTGTAGATCACTCTGAAATCATAGATCATATTTGTAGATGTTTGAGATTGTAGATCACTCTGAGATTGTAGATCATATTTGTAGATCACTGAGATTGTAGATCACTCTGAGATTGTAGATCACTCTGAGATTATTGATTATTGATCATACTTGTGCTGTAATGTTCTATGTTCTATGTTCTACTTGTAGATCACTGAGATTGTAGATCACTCTGAGATTATAGATCATATTTGTAGATCACTGAGATTGTAGATCACACTGAGATTGTAGATCTCCCTGAGGTTGTTGATCTCTCTGAGGTTGTAGTGTTGGAGTTTGAACATTATCTGCTATAGGCGTGCTGACACAGTATGGAGGAGCTTTTAAGAGTGCTGATGAGTGTCTGGTGATCAGTTTCAATGTTGACCGGACATTAATAGATTAAATCATGGAATTTTTGATATGCACATACAAGGGCAAAGAGTTTCTTTTTGATCTGGGCCGAGTGAGTTTCTATGCCAGTGATGAACCTTGATGCAAAAGCCATTCTGGGTACAGACTGCTCCGAGTCTGTGCAAAGAGACAGCTGCTGATAAAAGTACAGGAACCCAAATGGCGAAGTACTGCAACGCTGGAGGGGGTGATAGCAGATCCTGAGTGCAGCATGGTGGTGCTCCGGCCGACACCATTCCACATCCTGGTGAAGGAGCTGATAGAGGAGTCCAGGTTCCTTATTGTAACAGGGAATGAACTTCGTTAGTTAATCCAGCAAATTGAGGAAATGCTGTTTAATCCGACATGCTGAGGATATGTTACAGGATATGCTTGTCCTCAGGAGTGGAAATTTGCCAGATAGCCATTGTCTTATCTGGGTTTGGCTTCACACCATTGGCTGTGAGAAGGTAGCTAGTATAGGGGACCTGGCTGACCTGAATCCTGCATTTAGCAGGGTTGAACTGTAACTGTCTGCGCCTGATTCTGTCGAGGAGCAAGCATGGGTGTGCATAATGTTCTTGTATTATACGGCCCCAGACCAGGATGTCACTGACGATGAGTTCATAAGGTTGTCCTGCAAAGAATTGTTCCATAGACCACTGGAGATCCCACAGGGCCTTGTGGAGGAACCACTGGAGAAATGAATGTAATGAGCTTCAAAGATTCTTCATCCAGCGGGATTTACCAAATTCAGCACTTTGTATCCAGGATGATGAAACCTTAATACTGGGAGTGGCGACTAAAACCTGTTCAACCATCTCCCATAGGATGGCGCTACATTTGGTGAACTGGATCAATGCAGATCCTAACCATACTGTCCTTCTTTACTCCGGGTACCATCACAGAAACCCGTTCTGCAGCCTCATCAATTAGATCTATAACACTAGTCTTATCATTCGATCCAATTTATCAACGACATCTGCTTCATGTCTCTAGCACAGACAGCGGGCATTACTGAGCCACCCAGCCCCATGTGAGATACGACAGGAGCTTCCCAATGATAGTCGAATGTGTCTTTGTATTCCAGTATCTCCGGGGTTTGGTGCTGTAGGATGTCTACGCACGGCTCCAGGTGGATTAGCCCCAGTGCAATGCTGTCCGAAAGACCCAGCAGTGGGTTGATGTCCTGGTTGACTATGTGGAACTAGAACTTGCCCTGAGTTCAGTACAGAGTGACTATGCCTATCTGTTTTGTCCACCATGTGCAACAAGATTTACAAGATGAGGGGGTTAGCCTATGAAGAGAGACTGAATAGACTGGGTCTGTACTCGTTGGAGTTTAGAAGGATGAGGGGGGATCTTATAGAGACATGTAAGATAATGAAGGGGATGGATAGGGTAGAGGTAGAGAGATTCTTCCTGCTTAGAAAGGATGGCAGGACTAGATGGCGTAGCCTCAAGATAAGGTGGGGGGGGGAGCAGTTTAGATCAGAGTTGAGGAGGAACTTCTTCACTCAAAGGGTGGTGAATCTCTGGAATTCTCTACGCGTTGAAGTGGTGGAGGCTACCTCGCTGAATATATTTAAGTCACGGGCAGATAGGTTTCTGATAGACAGGGGAATTAAGGGTTATGGGGAGAAAGCGGGAAAGTGGAACTGATCCACTTCAGATCAGCCATGATCTTATTGAATGGTGGGGCAGGCTCGAAGGGCTAGATGGCCCACTCCTGCTCCTATTTCTTATGTTCTTATATTCTTATGTTGGTGCTGGAATCTTGTGCCACACAGGCATTGATTCCGCACAAAAGCCACTTCGACAGTGCATCGCGATTTACTCTGGTGCTGATTTTGACTTTTAAGTTTTGCATTGCTGAGAACAATGTTTAACATTGTGAATATTTCACCCTTTCCTGTGTTAAAGTCAACACTTCTGCATTAGAATGTTTTGATTGACCTCCAACTCATTAACTCCGTGCGTGTCCTGAACCTCAGAGGGGCAGCCGGCTGCAATATTGCTGAGGCTTAGACCTGCAACATTTAGCAATGATTCCAACTGCCATAGACGTTGCAACGTTTATTAAGTGAGAGGCACGTGCTTTGGAGTTGTGGGTGATGGCCACCACATGTGGGCAGGGTGTATTCTATGCAACAGAAACTTGGTTGCTGCCTTAGTTCTTTGGTGTTTCTCTCCCATTGTTCATTTAGCGTGGAGATACTGATGTGGATTCTAAACTGAGGTTTATTTCTCAGAGCAACTGCTTGTGCACACTGTCCCTGTATTCCACATACTAGAGTCTCTAGTGAGTTCATTGGTGACGGTACTGAAGAAACTCTTTATCGCCAGAACATTCAAAGTCACCGCATGTGATTGTTGAGTTTCTGGTTGGTGGGCCAGCCTCTGGACAGAGGTTCCCCTCTGCAAAGACAGCCACCGGCTGTGGCCACACTTCACCCAGAGGGCACCCCCAACCAGAGGCTGCTGCTGCTGCTGTTAACCTTGGAGAAAAGGAGATTGGAGGAAGGTTTTAGAGGTGTACACCATAATGCCAGGTTTAGGTAATAGACAAAGGAAAGCTGTCCCCAATAGGTGATGGTATGTGGATGGGAAACACAGATGGGTGGAACGATGACAGTGGTTAGCACTGCTTAGATACTGGACTTGGATCACTGTCTGTGTGGCGTCTGCACATTCTCCCCTTTTCTGCATGGGCTTCATCCCACAGCCCAAAGATGTACAGGTTAGGTGGGCTGGCCATGCTAAATACATGTGATTACAGACATAGGGCCTGGAAAGGATGCTTTTTTGGAGAGTCAGTGCAAACTCAATGAGTTAAGCACCCTCTTTCTGCACCGTAGGGATTCTATGTAAGGATTTGTGCAAAAGATACCGGCAGAGGTGAGGACTTTTTAAACATAGCAAGTGACCTGGAACTTGCTGCCTACGAGACAGGTGTATAGATTATGGATCTGAAAAATTATTTTATCCCAAGTTTATTTTAGGAATTGATTGTAAAATTTCTACCTTTTAGCCAAACTCCTCTCCATCATCATTCCTGGGTATAATCATAGAGATGTACAGCACAGAAACAGGCCCTTCGGCCCAACTCATTCATACCGACCAGGTTTCCTAAACTGAACTAGTCCCATTCGCCTGTATTTGGCCTACTCTCTCTAAACCTTTCCTATCCATGTACCCATCCAAATGTCTTTTAAATGTTGTAATTTTAACACATTCCAATGAAAAAAATGCATTTTTGAATTTCAGACTCTGGAAATTTGGATTGATTTGGCGGGGGCGGGGGGGGGGGGGATCCATTGCTCGACAACCCATATCTGTCCTATGGATGGGACTAAACCACCAAAGGTAGCAGCACTGTGATAATGCTGCCTTCCCTTAGCTGTTGGGTGGGCCGCATGGTCAAGTGTGCCTGAAGGTCCTGTTTCCATGCTGTAAACCTCTATGACTCTAGAAATAAACTGTCCGAATAGAAAAATTGAAACCTCTTTCAATGCAACAGTGGAATCCCTGTAAATAAATTTTATTTGGATAAATTAAGCAGGGTTTTCATCCCGGGGTGGGGGGGATGTCTTTCAGGTCAAACCAAGTAAACAAACTCAAATTACATTAGGACAAAGAAAAATTTAAAAGTTTACATCTTAATCCTCAAACTATGACCCTAGTTCTGAACTCACCCAGCATCGGGTACGTTCTTTTTGAATCTACCCTGGCTAACCCTGTTTGAATTTTATAAGAATCATAGAACCCGACAGTGCAGAAAGAGGCCCTTCAGCCCATCGGGCTTTCATCCCTGGAACACAAGGCAATCCTAAGCCAGTTCACCGAGGATGTTCTTCCAATTTATAAATTCAACATTTCGTTCTGAACTCTCAACTTCACAAGTGAATCCACACACGCAGAAATGGCACCCTCTGCTGTTTTGTTTTGCAAAAAATATGCTTTATTCATAAAATATCAGAACACGATGTGTCCAAATGAAAATCTCAGTGCAATAATATTCAGGATGTCTGCACAGATCAAGTTGCACTTTGAGGTGCCTCAAAGCAATTGTGATGTGTAGTACTCACCATATACATTTAATGTGAGCCACTGTGAAGAGGTTCCATACAATTCCACTCCCCTGGGTTCACTGTGGCTGAAAAGCCTTAGACAGACGACCTTTTCCCCATTATGCCTCTGCAGCAGCTGCTCCAGGGTTTATTGCGCTCCTCGGCTTCGTTAACCGCTTATCAGTTGCTTTTTGCAAAAGTTACTTTATTCATAAAACCTCTGAAAGAGGCATTACAAAAACATTTCAAATTTTGTACCAGGAAAACGCAATGATATTCTCCAGGGATTAAGATGCACTGTGAGATGCTTCAGTTCAGTGTGAGAACATCACAAAAGTTTTCAATATTTTTGTTAGAGTACAATTCTGTTCAAACTACATATAATGATCATGTAGCACTCTACGTTGCTCAATACAGTTACATATAGAGTTGGGATTATAGAACATAGAACATTACAGCGCAGAACAGGCCCTATGGCCCACAATGTTGCGCCGACCAGTTAAAAAGCAATGACCCTCTAACCTAAACCAATCCCTTTCCATCCATAAACCTATCCACGGATCTCTTAAATGCCCCCAAACTAGGCGCATTTACAACTGCAGCAGGCAAAGCATACCAATCCCTCACCACCCTCTGGGTAAAGAACCTACCCCTGACATCCATCCTATAACTACCACCCATTAATTTAAAGCTATGCCCCCTCGTGATAGCTTTCTCCATTAAGCACAGTTTTACTGGTTAGCAAATGTTTAAAGATCAGCAGGCCTTCAGTGAGTTGGCAGCAGTGGTTCCCAATCTTTTATATGTCTTAACACACCTCTGCACTATCAAAAAATCCGAGACACATCTCCTATTTTTTCAGTCTGCTTCTCTTAGGGGGAACTTCATTTTTAACCTCTCCCTGTCCTCTCACCTGTTTTTTAATCTCTCTCTGACTTCTCCCTGAGTGAACTCTGAACCAGTGGTCCCCAATCAGTGTGCCACCAGTGTGCTGTGAAAACCCTCACTTCTCCCAGCGTTTGTGCACCCTTTCTGAGTTTCCACATTTTGTGCGGGCGCATGGTACCTTTATCTTCAGCTCCAAGTCCCAAGACCAATGTGAGAGTCTAAACCGCGCATTTGCAGCTCTTTCCCAGCTGGTCTATGCACAGGAGGCTCGAGTTTTGTCAGGTCTCCGAGATGCCAATCGCAGAGCTGGAGATGAAGGTTAGTTTTAGTTTAATTAGAGGAATTTTGAATCATGTTGAATCTTTTCTCGCAGCTCACTCAGAGGGTCTTCACACCACACCAGTGGCACATTGAGTGGGGGTCACTGGTTCAGACTTCACTCAGGGTTAGGGACAAACACTTTGCTCTGAATCTGGAGCTGTGATGGGTTGTATTGCATTGTAACCGGCGGCACTGCAACCAAACAACCTGAAAATATTTTGCGACTTTTCCAATGAAAAGTCTATACGTCACAACCAACAACAGTCCAAAGATGTGCGGGTTAGGTTGATTGGTCATGCTAAGAAATTGCCCCTTAGTGTCCAGGGATGTGTAGGTTAGAGGAATTAGTGGGTATAATATGTAGGGATATGGAGGTGGGGACTGGGTGGGATTGTGTTCGGTGCAGACTCGATGGGCCAAAGGGCCTCTTTCTGCACTGTAGGATTCTATGATCTATAACAACAAGAACACTATTCACCTCCCTGCAGACTGTATTTACCTCTCTAGAGACTGTATTGACCCCTCTGGAGCTTGTACTGATCCCACTATGGCATCATCCAGCCTTACAGCAACAAAACAGACTATAAAATCTCAGAAGAAAAAATTAACACCATTTTTAAGGCCTTAGACTTCTTTCCTCTGGTCACAGCAGAGTCCAGACATTTAATTTTAAACATTCGAGATTCTTGCTTCCTGTGTGGATGGAAATTGGCACTACAGAGAGGATGAGCAAACTGACCACAACACTGTAGTACAGGAAGCCGTTCAATTGGTGGTAGAAGAAAGAACTGTAGCTGTAATTGGGGATAGTTTAGTTAGGGGAATTGATACTGTTCTCTGTTAACAGGATCGAGAATCCAGAAGGTTGTGTTGCCTGCCTGGTGTTCAGGTTCGGGTTATTTCATCTGGGTTGCAGAGGAACTTGGAGTGGGAGGGTGAAGATCCAGTTGTCATGATCCACAAAGGTACCAATTACTTAGCAGAACCTTTGTTCCTGTTCTACCTAAGGGAGTACGAACAGCTAGGAACTAAATTAAAAAGCAGAACCAAAAAAGATAAGAAAAGAACAAAGAATAACACAGCACGGGAAACAAACCCTTCAGCCCAATGAACCCACGCCGCCATTTAACATTGTGAGTGCCCTCCTCTACCTATGACCTTTGTCTACGCCTATTGGGGAAGATTGAGGGGAGACTAATTTAGGGACAATTTGTTACACCAATCAGCTTAAGAACACATTTTTGGGGTGTGGAAGGAAACCGGAGCACCCGGAGAAAACCCACACAATCACAGGGAGAATGTACAAACTCCCACAGACACTGGCCCAAATACACGTATCTGCACAGCAAACAGTGATAGTCCCTGAGCTGTCATGTTGCCCTAAAGATGGTCCAGTTAAAGCGTACACTAATGACGTGAAGTCCTCAATATCCCTGGATTACTACTTGAGCCACGAGCTAATTGGCATAGGGTCAAAAAGATTAAAGAGGTAAATGTGGCTCAAAGATTGGTGTGGGAGGAATGGGTTTGAATTCATGGGACATTGGCACCAGTATTGGAGAAGAGGGGACCTGTTCCGATGGGACGGTCTTCATCTGAATCGTGTTGGGACCAGAATCCTGGTGAATTATACAACTAGAATGTCTGGATGGGATTTACCCTAGGATTCTCTGGGAGGCTAGAGAGGTGATTGCAGAGCCTCTGGCTCTGATCTTCAGGTCATCGTTGGTCTCTGGTATAGTACCGGAAGATTGGAGGACAGCAAATGTTGTCCCATTGTTTAAGAAGGGGAACAGAGACTTCCCTGGGAATTATAGACCAGTGAGTCTTACTTCTGTTGTGGGCAAGGTTTTAGAAAGAATTATTAGGGATAGGATTTATAGTTATTTGGAGAGTAATGAATTGATTAGAGACAGCCAGCATGGTTTTGTAGCAGGTAGGTCGTGCCTTACTAACCTTATTGAGTTCTTTGAGAATGTGACCAAAGAGGTGGATAGGGGTAAGGCAGTTGACGTGGTATATATGGATTTTAGTAAGGCGTTTGATAAGGTTCACCATGGTAGGCTTCTGCAGAAAATGCAGATGTATGGGATTGGGGGTAATCTAGGTACTTGGATCAGGAATTGGCTAGCAGATAGGAGACGGAGGGTGGTGGTTGATGGTGAATATTCGTCATGGAGTTCGGTTACGAGTGGTGTGCCTCAGGGATCTGTTTTGGGGCCACTGCTGTTTGTAATTTTTATTAATGATCTGGATGAGGGTATAGTTGGGTGGATTAGTAAGTTTGCTGATGACACCAAAGTAGGAGGTGTGGTAGATTGTGAGGAAGGGTGTCATAGTTTGCAGGGTGACCTAGACAGGTTGCAGAGCTAGGCCGCGAGGTGGCGGATGGAGTTTAATGCAAAGTGTGAGGTAATTCATTTCGGTAGGAGTAACAGATGTGTTGAGTATAGGGCTAACGGGAGGACTTTGAATAGTGTGGAGGAGCAGAGGGATCTAGGTGTATGTGTACATAGATCCCTGAAAGTTGGGAATCAAGTAGATAAGGTTGTTAAGAAGGCATACGGTGTCTTGGCGTTTATTGGTAGGGGGATTGAATTTAGGAGTCGCAGCGTCATGTTACAACTGTACACAACTCTGGTGTGGCTGCACTTGGAGTACTGGTCCCCACATTACAGGAAGGACGTGGAGGTTTTGGAGAGGGTGCAGAGGAGGTTTACCAGGATGTTGCCTGGTATGGAGGGGAGGTCCTATGAGGAGAGGCTGAGGGATTTGGGGTTGTTTTCGCTAGAAAGAAGGAGGCTAAGAGGGGATCTTATTGAAACATATAAGATGATTAGAGGTTTAGATAGGGTGGACAGTGATAGCCTTTTTCCTCGGATGGAGAAAGCTAGCACGAGGGGGCATGGCTTTAAATTAAGGGGGGGTAGTTATAGGACGGATGTCAGGGGTAGGTTCTTTACCAGAGAGTGGTGAGGGATTGGAATGCCCTGCCTGCTGCGGTTGTAAATGCGCCTAGTTTGGGGGCGTTTAAGAGATCTGTGGATAGGTTTATGGACGAAAAGGGATTGGTTTAGATTAGTGGGTCAGTTTTTTTTAAAAATCTGGTCGGCGCAACATCGTGGGCCGAAGGGCCTGTTCTGCGCTGTAATGTTCTATGTAGAACTATAGATAGGGCTTTAAACTAACTCGTGAGGGAGGGTAAGGCTCTGGTCAGACCCTTTTTGGCATATTATGAACAGTTTTGGGCCCCATATCTCAGAATTTGCTGGCCTTGGAAAGGATCCAGAGGAGCACTCCATTCCTCTATGGACCCACCCTCTCACCTATCCTGGATCCCTCTTCTATGCCTCTGTACCCCCAAATCTACTCATGTCCTCACCATGGACTCAGTCTTGCTGCTCCTGAATTTCCACATAAACTGCCAATTCTCCTGTTTCCCTTGCTTGTGCCGCAGAGTTCAAAAGGAAAACTGCTGACCTTCAGTACAACTGCACAAAGTAAACTGCACGCCATATTAAATGAATGTGAATTGGGTGCCACAAGATTCTTCTGCACCCCTAACTTTATCGTGAAGGTAGGACTAATAGGACTAATTACAAATGATAATAATGAGTATTCATGTCATACAAATGTATCACAAATAGGAACCCGTCATCGGATAGCATAGTCTAAATTGGAGCTCACTATTGAGAAAGCAAAATTTCACCTCTTATCTAATTAAGTTTGCTATTTTTGTGTTCTTGTGGTCTCCATGAAATCTTCCTCCTCCTGGTTGTATTTAGTCTGGAACAGTCTAATCAACATGTCTGAAAGACAGCTCCTCAAAAACACCCAGAATATTTTTCAGTTGTGGAGCCAGAGTGCAGAAGTATTCTTCCAGATTGCTTAAAACTAGAACCATTACCTGGCAAATTCCCCTTCCATGGAGTGGACTTCTGCATGTACTGGCAACAAAGCGATCATATCTGATGGGTGATTCAGGGTGCTGTTGGAAAGATGAGCTAAGCATTCTCCGTCTGAATCAGTCTTTTGTGACTGCAAACAAATCTTTGTGACCTGTGGCGTAAAAGAAAACGTCACGAGGACAAAATCACTAACAGTTTTCAGACCCATTTTGAAAGGTGATACTGACTTTGTTGAAAGTTTCATTCTATTTGAGACACAAGTGAAAAGAAAACAATGCTGTCTAATAATTAAAGTATCAGTTTACAGTAACAATCAAATGGTAATCTCCTGTTGTTAGCTTTGTTAGTTCTGTTGATTTTCGAGGACAGTGGAATGTTCCCTCATGCAGAAGTTACTGTCAATGGTTGTAATGCATTGAATGCAATTTAAAAGCCAACTCATTTCAGTTCAGCTGCTGGAAATGTGATATTATGGCTAGAATTTTCCGGCCGTTCTCACCAGCAGGATCCTGCCGACAGAGAATCCCTGCCACAGGAATGGAGCGGTGCACAGAAGAGGAAGCCCTATTGACAGCGGCGGGACCTTCTGATCCCACCGCCGAGCAATGGCAAGTCACCTCTACTTCTGCAAAACACTGCAAAGGCGCATGGAAATTCTACCCATAGCTGCTGTTCATTTACAATTACGTTCCCAGTAAAATATTTATGTTCTTCTTAAGTTTGATAACCTAAAATCAGCTGTTTATTCTAACTAAGACTTGGTGATTTGTTTGTTTAGTTTCTTTTATTGGTGTCACAAGTAGGCTCACATGAATGCTGCAATGAAGTTACTGTGAAAAATCCCCTAGTTGCCTATCCGTGTACACGGAGGGAGAATAATGCACTTAACCAGCACGTCTTTCAGACCGTGGGAGGAAAACTGAACACCTAGAGGAAACCCACGCAAACATGGGGAGAACGTTCAGACTTTACACAGACAGTGACCCGAGGTTGGGAACAGCTGATATATTTCCAAATCCGGACTGAGTGTGGCTTGGAAAGAAACTTGCAGATGCTGATGTTTCCATGCATCTGCTGTTCTTGTCCTTTGAGGTGGTAGAGGTCATGAAATATGTTGTTGAAGGAGCCTTGTTAAGTTGCTGTAGTGCGTCTTGTAGATGGTACACATTGCTGCCACTGTCAGTGGTGGAGGAGTGAATGTTTAAGGTGGAAGGGTGCCAATCAAATTGGCTGCTTTGTCCTGAATGGTGTCGAGCTACTGGAGTATTAGAACCCCAAAGATGCAGAAGTAGGCCATTCAGTTCATTGAGTCTGCACTGACAACAATCCCACCCAGGCCCTATCCTTGTGACCCCACATAATCCCTGACACTAAGGAGCTCATCTGTCCAGTAAGACCCTGAATCTCACTGTTCCCTGCAACTCAAAAGTATTTACCCCACTAATCCCCTTAATCTGGACATCTTGGGACACTAAGGGGCGGATTGGCGTGGCCGGTCCACCCGGCCTGCGCATCTTTGGAGTGTGGGAGGAGACTGGAGCACTTGGAGGAGGCCCACGCAGACATGGGGACGGTGTGCGGACTCCACACAGACAGTCACCTGCGGCTGGAATTGAACCCAGCTCCCTGGATCTGTGAGGCAGCGGTGCTAACCACTGTGCCACTCCAAGTTGGAGCCTCATCCAGGCAATTGGAGAACTTTACATCACACTCCTGTGACTTAGAGGGTGGACAGCTTATAGAGTCAGGTTGTGGGTTACTCCCTGAAGAATTCCTGTTATAGCCACAGAATTTCCATCTCTGGTTATTTCAGTTTATGGTCAATGGTAATGCTCAGTTTGTTGATAGTGGGGGATTTAGGAACAGCAATGCCATTGTTCGAACTAACCTTACTTATACTGTCCCTTTATTCCATGGGTTTTAACTTTGCTCACAACTCTGTTGTGCTGCACTGTATCAAATGCTTTTTTAAAGTCCATGTCACATAGAGTCATAGAATCATACAGTGCAGAAAAAGCCCTTCGGCCCATTGAGTCTGCATTGGCGATAACTATCATGAACATTGCACTAAAATTAATTTCCAGGGCTTGTCCCGTCTTCATGAATGTTACGAAATTTCAAGTGCTCGTCCAAATTTTTTTTTAAAGGTTTAAAGGTCCTGATCGCCACTATCTTCCCAGGCAGTACCATCCATCCTCTGAGTAAAAATGTTTTTTCTCAAATCCCCTCTGAATCCCTTGGCCCTCATCCTAAGGTTTTGCCCCTTTGTGATTGACTCCTCAACCAAGGGGAACAGCTGCTCCCTACTCACCCTGTCCATACCCCTCAATGTTATACACATCAATCATGTCTCCCCTCGACCTTCTCTGCACTAAAGAAACAATCCACCCTATCCGGTTTCTCCTTATAGTTCAAATGCTCCATCCCAGGCAGCACCCTGGTGAATCCCCTCAGTATCCCCTGGAGTGATCGCCCATCCTTCCTATAGTGAGGTGACCAGAACTGCACACACTACTCCAGCTGTGGCCTAACCAAAGCTCTGTACAACTCCAACATTACCTTCTCGCTCCTATACTCTATACCACGACTGATAAAAGCAAGTGTTTCATATGCTTTCTTTACTATCTTATTCACTTCAGGGATCTCTGAATATTTACCCAAAGATTCCTCTGAGTTTCCAAGCGTGCTGCCATTCATGAAATACTCCTTCATTTTGTTTCTTCTTCCAAAGTGCATCACTGCGCACTTGTCAGGATTAAATATGATCTGGCACTACTTTGCCCGTCTGACCAACCCATTTATATCCTCCAATAACATATAACCATCTTTACCATTAACTTGGTGTCATCTGCAAACTTGCTTAACATTTTCCCCAGATTTTCATCCATATCATTCATATATATATAACAAACAGTAAAGGTCCCAGTACTGAACGTTATGGGTACACCGCCGGACACTGGCTTCCAGCCAATCAACCCCCATCATTATTTTAAAGATCTCTCTTCAGCGACTCCGCATCGTCATTTTTAGAGTAAAGAAATAATAGTCAGAGGGATTACTATTTAAAGGGTGAAAAGCTGCAGCTTGCTATGGTGCAGAGGGACCTGGGGGTCCTTGTCCATGAGTCGCAAAAACCCAGTCTGCAGGTGCAGCAGGTGATCAAGAAGGCGAATGGGATGCTGGCCTTCATAACGAGGGGGATAGAATATAAAAGCAGAGAGGTCTTGCTGCAACTGTACAGGGCACTGGTGAGGCCGCAGCTGGAGTACTGTGTGCAATTCTGGTCGCCGCACTTGCGCAAGGATATTTTGGCCTTGGAGAGAGTGCAGAGGAGGTTCACTCGGCTGATACCGGAGATAAAGCAGGAGGAATGTAAAAAAGTAGAGGAAAAAAATATGGGCAGCGCGGTGGCACAGTGGTTAGCACTTCTGCCTCCCAGCACGAGGGACCCGCGTTCAATTCTGGCCTCGGGTCACTGTCTGTACGGAGTTTGCACATTCTCCCTGTGCCTGCGTGGCTTTCCTCCCAAAGTCCAAAGATGCATGAGTTAGATTGATTGACTATGCTAAATTGACCCTAGTGTCAGGGATTAGCAGTGTAACTATTGGGGTTACGGGTGTAGGACCTGGTAGAATTATGATTGGTGCAGACTTGATGGGCTGAATGGCCTCCTTCTGCACTTAGGGATTCAATGGAAATGGGATAGGATAGGGATAGGATTTATAGTTATTTGGAGAGTAATGAATTGATTAGAGACAGCATGGTTTTGTAGCAGGTAGGTCGTGCCTTACTAACCTTATTGAGTTTTTTGAGAAAGTGACCAAAGAGGTGGATGGGGGTAAGGCAGTTGACGTGGTATATATGGATTTTAGTAAGGCGTTTGATAAGATTCACCATGGTAGGCTTCTGCAGAAAATGGGATTGGGGGTAATCTAGGTACTTGGATCAGGAATTGGCTAGCGGATAGGAGACAGAGGGTGGTTGTTGATGGTAAATATTTGTCATGATGTTCGGTTACGAGTGGTGTGCCTCAGGGATCTGTTTTGGGGCCACTGCTGTTTGTAATTTTTATTAATGATCTGGATGAGGGTATAGTTGGGTGGATTAGGAAGTTTGCTGATGACACCAAAGTCGGAGGTCTGGTAGATTGTGAGGAAGGGTGTCATAGTTTGCAGGGTGACTTAGACAGGTTGCAGATCTGGGCCGCGAGGTGGCGGATGGAGTTTAATGCAGAGAAGTGTGAGATAATTCATTTCGGTAGGAGTAACAGATGTGTTGAGTATAGGGCTAACGGGAGGACTTTGAATAGCGTGGATGAGCAGAGGGATCGAGGTGTATGTGTACATAGATCCTTGAAAGTTGGGAGTCAAGTAGATAAGGTTGTTAAAAAGGCATACGGTGTCTTGGCGTTTATTGGTAGGGGGATTGAATTTAGGAGTCGCAGCGTCATGTTGCAACTGTACACAACTCTGGTGCGGCCGCACTTGGAGTACTGTGTGCAGTTCTGGTCCCCACATTACAGGAAGATTGTGGAGGCTTTGGAGAGGGTGCAGAGGAGGTTTACCAGGATGTTGCCTGGTATGGAGGGGAGGTCCTATGAAGAGAGACTGAGGGACTTGGGGTTGTTTTCGCTGGAAAGAAGGAGGCTAAGAGGGGATCTTATTGAAACATATAAGATGATTAGAGGTTTAGATAGGGTGGATAGTGATAGCCTTTTTTCTCGGATGGAGAAAGCTAGCACGAGGGGGCATGGCTTTAAATTAAGGGGGAGTAGTTATTGGACGGATGTCAGGGGTTGGTTCTTTACCCAGAGGGTGGTGAGGGACAGGAATGCCCTGCCTGCTGCAGTTGTAAATGCGCCCAGTTTGGGGGCGTTTAAGAGATCTGTGGATAGGTTTATGGACGAAAAGGGATTGGTTTAGATTAGTGGGTCAGTGTTTTTTTTTTAAAAACTGGTCGGTGCAACATCGTGGGCCGAAGGGCCTGTTCTGCGCTGTAATGTTCTATGTTCTATGAGATTCACAAGAATGATCCCCACAAAGAAGAGCTTGTCATTCGAGGAACGGGTTGAGGACTCTGGATCTGTACTCGTTGGAGTTTAGAAGGATGATGGAGCGGATCTTACTGAAACTGATAGGATGCCGCGAGGCCTGGATAGAGTGGACATAGAGAGATGTTTCCACTAGTAGGAAAAATAGATACCTTAGGCTGAAGGGACGATCCTTTAAAATAGAGTTGAAAAGGAATTGCTTCAGCCAGAGAGTGGTGAATCTGTGGAAACTCTTTGCCAAGAAGGCTGTGGAGGCCGGGTCATTGAGTGTCTTTAAGATAGAAATAGGTAGGTTGTTGAGTAATAAGGAGATCAAGGGTTATGGGGAAAAAGCTTGAGAATGGGAATGAGAAAAACATCAGCCACGGTTGAATGGCGGAACAGACTTGATGGGCCGAGTGGCCTCATTCTGCTCAGATGTCTCACAGTCCGTCCTGTGGTTTGGAGTTCTTCAGACCTCCAACAGCCCAGTGTACCGCACGGCCCGTCCCCCTTCCAGGTCCTCCAACATCCCAGTGTACCGCACGGCCCGTCCCCCTTCCAGGTCCTCCAATATCCCAGTGTACCGCACGGCCCGTCCCCCTTCCAGGTCCTCCAATATCCCAGTGTACCGCACGGCCCGTCCCCCTTCCAGGTCCTCCAACATCCCAGTGTGCCGCACACGGCCAGGCAGAATCCTCCGGTATCCCGTGGTACTTCGAGGCTTGGTGATCATGGCGGCAATGAAGGAGGATGCTGGAGAAGATAAAGAGAATCAGAAGGTGGAGCTCGGATCCACCCTGAGCCTGGAAAGTATCCTTGGCCGAGCTCACTGCTTACCGCGGCGCTGCTCTCCCATGCGCGGGGGTTCCCCGAACCGGAGTCGAGAGCGAGAGAAAGCCCAGCGTGGAGCGGCTCAGAGCGGAAAGGATTACGTGTCAATCCCGGCAGTGGGCGGGAGGCTCAGACCCGGAGGGGAGGGGAGGGGGTGTCCGGGGGGGAGAATAAAAGGGGGGGGGGGCGGGTAGAGTAAGGGTCCTGGTGTGATCGGGATTGGGGGGGGGAGTCATTAATGGGGTGACTTGGGAAGGGACTGCTGACCAGAGGGTGAAGACAGATTGAGGTTAGATGACTGACTGACTGACTGACTGGCTGGCGGGGAGGGGGGGGCTGCATTGGGGTGGGTAGATTGTGAAAGCTGAGAAGGGGTTAGAGACACACTGGGGTGTGGGAAAGAATTGACCCCCATTTCTGGGGACCATAATGTTCTGCGAGCCTGGTTAATAGTGCGAGTTGTTGATCTTGGTCTCTTTGAGACTTCGCTATTTGCTGCATTCCACTGTTCCCATCATCTTATGGCCTGTATTTTTGACCATGTTGTCTTCACATTTCATCAGCCATCTGAACCCTTCAGTCACATTAATCTTTGAGTCTGATATGGTCTAATGAAGGTCCATTAAATATTAATTTTGTAGCACCTTAGTTATTATTAGTGAAATCAGCACGATCTCCATGTTACAGCCTCTGATCTCCCATCGATATTTCTGAAACTTCAACTATCTCCTGGTTTTCAGGTTTAATCATTGATATAAAATGTGCAGTTTTCTATACATCCAGTTATCTGCTTGGTCTGTGCAGTTTGCTCTCTCTGCTTATTGATTGTGATACTTTGCTGCTGTTCAGAAAAGATTTGTGATAATTTTAATTACGTCTTGAAGATTTCCATTTTATTAGCAACCTGTAAGTGATTAAGAACACAGTAGTTGCAATAGTTTGAATGAGAAAGTATTTTAAAAAAATAGAAAAGACTGGAAACATTGCATCTGTGTAGAGAGACGGTTCGTGTATTAAGTAGATGAGCTCAGTTGGCTGGACAGCTGGTTTATGATGCAGAGGGACACCAACAGTGTGGGTTCAATTTCTGTATCAACAGGTTATTCTTAAAGGCCCTGCATTTTCAACCTTGCCCCTCACCTGGGTTGTGGTGCCTCTTAGGTCAAATCACCACCAGTGAAAGGGGAGAACAGCCAAATGGTCATCTGGGACTATGGTGAAGTTTACCTGTTTTAAATCAGTGACCTCCCATTTCTACAGTGCAGAAGGAGGTCATTTGGCCCATTGAGTATGCATCAACTCCAAAAGTGCTGTGACGTTCCTCGCCCATCCCGCCCATGCATTTACCATGGCCAGCCTACCTCCCCAGCACATCACGCAGAAAGATCTACAGTCACCCAAAGCTGAATTGAATCTATGTCCCTTGTGCCAACATGCTGCCCGTAACCACTGTGCCACCTTGTGTCAGAAACCTGACATCCAACTTAGAAGCCACCATCGTGAAGTTTCTTCATGCTATCTTTGTCTCCTATAGCCTCCTCCTCTTTCTGCCCACTGTGTCTTCACCATTCCAGCCTCTGGTACTCCTGTGCTTCCTTCAGCTCCAAGCTGTGCCCCGTTTCATCTGGTGGGAGGACCCCACATCTTCCCAGCTCCCTTTGCCCAGATATCTTGCAGAGGTTGTGTACACTCAAGCTCATGGTGACAGAAAGTTGACCAAACGTAGCAATGAGGCTTCAAATTGAAAATTCCCTTCCAGATTGCACTGTGATGTGATACGTGCACCGAGGCCATGTTGTTAATTCCTTTCTGGCCTGGGCTCATTTTTCTAACCTTGTTTTTTTCTGATCCAGTTTTATGGTTCAATAAGCAATTCCAGAGACAATTAACTGATTTGGTGACTCCACATTTCTGATGCATAAAGACTGCCAGGTCTACTGCCTATTTCTAACGTTTAACAATACAAATATCACTTAAACTTACCTCCGTTTCCTGAAACATAATTGCAGGAACAAAGATACTACACATTGCCTCAGGCTCGCTGTATTGTTGGAACAAAAGGCTTGCACTTATAAAATGCCTTTAATAATCACTGGATATGGCATAGTGCTTTACAGCCAATTACATAATGTTTGAAATGTGGTCACTGTCATAATGTGGAAAAAGTGGCAACTAACCTGGCTGGCACTAACAGCAATGTGATAATGATGTTTAAGTGATATTGATTGAGGGATAAATTGGCCACAACATGGGGATAACTCCGCAACTCTTCAAAATAGTACCATTTGGATCTTGTACGCCCACCTGAGAGGTCAGGCAAGGTTTAACTTCTCATGGAAAACAATTCTCCCCGAGTACTGCACTGCAGTATCAGCCTGGAATGTTGGGAGTGGGACTTGAACCCACAACCTTCTGGTGGAGAGTTCCATCAGCAGAGCCACAGTTGATACATCCAAAAGCTCTAGCTGTAGGATCTTTTTTTCCATTTTCCCATTTTATTTTGCAAAACTGCGTGAAGGCACAGTACCACAAAGATAAATGTGTAAGATCATTTCATGACCAGCATCCAAGGTACCTCTAAATTGTTGGTCTTAGAATAAGATATATTAACAGAAGTCATTTTCCATGTAAGGTTCGACAAAGCCTGATCAGTAGTGAACCTTCAACAGTTGTTCACTTGGACCTGCCTCATCTTTTGTCTTTTACGCTTCTGTCTACACGTATGCTTCTCCCACCACTTATTCTCAAAATCCCACAGTCCAATTGATAAGTTTGATCGCTGGAACTGGACCTTACAACAGTTGCAAAACTTGGCAGGCCAATGACTATTGTGTTCAGATTGCCTGCTTCCTCTGCTCCTCTCAACCCAGTGACTTTGTTCCAAGGTAGTACTGAACCATACCGGATGGACCGGATGGAATGCATCCGAGGGTTCTGAAAGAAATGGCGGAGGTGATAGTGGATGCCTTGGTGGTTATTTTCCAGACGTCGCTGGATTCCGGGGAAGTGCCGGAAGATTGGAAAACGGCTAATGTTACGCCGTTGTTTAAGAAGGGTGCCAGGCAAAAGGCGGGGAATTATAGGCCGGTTAGTTTAACGTCTGTGGTAGGTAAAATGTTAGAAACCGTCATTAAGGAGGAAATAGCGAGGCATCTTGAGGGGAATTGCTTGATAGGGCGGACGCAACACGGTTTCATTAAAGGGAAGTCGTGTCTGACAAATTTACTGGAGTTCTATGAGGATGTGTCTAGGGCAGTGGATGGAGGAGAGAGAGCCGGTGGATGTGGTCTTTCTGGATTTTCAGAAGGCGTTTGACAAGGTACCTCACAAGAGGTTATTGCAGAAGGTCAGGGGACATGGAGTTGGGGGTAGGGTGTTAGCGTGGATAGAGGATTGGTTGTCAAATAGGAGGCAGAGAGTGGGGGTCAAGGGATGCTATTCGGATTGGCGGTTGGTGACTAGTGGGGTGCCCCAGGGGTCGGTGCTGGGGCCTCAGCTATTTACCATTTATATAGATGATCTGGAGGAGGGAACCGAGTGCAGGGTGTCGAAATTTGCTGATGACACCAAGATTGGGGGAAAGGCAAATTGTGCGGAGGGTGTGGAGAGTCTGCAGAAGGATCTAGATAGGCTGGGCGAATGGGCCAGGAAATGGCAAATGGAATTCAATGTTGGCAAGTGTGAGGTGGTCCACTTTGGTAGGAGGAATGGTAGGAAGGACTATTACTTACGGGGCGAAAAACTGCAGCAGGCGACGGTGCAGAGGGACCTCGGGGTCCTTGTGCATGAGTCGCAAAAACCCAGCTTGCAGGTGCAGCAGGTGGTCAGGAAGGCGAATGGGATGCTGGCCTTCATAGCGAAGGGGATTGAATATAAAAGTAGGGAGGTCTTGCTGCAGCTGTATAGGGCATTGGTGAGGCCGCAGCTGGAGTACTGTGTGCAGTTTTGGGCGCCGCACCTGCGCAAGGATGTTTTGGCCCTGGAGGGAGTGCAGAGGAGGTTTACTCGGCTGATACCGGAGTTGAGGGGATTGAGCTATGAGGAGAGGCTGAATAAACTAGGCTTGTACTCGTTAGAGTTTAGAAGAATGAGGGGAGATCTCATTGAGACGTATAAGATGATGAATGGGATGGATAGGATAGAGGTGGAGAGACTGTTCCCGCTCAAAAAAGACAGTAGGACTAGGGGGCACAGCCTCAAGATAAAGGGGGGGCGGTTTAGAACAGAGTTGAGGAGGAACTTCTTCACTCAAAGGGTGGTGAATCTCTGGAATTCTCTGCCCGTTGAAGTGGTGGAGGCTGCCTCGCTAAATATTTTTAAGAAACGGGTTGATGGGTTTTTGATAAGAGAGGGGATTAAGGGTTATGGGGAGAGGGCGGGAAGGTGGAGCTGAGTCACGACAGATCAGCCATGATCTTATTGAATGGCGGGGCAGGCTCGAAGGGCCAGATGGCCTACTCCTGCTCCTATTTCTTATGTTCTTATGTTCTTATAAGACACCAAGTGAAAATCTAGTCTCTGTTTATACCATAGAAGCTTATTCCTCACATCAAGTTTTCCTCAATGTATGAATTCTAGTCCTGCAGATCATCAAGGACTCTCAGCAACAACATGGCTTAAGGCATGAAGACTACCAGAGATACAGGTTGGTGATGATGGCCGGATGTTTGTTCTCTTCAAACTGGGTACAGGTTTATGGAGGGTATTGGGTTTGAGCACTGAGAGGTTTTATATAGATTTTTTTACTGCCAAGTAAAAAAGTAAGTAGTCTGGAAATCTTTTTCACAGTGCAAATGGAGTAAGAAAATGCTATAATATTTATATAGCTTGGTACCTCCCCTCCTGATTCCCTACTTCCTGAAGTCTCTGGCACCCACAATGCATTGTATTGCCTTGCAGAGTGAGAATTTGTGAAGTAAACTGACTTGCATACTCTCACCACTTTGATAGCTAGTTACAGGGATAAAGGAAAGTGGTTCAGGGCAAACTGTTCTTCACCATTGTCTCAATAGCTTAGCTCAGATTGGGAACATGATATGTGGTACTTTCCCCACTCTAACCAACTGGCACCTGCCTCCTTCTGATAAACAAACAAGTCCCAGAATTTTAGGACTTTGTTAATTCATTTGGTTTGATAAGCAGCACAAATGTGCACTGAAACTCAGGAAGTGTAATGGATAGTGCCAGTGGGGTGGTACAGTGTTTAGCACTGTTGTCTCATAACGCCAGGGACCTGGGTTGATTCCCGGCTTGGGTCACTGTCTGTGTGGGCTTTGCACGTTCGTCTTGTGTCTGTGGGGTTTCCTCCGGGTGCTCCGGTTTCCTCCCACAATCTGAAAGACGTGCTGGTTAGGTGCATTGACCCGAACAGGCACCGGAGTGTGGCGGCCAGGGGAATTTCACAGTAACTTCACAACTTGTGACTAATAGATAAACTTTTAAAAAAAAACACCTGGGATCTGCACTTCAGTTGCTCATTATTTTTCTGCTTTTTATTTGACAGCTGAACTTCTACCAGCCATTTTTTTGAAATAAAAGTTCCATCTTTGCATTATCCTTTTGGGTTTTAGGATAGTCGTTGACTCTCTGTATAAATAAAAATTGTCTAGTCAAAAACTGATTAGGATTATCAAGAGGATGTGACCAAAGATGGATAAATTCATTTGAGGTACTGTTTAATCATGATCGAACTGAGTGGTGAACAGAATTGAAGGGCTAAATGGCCAGTTTCCCTCTGTGCCCTGAGTAAATGCATATTTTTGGAGACTATTATGAATTTTTGAGTGGCTGTTTTTAAACCAGAATTGAGAGTCATGATCTGGATTTCCCCTACAGTGAAGGCTACAGGCATTACCTGCTTTCTCCTTTGGTCCACCTGAGCTTTTGGCTGGCACCCTGCTTTCCCTTTGCCACTTGTAAACCTTTGCTGTCTTCCCCTGCATACATGATCGCTCTATTTTCATGAGTGTGTATCTAATTCTCCATGTTTTCCCACTTACAACCTAATCTCATTGGCTGTGTGCTTTGACATTTGACTAAGGAGAATGGGATGATCATTGGGAGCCTTTTATTACTTGGACTATTTCATAATATATCAAAAATGCTGTGAGAATCTTTGATTTAAGTTACGAGAAGCGGGTTCAAGTCAAAACTAACCTTGTCAATATCAAGGAGAAAATTGCAGGATAGTGGAACTAGTTGGATAGCTCTTTTATGAAGATGAGACAGGCTGGATGGCTGTGTGACTTCCTTCTATACTGAATGATGCTATGTTCAGTTATTTTTTCTCTATTCTCCCTCAAGATTTGCTGAGGACATTCTCCACCATTGAATGTGTTTGCAGGGATACATAAGCGTTGTGCTTTTTGGCTGCAGCTCTTGTACCTCTGGAGGTGGGCCAGCATTGACTGTGTTGTCTCTAACTGTTGCTTTGTTTATTTGGTTGCAGGGGTTACTGTTCCCGCAGACTTCGTCGCCTCAGGAAGGCACTTGGCTTTAAAATGGGAAACAAACACAAGTTCACAGGCAAGAAAGTCACCACAGAAATCCTGTCAGACAACAGGTAGGAAACTGGAAAATTGTACTGTCATCCTGATTTTCATTTCCATTGCCCTTGGCTATTCCAGCATAGAAAGTTGGAGTCTCTCCAGAGCTGGAGGGATCATTTATTCACACAAACAGCTGTTACTCCAGATGGTACTCAGTAAAGTAACTTCAGGTGCTTTCGCTCACATTCTTGGTCAATACTTGAATAAAGAAGGTTCTTTACGCAGAGAGTTGTGGGGGTCTGGAACGCGCTACCGAGTAGGGTGGTGGAGGCAGGAACGTTGGACTCGTTTAAGATGCAGTTAGATAGGTACATGAGTGAAACGAGAATGGAGGGATATGGTAGGGAATATTAAATAGGGTTAAACCTCGGGAGACACCGGAAAGGCAGACTGTAAGATTAATATTTTTGACTTTATTCCACAGGTGGAGGTCCACCTCATGTCAAACGAGGGGCATTCACACGGCGGGTCGTGCCTGGGCTGCTCTTGGAAGTTCCAGGAGTGGCCTAGGACTTCATGTCGGTGTGTGTGCTTGATCCTGGACCGGTAGATGGGCGCCGCAACAGCTCAGTGACTAGCACTGCTGGCTGTGCAGGCACATGGATTTGGGCCTGTGTCTGTGGGAGTTTGCGCATTCTCCCTGTGGTTGCGTGGGTTTCCTCCGGGCGCTCCGGTTTCCTCCCACACCCCAAAGATGTGCTCTCAGGCTAATCGGTTTTTACCAAATTGACACTATTCCTTCCCTGAATCTGACTGAGTAGGGTTCCATTCATAGATATGCAGGGTAGAATAGGTGCAGGGTGATGTGGCGGCGCGGGCTCGTTGGGCCGAAGGGCCTGTTTCCCGCGCTGGATTGTTCTTTGTTCTTTGTTCATGTGTCATATCATGATTCAGGGTTTGTCAGAAGAGAAACAAACTCTGTTGAGATTGAATGGAACTAAATTAATATTCTGTACATCCGAGGATCCAGTTCTTCTACAAAGATGCATTTATTTGCAGCAAACTGAAAAGCTCAGTCTGATGTAATATATTTGATAATTTTATGAAGTATATTGTAGTGTATCCATGCTGTGCTAGTTGGTGCTGTTGCTTGTTACAAACTGGCAGAACAGGTTGTTCTACTAATGCCACCAATTCATTTCTAGCAATGGCTGTAATTCCTAGTATTTAACACTGTGACCTGTGCATCTCCACTGAGTATGTTGATCAGCAATCACTTCCAGAATTTGCCCAGACAAAATTTCTGTCTTCACTAACCTCAACAGTAGAGTAACTGAGTGGAGATGATCTTGATACTTCAATCTCGAGTTTTTCCCCTGATGAAGACAAGCAGCAGCACAGAGGGGCAAAAGAGAACAGTCCTTTCCAGATATCCAGCCTAGAGAATCATTTTGAATAAACCAACATTGGAGCAGCCTGAGACCCTCAGAGACTACAAAAGGTCGTGAATGTAGCCCAGTCCATCACGCAAACCAGCATCCCATCCATTGACTCTGTCTACACTTCCCGCTGTCTCAGCAAAGTAACCACCATAATTAAGGACCCTAAGCATCCCGGACATTCTCTCTTCCACATTCTTCTATCGGGAAAAAGAAACAAAAGTCTGATGTCATGTACCAAGCAACACAAGCAGCTTCTTCCCTGTTGCTGTCAGATTTCTGAATGGACCTACCTCGCATTAAGTTGATCTTTCTCTACACCCTAGCTGTAACTGACACTACATTCAGCGCTCTCATTTTCCTTCACTATGAATGGTATGCATTGTCTGTATAGCTCGCAAGAACAACAATATTTTTCACATGCTAACACGTGATAATAATAAATCAAATCAAAATCAATGTGTCCCTGGAAGTCTGACCTTCCAAACGCAGACTACACCATCGTGTTTGAGTATCTCTTGATTGAAGGATCCCATGTTCTAATTTCTGGAGTCTGGATGTTTTAATAGGAACAAAGGGAAATTGCATTTGTCGTGTAGCCCAGATTGCTCATTTAAACTCTTAAGTTGTGAAAGATGCTTTGAGAACTGAGTGCACTGCTAGGATTAATACTGATGTGTGTTTGTGGATGTTGACCATACTGGGCCTATTAAATCTATTGGTAGACGTGCAGTGTGTTGTGTCTAATTCTGCCCTATGGTTTAGGTATTTGCTACTGGTTTTGATGGATGCTGAGCGAGCCTGGAGTTACGCCATGCAGCTGAAACAGGAAGCGAACACTGAACCTCGCAAACGCTTCCACCTGTTCTCTCGACTCAGGAAAGCTGTGAAGCATGCAGAGGAGCTAGAACGCCTGTGTGAGTGCGACCGTGTTGATGCAAAAACAAAATTGGAAGCCCAGGTAAACAGAATGGGAGAAGAAACATACACAGGGGAATCTGGGCTTTAGCAACCTGACTCATAACGGGGGGCTGTGGGGAGGGGAAGTAGAGCTTGCATCTCTCGCACTGTTTCATATATAAGGGGGTTTAGATCCTGTTTGGGAGAGTGATCTCTGCATCCGCCCCTGTTTTACCCTCCTGCATCCAGAAATCCTTGTTTCTTTATAATGCTCAGAGTCCTGCTATTAATACTGAGACCCCCATCTGATTCACTTCACTCAGAGGAAGCTGTACAATTTTGTCTTTTAAAAAGCATTTAGACTGTTACATGGGTGAGATTGCTACAGAGGGATTTGGGCCAAAAGCAGGTAGTTGGAACTAGCTTAATGGTTAAAATCTGGACAGCATGGACAAGTTGGACTGAAGGACCTGTTTCAATGCTGTAAGCTTCTATGACTGGAAAGACATCAGTGCATGGTGAGAAGAGGCAGGAGGCTGTAAGGGATCTAAGTGCAGACTGAGACTGAATGCTGATTCTGCACTATTCCAGTGACATCAGTCAAGAGCAGGAAGCCAGGGTGGAATCAGCAGGCTCTGAACATCTTTCCCATGAACACTTGTGTAGTTTGATCAACTACAGTGGCTCTGATGCCGCTTTTTATAGCATAGGCGATGATTTCCCTGCTAAATGCTCTGCATTTCTTTCAGGCGTACACTGCCTATCTTAAGGGCATGCTGCATTTCGAGCTGCAAGAGTGGAAAGGTGCTATGCAAGCTTTGCACAAATGCAAGTGAGTGGTTTCTATTGTTACAGTAGTGTTCTTTTACATTCACTCTGGCCTTCTCGATGTCTGCTAATTGTAGTTCTTAGGCATCATCTGTCCAGTCCTCCACTTGCAATATGTTGTCATGGTTTTGCTCTCCACAGGTTTTGGGTGTCTGAGGTTTCTCTTTGGCTCTGGGGCTATGGATAACACTAGCATGCTGGCATTTAACCCTGTGATCAAATCCCCAATTCCCCGAGGAGGTGATGATAAAATGCCACCTTGAATCACTTCAGCAAAAATGATGCTGACACTCTCGCAACAGAGTCTGGTTGGGAATTCAGTGGGTATGATAATAAATTTCCAAATAGAACTGTCCACAATTTGGAAAAATGAATTTTTCATGTCATTGCCTGCCTTGTTCTTGGTAATGGAGGTTGCAGGGTAAGGCGATGCAAATAAAATAAGCTTACTGATTTGCTGCAGTACATCCTTGTACATACCAGAGAGTTCCCATGGTGGAAAGGGTGGTACTGAGTCCATTGCAGGGAATGTCACTTGAACGGTGTTGATCCTTTTGTGATTGTATCGTTCAGCCTTTCAGTTGGTAGAGAAGTTTGAGAGATCAAGGTGACGAGCCACTTGTCATAAGGTACCGTTCCTGTGTCCTGCAGCTGCAGTATTGGTTTGGCTGGTTCACTTAACCTTCTGGTCAATGACGGTCTGCATAATATTGATGGTTGCGGGGACTTGGCATTTGTGAAAGGTTGGGGCAAGTGGTTGGTATTTCTCATTTGAGATATTTGTTACCCAGCACTTGGCAGACCAAATCTGGGTGATAGCCAAGCTAATCTGCAGTTTAGCATTGACTGCTTTGTTATGAGAGGAAGACTGAGCATTGAAATCACCAGTCAATGGCTCCGCTTGTGACTTTGGCAAAGGGATTAGAAATAAGCAACCTCTGTTCTGAATAGCTGTATTTATCCCATTTGATTCTATCCCGAGACTAAGGTCTGTTGTCTTTAGTAGTAGTCGTTTTACGCTTTTTCTTCCCCAGGCTTTTTATAAAACTGAAGCAGGGATAGAGGGATTCTCTGCAGTGCCTTCCCTATCTGATGGGAAAACAGTGGACTGATTGGGATAGTTAGAGTGCACCTTCTCTGAGTGAACATTATGATGAGAACAATTGTGATGTTACTAGGGCAACAATCCTTGATGCCCATTTCTCATCTTAAAACCATAGAATGATTACAGCAGAGAAGGAGGCCATTTGGCCCATTGTGTCTGTTCACCTATTGCCACTTCCCTTTGTCTTTTCCCTGTAGCCTCTTGAAAGTCTCAATTGCCCCTGTCCCCACCATACACCAGGCAGTCTGTTCCAGACGCAGTTTTTTTT
Source organism: Prionace glauca (assembly GCA_037974335.1). Taxonomy (NCBI): domain Eukaryota; kingdom Metazoa; phylum Chordata; class Chondrichthyes; order Carcharhiniformes; family Carcharhinidae; genus Prionace; species Prionace glauca. The sequence goes on along the minus strand of CM075741.1, from coordinate 52,812,634 downwards.
TGACTCAGTATGTAGATAGGCCGACGAGAGGTGAGGCTATATTGGATTTGGTGCTCGGTAATGAGCCAGACCAGGTGCTAGACTTGGAAGTTGGTGTACATTTTGGGGATAGTGACCACAATTCGATTACGTTCACCTTAGTGATGGAAAGGGATAGGCATGAACCTCGGGTCAGTAGTTTCAGCTGGGGGAAGGGTAATTATGAGGCTATTAGGAGAGAATTAGGAAGCATTGGTTGGAATGGGAGATTACAGGGACTGGGAACATCCGAGATGTGGAGATTTTTCAAGGAGCAGCTATTGCGGGTCTGTGATAAGTATATCCCTGTCAGGCAAGGAGGATTTGGTACGCCCAGGGAACCGTGGTGCACCAAAAAAGTTGATTCGTTGGTTAGGAAGAAAAAGGAGGCTTATGTTCGGATGAGGCTTGAGGGCTCAGGTAGTGCATTAGAAAGTTTTAGATTGGCTAGGAGGGAGTTGAAGAGGGAGTTAAGAAGGGCTAAAAGAGGACATGAGATGATTTTGGCTGATAGGATTAAGGAGAACCCTAAGGCGTTTTACAGGTATGTCAAGAACAGAAGGTTGGTTAGGACAAGATTAGGGCCAGTTACAGACAGTAGAGGGAAGTTGTGTGTGGAACCGGAGGAGATTGGAGAGGCGTTGAACCAATATTTCTCTTCGGTGTTCGCGCAAGGGGACAGGAATGTAGCTGAGGAGGACACTGGGGTGCAGGGGTGTGAAATAGATAGTATTGCAGTTGATACGGGGGATGTGCTGGATATTTTAGAGGGATTGAAAATAGATAAGTCCCCTGGTCCAGATGGGATTTACCGTAGGATTCTTTGGGAGGCAAGAGGGGTGATTGCGGAGCCTCTGGCTCTGATCTTCAGGTCGTCGTTAGTCTCTGGTATAGTACCAGAAGATTGGAGGACAGCAAATGTTGTCCCATTGTTTAAGAAGGGGAGAAGGGATTTCCCTGGGAATTATAGACCGGTGAGTCTTACTTCTGTGGTGGGTAAGGTTTTGGAAAGAATTATTAGAGACAGGATTTATAGTTATTTGGAAAGTAATGAGTTGATTAGAGACAGTCAGCATGGTTTTGTAGCGGGTAGGTCATGCCTTACTAACCTTATCGAGTTCTTTGAGAAAGTGACCAAAGAGGTGGATAGGGGTAAGGCAGTTGATGTGGTGTGTATGGATTTTAGCAAGGCGTTTGATAAGGTTCACCATGGTAGGCTTCTGCAGAAAATGCAGATGTATGGGATTGGGGGTGATCTAGGTAATTGGATCAGGAATTGGCTAGCAGATAGGAGACAGAGAGTGGTGGTTGATGGGAAATATTCGTCATGGAGTTCGGTTACAAGTGGTGTGCCTCAGGGATCTGTTTTGGGGCCACTGCTGTTTGTAATTTTTATTAATGATCTGGATGAGGGTATAGTTGGGTGGATTAGTAAGTTTGCTGATGACACCAAAGTCGGAGGTGTGGTAGATTGTGAGGAAGGGTGTCATAGTTTGCAGGATGACTTAGAAAGGTTGCAGAGCTGGGCTGAGAGGTGGCGGATGGAGTTTAATGTGGAGAAGTGTGAGGTAATTCATTTTGGTAGGAATAACAGATGTGTTGAGTATAGGGCTAACGGGAGGACTTTGAATAGTGTGGAGGAGCAGAGGGATCTAGGTGTATGTGTACATAGATCCCTGAAAGTTGGGAATCAAGTAGAAAAGGTTGTTAAGAAGGCATACGGAGTCTTGGCGTTTATTGGTAGGGGGATTGAATTTAGGAGTCGCAGCGTCATGATGCAACTGTACACAACTCTGGTGCGGCCACACTTGGAGTTTTGTGTGCAGTTCTGGTCCCCACATTACAGGAAGGATGTAAAGGCTTTGGAGAGGGTGCAGAGGAGGTTTACCAGGATGTTGCCTGGTATGGAGGGGAGATCCTATGAGGAGAGACTGAGAGATTTGGGGTTGTTTTCGCTGGAAAGAAGGCTGCTAAGAGGGGATCTCATTGAAACATATAAGATGATTAGAGGTTTAGACAGGGTAGATAGTGATAGCCATTTTCCTAGGATGGAGAAAGCTAGCACGAGGGGGCACGATTTTAAATTAAGGGGGGGTAGTTATAGGACAGATGTCAGGGGTAGGTTCTTTACCCAGAGGGTGGTGAGGGACTGGAATGCCCTGCCAGCTGCAGTAGTAAATGCACCTAGTTTGGGGGCGTTTAAGAGATCTGTGGATAGGTTTATGGATGAAAAGGGATTGGTTTAGGCTAGTGGGTCATTGTTTTGTAACTGGTCGGCGCAACATCGTGGGCCGAAGGGCCTGTTCTGCGCTGTAATGTTCTATGTTCTAAATGCCTGGCTACGTGGCAGGTTTTTTCTCGTGTCACCGTTGTTTCTTTTGCCAATTACCTTAAATCGGTAATCAACCTCTGGTAATCAACCCTTACACCAATGAGAACAGTTTCTCTCTATCCCACTCTGCCCAATCCTTTATGTGGAGTACAAACAGATCTCATTTGTAACTTTGAACTTGAAGTTTCTGCTAGGTTGTTGCATGAGTGCTGGTGTGAATGGAAATGCTCTCATTTTTTACCCTGTGTTTATAGCCATAACTGGAAATGCAGCTTCCTGTGGATGGAGCTTGCTTTATAGTAAAAGGTTCAAACGCTTGTCAACTGAAATTTGAATTCGTAAAGAATGATCAAGAGTATTGGGAGAAATAGTGAGGAATCGGATAGCCATACCTTTGAATTACATCTTACAGATGTTTGTGTGGAAGGTGGTGTGCTTGTTTTCTTCAGTCTAAGTACCAGCACTGGACTGAACAGAGATGATATCGCTGACATCTACAGGTTGATTTGACTTGGAATTATTGTTTTGTACCATTTCACTGTTTCTTTGGATTTTATGTCATTTTTTTCCCTCTTGTTTTCTATTCATTCAATTTGCATGTGCCATATGAATCCTACATTCTGCAGAAGGAGACCATTTGGCCCATTGATTCTGCATCGACCACGATCCTTCCCAGGCCCTATTCCAATAAGCCCACATATTTACCCTGCTAATCCTTCTGACACTAAGGGGCAATTTAGCATGGCCAGTCAGCCTAGCCCACACATCTTTGGACTGTTGGAGGAAACCAGAACACACAGAAGAAACCCATGGGGAGAATGTGCAAACTCCACAGAGGCTGGAATTAGAGTCATAGAGGTTTACAGCATGGAAACAGGCCAATTGGCCCAACTTGTCCATGCCGCCCTTTTTTTCAAAACCCCTAAACTAATCCCAATTGCTCGCATTTGGCCCATATCGCTCTATATCCATTGTACCCATGTAACTATCTAAATGCTTTTAAAAAGATAAAATTGTACCCCCTCTACTACTACCTCTGGCAGCTTGTTCCAGACACTCTCCACCCTCTGTGTGAAAAAAAAATGCCCCTCTGGACATTTTTGTATCTCTCCCCTCTCACTTTAAACCTATGTCCTCTAGTTTTAGACTCCCCTACCTTTGGGAAAAGTTATTGACTGCCTGTCTTGTCTATGCCCCTCATTATTTTATAGACCTCTATAAGGTCACCCTTCAGCCTCCTATGCTGCAGAGGAAGAATTCCCAGCCTATTCAGCTTCTCCTTATAACTCAATCCATCAAGTCCCAGTAGCATCCTAGTAAATCTTTTCTGCACTCTTAATAATATCTCTTTTATAATAGGGTGACCAGAATTGCACTCAGTATTCCAAGTGTGGCCTTACCAATGTCTTGTGCAACTTTAACAAGACATCCCAACGCCTGTATTCAATGTTCTGACCAATGAAACCAAGTGTGCCAAATGCCTTCTTCACAACTCTGTCCACCTGTGACTCCACTTTCAAGGAGTTATGAACATGTACCCCTAGATCTCTTTGTTCTGTAACTTTCCCCAGTGCCTTACCATTAACTGAGTAAGTCCTGCCCTGGTTCAATCTACCAAAATGCATCACCTTGCATTTGTGTAAATTAAACTCCATCTGCCATTCGTCAGCCCACTGGCCCAATTGATCAAGATCCCATTGCAAATGGAGATAGCTTCCTTCACTGTCCACCATACCACCAATCTTGATGTCAAATGCAAACCTACTAACCATGCTCCCTATGTTCTCATCCAAATGATTAATATAAATGACAAAGAATAAAGGGCCCAGCACTGATCCCCGAGGCACACTGCTGGTCACAGGCCTCCAGTTAGAAAAACAACCCTCTACAATCACTCTTGGCTTCTGTCAAGAAGCAGATTTATCTACCTTGATGCACTTGAAGAATTCGAGCACCACCCCTCTGTAATATGTACACTCATCAATACATCACTATTTATTTCCCCAATTTCCCTAACATCCATGCTTTTCTCAACAGTAAATACTGATGAGAAATATTCATTTAGGATCCCACCCATCTCTTGTGGATCCGCACGTAGATGACCTTGTTGGTCCTCAAGAGGTCCTACTCTCTCCCTTGTTAGTCTTTTGTCTTTTATGTATTTGTAGAAGCTCTTTGGATTCTCCTTTACCTTATCTGCCAAAACAATTTTGTGTCCCTTTTTTTGCCCTCCTGATTTCTCTCTTAACTCTACTCTTACGCCCCCTATACTCTTCAAGAGATTCACTTGATCCCAGCTGCCTATGCACATCATGTGCCTCTTTCTTCTTCTTGACCAGGGCCTCAATATCCCGAGTCGTCCAGGGTTTCTGACGTCTGCAAGCCTTGCTCTTCACTCTAAGAGGAATGTAATTATGCTGAACCCTGGTTAACACACTTTTGAAAGCTGACCAAATGTCCCTTTTCCTTCCTACAGACTCCCCCAATTAACTTTTGAAATTTCCTGCATTGCCCCAATTTAGAATTTTACCTTTTGGACAGACCTATCGTTCTCCGTAGCTATGTTAAACCTAATAAAATTTTGGTCACTGGTCCCAAAGTGATCCCTCACTGACACTTCTATCATCTGCCCTTCCTTATTTCCCAACAGGAGGTCAAGTTTTGCCCCCTCTCTAGTCAGGCCATCCATATACAGAATGAGAAATTCCTCCTGAAAACACTCAACAAATTTCTCTCCATCCAAACCTCTAATACTACGGCTGTCCCAGTAAATGTTGGGAAAATATAATCTCCGATTATTATTCTTGGAGCTATCTGTAATCTCCTTACATATTTGCTCCTCAATTTCCCTCTGACTATTCGGGGGCCTATAGTACAACCCTATCAAAGTGATTTCCTCCTCTTTATTTCTCAGTTCTACCATATATCCCCTCTCAGTGCGGCCGTAATGCTTTCTCTAATCAAAAGTGCAACTCCCCCTCCTCTCTTACCTCCTGTCCTATCTTTCCTATAGCATCTGTGCCCTGGAACATTAAGCTGCTAGTCCGGTCCTTCCCTTAGCCATGTTGCTATATATTGCTATAATATCCCAGTTCCACGAACCCATCCATGTTCTGAGTTCATCTGCCTTGCCTGTCAGGCCTCTTGCATTAAAATAAATGCAGTTTAATCTGGACTTCCCTTGCTCTCTGTCTTGCTTCTGTCTGGTCTGTCTGGTACTAGGATTACTGATACTGCCTTTACTAATTAATGTGCTCTCTTTAACTTCCGTGCTGTCTTCAAACTTCTCTTCTGTCTCTCTCTGCTTTGGATCTCACCCTCCTGCCAAATTAGTTTAAACCCTCCCAAGTGGCTCTCGCAATCTCCCCGCCAGAATATTAGTTCTCTCTCTCTCTCTCTCTCTTCCCTCCTCCCAGTTCAAATGTAACCCATGCCTCTTGGACAGATCAGCCCTTTTTTAAAGTTCTTTCCCAGAAAAGATCCCAATGATCTAAAAATCTGTAAGCAGTTCTCAAGCCAGGCATTCTTCTGCCTAATCTTCCTATTCTTACTCTCACTAGCATGTGGCAGCAGTAGTAATCCTGAAAGTAGCTTCTTCGAGGTCCTGCACATTAGCCTTTTGCTTAACTCTCTATATTCACATTTCAGGACCTCATCCCTTTTCCTACCTATGTCGTTGGTACCAATATGTACAACAATCTCTGGCTGCTCACCTTCCTCTTTAAGAATATCCTGCAATCACTCAGAGATGTCCTTGACCCTGGCACTAGGGAGGCAACACACCATCCTGTAGTCTCGATTGCAGCCATAGAAACGCCTGTCTGTACTTCTAACTAGCGAGTTCCCAATTGCTACTTCTCGCTTGCTTTTTGCCCGACCCTCTCCTACAGCAGAACCAAACTGTGGTGTTACAGGCCTGGCTACTGCTGGTATTGCCCCCTGACAGGTTATCCCTCTCAACAGCATCCAAAACGGTATACTTGTTTAAAAGGGGAATAGACTCAGGAATCCGGGTTCCTGGCACTGTGAGGCAGCGACGTACCACCATGCCTCCCCATATGGATAACATACCATTGAGTTAAACTAGAATGGAATCTAATTTTGAACATTAATGCACTCCTTTCTTCGTCCAACCATTAGTGGCTGTGTCTTTCAGCCGGTCAGACCCTAAGCTCTGGAATTTCCTCTCCAAATCTCTTTGCCTCTGTATCTCCCTCTCCTCACATAAGCACTTTGGGAAGCTCTGAGGCCATAAAGTGGTATTTTTTAAAGTTCTTTCCTTTCATTTTACTGTTCTCATGTGACTCAGTATCAGTAGTTTTTGGTTGATTATGCTCCATTGTACAATGTTAAAGACACTGTAAAAATGTTGTTGAAAAGCTGTGAACAGTGACAGGAGTTGAATAGTAATCAATCTCCCAAATGCAAGTCCATTAACCCCACCATTAGAATGGGGCCAGTTTAAATACTTGTGGGTTTATGAGCGCACTAGTTTTTGGTGTGAAAATACTTGGCTTTGTGCAGCTTGACGGTTTTGATCTTAATTTCTCTTTGTCTTTCGTAGGACAATCTACGAAAAGTTAGCCAGTGCATTCACAGATGAGCAGGCGGTGCTGTACCATCAGCGTGTGGAGGAGATCTCGCCCAATATCCGTTACTGTGATTATAATATAGGTAAGAGCATGAATGCTTGAAGTATAGATCCAAAATTGCAGTAATGTCAAAGGAATTCAGCCTGACGCACTGGGCTAATAAGAACATAAGAAATAGGAGCAGGAGTAGGCTTCTGCAGAAAATGTATGGGATTGTGGGTAATCTAGGAAATTGGATCAGGAATTGGCTATCAGATAGGAGACAGAGGGTGGTGGTTGATGGTAAATATTCATCATGGAGTTCGGTTACGAGTGGTGTGCCTCAGGGCCACTGCTGTTTGTAATCTTTATTAATGATCCGGATGAGGGTATAGTTGGGTGGATTAGTAAATTTGCTGATGACACCAAAGTAGGAGGTGTGGTAGATTGTGAGGAAGGGTGTCATAGTCTGCAGGGATACTTAGATAGGTTGCAGAGCTGGGCCAAGAGGTGGCGGATGGAATTTAATGCGGAGAAGTTTGATGTAATTCACTTCGGTAGGAGCAACAGATGTGTCGAGTATAGGGCTAACGGGAGGACTTTAAATAGTGTGGATGAACAGAGGGATCTAGGTGTATGTGTACATAGATCCCTGAAAGTTGGGAATCAAGTATATAAGGTTGTTAAGAAGGCGTACGGTGTCTTGGCGTTTATTGGTAGGGGGATTGAATTTAAAAGTCACAGCGTCATGTTGTAACTGTACACTACTCTGGTATGGCCGCACTTGGAGTACTGTGTGCAGTTCTGGTCCCCACATTACAGGAAGTATGTGGAGGCTTTCGAGAGAGTGCAGAGGAGGTTTACTAGGATGTTGCCTGGTATGGTGAGGAGGTCCTATGAGGAGAGACTGAGGGATTTGGGGTTGTTTTCGTTGGAAAGAAGGTGGCTAAGAGGGGATCTTATTGAAACATAAGATGATTAGAGGTTTAGATAGGGTGGATAGTGATAGCCTTTTTCCTCGGATGGAGAAAGCTAGCACGAGGGGGCATTGCTTTAAATTAAGGGGAGGTAGCTACAAGACAGATGTCAGGGATAGGTTCTTTACCCAGCGAGTGGTGAGGGATTGGAATGCCCTGCCTGCTGCAGTTGTAAATGCTCCTAGTTTGGGGGCGTTTAAGAGATCTGTAGATAGGTTTATGGATGAAAAGGGATTGGTTTAGGCTAGTGGGTCATTGTTTTTGTAACTGGTCGGCGCAACATCGTGGGCCGAAGGGCCTGTTCTGCGCTGTAATGTTCTATGTTCTATCTAGCCCTTCGAGCCTGCCCCGCCATTCAATAAAATCATGGCTGATCTGAAGTGGATCAGTTCCACTTTCCCGCTTTCTCCCCATAACCCTTAATTCCCTTGTCTGTCAGAAACCTATCTACCCGTGACTTAAATATATTCAGTGAGGTAGCCTCCACCACTTAACGGGCAGAGAATTCCAGAGATTCACCACCCTTTGAGTGAAGAAGTTCCTCCTCAACTCTGTTCTAAACTGCACCCCCCCTAATCTTGAGGCTGTGCCCTCTAGTCCTGCTATCCTTTCTAAGCGGGAAGAATCTCTCTATCTCTACCCTATCTAGCCCCTTCATTATCTTATACGTCTCTACAAGATCCCCCCTCATCCTTCTAAACTCCAGCGAGTACAGACCCACTCTATTCAATCTCTCCTCATAGGCTAACCCCCTCATCTCCGGTATCAGCCTGGTGAACCTTCTCTGCACTCCCTCCAAGGTCAATATATCCTTTCGCAAATGCGGCGACCAAAACTGCGCACAGTACACCAGTTGCGGCCTCACCACCAGTGCTCTGTACGGTTGCAGCAAGACCTCCCTATGTTTATATTTAATCCCCCTCGCTATAAAAGCCAACATTCCATTCGCTTTCTTGATCACCTGCAGACTGGGTTTTTGCGATTCGTGCACGAGGACCCCCAGGGACCTCTGCACCGTAGCATGCTGCAGCTTTTCGCCTTTTAAATAGTAATCCCTCCTACTATTATTATTAGAATCTTTAACTAGAATCTTTACTTAGAATCATTAGAACCAACTATTATAATAGAATCTCTATAGTGCAGAAAGAGACCATTCAGCCCCTTGAGCCTGCATCGACAACAGTCTCACCCAGGCCCTATCCCCTTAACCCAATATATTTACCCAGCTAATCTCCTGACACTAAGGGGCAACTCAGCAGAGCCAATCCACCTAACTTGCACATCTTTGGACTGTGGGAGGAAACTGGAGCACCCGAAGGAAACTCTCACAGGCACAGGGAGAATGTGCAAACTCCATAGAGATATGACCCGAGGCTGGAATTGAACCCGGGCCCCTGGTGCTGTGAAGCAGCAGTGCTACTCACTGTGCCGCCCGTATTCCTGGAGTTTCTTTGGTTGAAATACTGAATGAGTCAGGTGCATGCATAGGGAAGGAATCAAGGTTTTAGGTCACTCTTTTCTGATTTTTATTTCTGATTTCCAACATTCATATTATTTTGCTTTTCAGTGTGTTGTGAACTTTACTGATGCTGAGTATTTTACCATCAGTCCCGCCTTACCCAAGAGGGTGAAATATTGTAAATGCTTGTTAATATTGATGCCTTTCATGATTCCACATGCAACAATGACACAGTACTAATTGGTTGGATGATGGCTTCTTCACTGCTTCCTTCCCTGACCCTCTTTCTTTGTTCTTTGTCCTGCTCATCGCCCTGCTCTGCCATTCCCCCTCAGTGCGGAAGTCAGTGGCTCACTATCTTTAGACGTTACATGTCACAGCCTGAAACTGGGATGTGTGTGCCTGAATCAGAAACATAGGTGTCTTTTCAGAATGTTCAGCGTGTCCTTGCATCTGAGAATAGCAGTGATCATTTGTGCTTCAGTCCATGGTCAGTCTTAAGCCCATGTTATGGAGAGAACATTAACTATCTTCTACCTCTCTGACAGGTGACCAGTCTGCAATGAAGGAACTGATTCAGATGCGAATGAAATCCGGAGAGACTGGAGGCTTACTGGATGTGAGGAGCACTGTTTATAATCAGTTTGTAACAGACAGGATCAGATTTCTTTAGTTGTAATTCCATCTTGCGTGAATGGTTGTGTTCTTTCAAATTGGCTACTACTAATAGTCAAAGGTCATTCATTTTGTCTAAAACTCCTTGTCAGCTGTTTGGGAGAACAGGCATGTGGTTCTGTTCAATAGAGTGGAGCAGGTTTGAGCAAGAGCATAAACCCCCCTCAGTGGACTCAAAATGAGGGTTGGGTTTATGATAGATCACGTTCTAAATATATTGAGTTCTGAACTGATTGAATGATTATATACTTCTGGGGACAGTACAGCAGAGAAATTAAACTTGCAATGTTACAATGAGAGCCTGGGACTGCCACAAGCTTCAGACTTGATTGAAGGAACTGCATTTTTAAAGAACACCAATGGTCACCTGTGACCCTCTGTTATTTAAAGCATACCTTTAAAAAAAAATTTTCAGCAAATTGTCTCCCTGGCATGATTCAGTTTTAGCTTCTATACGAATCATTTACCGTCCAGATTTTGGGTAAAGACTTGGCTCATTAACCCTGAAGCAACACATTCAGTGAATGTTCATGTTACCTTTCCTATGTGATCACTACTTGGGATTGTGCTACTGAGTCCCTGATTTCCAGCATGCTGTGGTCACTGATGGACATCCAACACTACACTGCTCTGTAGCCACCAATCATTAAAACCATAGAGGTTCACCAGGACTTGTATTTGCTGTGGAGCTATTTGCCTTTCACTGTGAATCATTGTTTCAAACTTGAACAAAGATTCATTGAGCTCTGTTGTAGAAGAATTATTTTCTGAGCCTTTACTCATTCTGACTTGAATCTATCTGTTATTCCCAAAGACTCTGCTAACACAGACCAGAGCGAAGCATGCCGCCACCATGAGTGAAGTAACGTGGAGAGGACGAGTCATCCCTGTGAAAATCGATAAAGTGCGAATCTTTCTCCTTGGACTGGCAGATAACGAGGCAGCGATTGCACAGGTATGACTGCTCAGAGTAGAAAATTGACTGCAGAGATGTTCCAGTATTTCCAATGGATCCTTCAACCAACGTCCCTTAATCGGAAAATGTCGCTTTTTATTTATTGTTTGAGAGTTTTCTATGTTCAAGTCGGCTGTTTACACCAGTGACTGTATCTCAGTATGTCATTGGCTGTGAGCAACCCTCCACCATTCTACTTCCCCCAGCGGTCCGTGGCAGTTTCAGAATTTAAATTTATTTAACAAGTATCAGGAAACAGAGATTTGGCATCAGTCAACATGACTGTGAAGCCATAAATACCCAATGTGCTTTATGGAAGAAAAATTGCTTGACTTTTCTTGTCAAGCCTATATGTGACTTTGGTCGCACACCACTGCAATTGACTCTTAAATGCTCTCTGCAATGGTCAAGCATCCCTACAGACTGTTGTCTTCAGTGGAACATGGAGCCCCAGGATTAAGTTTCAAATTTTTATTTTCCGTTCTTCTGTACTATAATTTGTTCAAACAGTGCACTGAAGAGAAAGTTGTAAATTTAATTGTGGAAGAGTTACTATTTGTGAGAATTTTATTCAGTGGTGGTTTTGTAAGTGTCCAAGTTTTTAACCTCTGCTTTGGAGACGTCAGGTCACCATCAGAGAGTTTTTGCTGTGGCTGGAATCTGCAGTTCTGTTCCCTGGCAGAAGAGGATGCTGTTTTATCTCTAACACATAATAGTGCATGGCAATGCCAGGATTGAGAAACAGTCAGGAGACGAGAGCAATATGGGAAGGACACCCAGCCTGGAGCTTTAAAACCAGTAAACCAAGGAGAAAATGTAGGGAAGTGGAAAACAAAGAGCATCAGTTTTGAGGTTACAGATGAAATTAGTGAAAACAGGACATGGTTACTTCAATCCAGGAAGGTCAGAAAGAAGCTACGTATTTGGAATAGAACACAACTTGGAGAAAACATTCACGCCAGCTTAGGCATGTCTTGCCATTCCTTCATAGTCACTGTACTCGTACTGGTGAATCTGTCAGCAGTACAGGTGGAAGAAGAAGGCCCATTGCCAGCTGTTCAAGGCAGCTAGAGATGGGAGAATTCCTGTGGCCTTGCCAACTGCAATCCACCCAGCTGCCGGACTGGGCTGTGCACCAGTTGGGTTATTACAACTATTCAGATGTGGTAGTGAACCAAGTTGTGAACTGAAGCCGTCAACGTGCTCAATGTTTAAATGCCTGCTCGCTCCGTTTTGTTAAGGGTGAGCAGTGCTGGCAGCAGCAGAGTTGAAATGAAACTGGTTTCTAGTTTATTGTGGAACCTGTCGAGAGGGAACCTGCCCTCCAGCCCAGGAGGAGTTGGTGTGACTCTATTACCCAACTATGCTGTTTATCTACTTCACACTGTGTGTGGTGTGATAAGGCCAAAGGAATGTTGGTTAAATTTAAAATATGAAATGGGAATAAGAAACACATTTTGTTTTGAGGATGCTTTTCACCTTCTGCGGAATATCTTCCTTCCAGAAGTGGTAAAACCTGAGTTACTTCTTCTTGAGATCAGCCACACTTCCCTAATGAGAGAAATTGAGTTGTGTGTCTGCAAATAGCTGTCTAAAGTTATACTGTCCAAGAGGAGGGCAATCCAGCCACAAAGTAAAAAGAGTGAATGAGAACCTCGTATTGTTATCGAATCGCTGGCTTTGAATGACCTCAAGTCAACGAGACTGAAACTTAACCCATTAGTTTGCTTTCTGATGAATTCCACCATGCTACAGGGTATTCCATTTTGTGGAGTTGCTGTTTTATTGACAGTCCGTTGACTACTATGTGGATACAGCGTCATTGACTCAATTCCCTCTAAACTAACATACATTCCAGCAGAAACTGTGCTTAAATAGTGGTTTGCTGTGAATCATCTTGGATGTTCTGAGGATATGAAAGATATTACCCCAGAATTCTCCGACCTTGCCCACGGCTGGTATTCTTCAGTCCCGCTGCAGCAAATGAAGCCTTGGCTGAGTGCCAAACTCTGTTCTCGCTGGCAGCGTTGGTGGGATTGAACAGATTCAAAGAATTCTGGCCATTATCTAAGCATGACTCATTTCCAAAACCCTTCTGACTCAAACTGTGCCTACCACAAGAGCAAAATCCTGAGTCTGCTGGCACCAACCTTTTCAGCAGCTGTTTACTGTGATATGACTTTACCACTGCCGTTGTACCAAGTGCCAATATAAGCTGAGCCATGATAAGAATGTGCTGAGTTGAGGTCATTCTTCACAGGAAAGAGAGCATTGAAAAGCATCGAAGAATACCAGCCACAGCCAAGATCAGACAATTCTGGGAAATATCTTTCACATCCTCAGAACATCCAAAATAATTCATAATTAACTAAAATTAACTATTATTTAAGCATAATTACTGCTAGAATGTAGGTTATTTTAGAGGGAACTGAGTCAATAATGCCTTGCTGAAAAAGAAGTCATTGATATATCCTATGGCTGCTTTCAGAGTATTGGCAACTTGGGGACAAATAGAACATAGAACATTACAGAGCAGGACAGGCCCTTCGGCCCACGATGTTGCGCCGACCAGTTACAAAACAATGACCCACTAGCCTAAACCAATCCCTTTTCGTCCATAAACCTATCCACAGATCTCTTAAACGCCCCCAAACTAGGCGCATTTACAACTGCAGCAGGCAGGGCATTCCAATCCCTCACCACCCTCTGGGTAAAGAACCTACCCCTGACATCCGTCCTATAACTACCCCCCCTTAATTTAAAGCCATGCCCCCTCGTGCTAGATTTCGTCATCAGAGGAAAAAGGCTATCACTATCCACCCTATCTAAACCTCTAATCATCTTGTATGTTTCAATAAGATCCCCTCTTAGCTGCTTTCTTTCCAGCGAAAACAACCCCAAATCCCTCAGCCTCTCCTCATAGGACTGCCCCTCCATACCAGGCAACATCCTGGTAAACCTCCTCTGCACCCTCTCCAAAGCCTCCACATCCTTCCTGTAATGTGGGGTCCAGAACTGCACACAGTACTCCAAGTGCGGCCGCACCAGAGTTGTGTACAGTTGCAACATAACGCTGCAACTCCTAAATTCAATCCCCCTACCAATAAACGCCAAGACACAGTATGCCTTCTTAACAACCTTATCTACTTGTTTCCCAACTTTCAGGGATCTATGTACACATACACCTAGATCCCTCTGCTCATCCACACTATTCAAAGTCCTCTGTTAGCCATGTACTCGACACATCTGTTGCTCCTACCAAAGTGAATTACCTCACACTTCTCCGCATTAAACTCCATCCGTCACTTCTCGGCCCAGCTCTGCAACCTGTCTAAGTCTTCCTGCAAACTATGACACCCTTCCTCACAATCTACCACACCTCCGACTTTGGTGTCGTCAGCAAATTTACTAATCCACCCAACTATACCCTCATCCAGATCATTAATAAAATGACAGATGTCCTGGCTAATATCAATTTCTAAATTGTATCTAAGCAGATGACCTAGTGATTTGTTGTGGGAGGTGTGGTGTCCTACATTACAAGTGACTAAATTTGCAAAAAACTTTATTAACTCTAAAGCACTTTGGAACTTCCTGAGGTGATGAACGGTGCTATTTAAATGCAAGTTGGTCTCGTTTTTAATTTGGCAGATTCCAAAAGCCACTATGTAGTTCACAACATGGGTGGGTCTTCGTTCACGTAGAGGAACAGCACATTCATAAATCTTCAGTTTCCAACCCCATTATGTAAATGGGAGTTTCTGAGGATTTGTCGTAATAAATAGCAACAACCCCTCTGGCTGATCCTAAATTTGTTGTTGATAAGTTTCTAGGTTCCTGTGCTTTCTCGGGAGAGTTCCAGTGACTCATTGCAATTTTGCTGACAGCACAAGGGTGTGGGGATGTGACACCTATGTTGCACCATTATGTCAATGTTTGGATACTCTGGTCTGAATACTCACTCTGATCAGTTTAGTGTAGTGTCCAGTTGCATATTTTTAACGTGGGCTACAAGAATGCTGCTGTTGGCCCTGAGCAAGTTGATGCTGTGTCCATTCTGACAATTGCACAGGAGTGACACTTCTGTAGAGAACTGACCCTGGAAGCAAAGATCAAATCTTTAGCTTTTCACCGTTGAATATACATACTATGTTTAAAAAATATAAAGAGCTTGCATTTTGCCTTCACAACCTTGAGATATCTCAAAATGTTTCATGGCTAATTGAGTAGTTTTGGAGTATATTCACTCTTGAAATGCAGCAGCCAATTTGCACACATCAATATCCCACAAACAACAATGAAATAAATGACCAGTTAATTTATCTTTAATGTTGTTTGAAGGATAAATGTTGGCCAGGAACCAGTGCTCATTGAACGGTGCCGTGGAATCATTTGCATCTGCCAGAGAGAGAGTATGCAGGGCCTCAATTCACATCTGAAAGATGGCACTTCCAACAATGCAGCACACTCTCAGTACTATGGCACTGAAATATCAGTGGGGAATGATCACTTCTGCACTTTATGAAGTGAATAGTGAGTAAGGATGTGGAGATTGATGTTCACATTAGGCTTTGCCACTAATGGTATTTCAGAACCACAGGGAAATGTTTCATTTTCAAGCGCATTTATATGAGTGCAGTTTTTTGTCATTTATAAATTACTGTGTTAACACTTGTTGAGGTACAAATCATATAGCACACAACTTCTTGTCATATATCTCCTGGTTACAAAGTGCATGTTGCCAGCTGCAGAATTTGCAGTTGTGTGCTTTGAGCTTCCCTCATTTCTCCTGTGCATTGTTTGCTTCTGAAATATCTGTGTAGGTTGGAAGCACTTTCACCAGTGAGTCAGAAAGTTTTGGTTTCTCAACTCTCACTCCACAAAAATCACTGCGGATATTCCAATGCAGCACTGAGAGAGTTTTCAGACAAGACATTAAATCACTGCCCTGTCTGAAAGGTCCCATAACCCTTTATCAAAGAAGAGCAGTCGAGTTATCTCTGGTGTCCTGGCCAATTGTTTTCCCCCAATGAACATCATAAAACAGGTGATCTGGTCATTATCACATTGCTTTTTGTGGAAGCTTGCTGTGTGCAAATTGGCTGCTGCCTTTTCCTACATTATAGCAGTGACCACACCTCAAAGTCACTTCATTGGCTGTAAAGAAACCTATGCTATGGTTGCAAAAGATGCTATATTAATGCAAGTCTTTTTCAGATTTATAAACCACAACCTAGCTTAGAAAGCCTTAGAGACAGTCTTGATTAAAACCAAGTAATGTAAACCAATAAGATAGCTCTGTAGGTTGTTGTCACGTTTTGCCTACCATTCTTTTGAAGTATCTTTGGCTGTTTTACTGTGTTAAATGCTCCATGTAAAGTTAGTGTTGATATGAAAGAAGCTGACAAAGTTGGTCTGTTCATCTCTGACAAAACTCTAACTCTTAGGGAACACAATGAAATTTCAAGGAAGACCTGCAGAACCTTTTTCAGCCAACTCTAGGATAAGTTACTGGTGAAGTCATTGCCAGTATCGTTGTTAGAAACTGTTGTTATGGTATTCATGCCTCATCCTCTGTCCTATTGTAACAGACATCCTAAACTTTAAAAACACATTCTCAGGAATTGGGAATCCTTAATGAGGCTGACAATTATTGTCAATTGCTGGTTACGCTTGCTCTACCACTTCAGACAAAAGATCATCTACCTGAAATTTTACCTCGGTTTTCTCTCTCCTCTGATACTGCCTGACATGCTGAGTATTTATTTCAAATTTCCTGCATATTTTACATTAGTGAGATTTGTCTGTAGTGTTATGGTATTTGTCACATCTCTAATAAACTAGCAAATTGATGTTGCACAGTGTGACTGTTCGAATTTCCATTTATTCTAGTCTCTCATCCTTAATGTCCCAAAGTGATTCACTGATTTAAATTGCAGTCATTTGTTTTGTAGGCAAATGTGGCAACTGATTTTTATTTTGCGTAGCAGAATCCCACCAACAGCAGTAAGAGAAATAACCAATTAATTTGTGGTTTCTTTTCGAGGTGTTAGTTGAAAGATAATTGTTGGCCTCATGCTGGTACATATCCCTGTTATGTTGAGTAAACAGCTTGGATCCTGCTCCTAAACGCCCTCGCCACTGATCCCTGAAAGAATCGACTTGTCCCCACTCTATAATGTTACTGCTTCTCTTTGTACAGCTCAACTTATTTCCTGAGTTTCAACTGATTTTAGAAAACCTTCCTTTCCCGTCTATCCCACCAGCACCATTTCCAGCACTATCAACATGTCATTCAAGCTTTCTGCTGTTAGGTACCGTGCCAAGCAATTTACTAAAGTCAAAATATATGGCACCCCTGAGTTTCCACAGAATTGCTACAGCACAGAAGGAGGCCATTTAGCTTGTCATGTTTGCAATAGTCCTCTGAGCAATGCATCTAGTGCCATTCCCTCACATTCTTGCCATAACGCTGCACATTCTTTGTTTTCAGATAATCCAAATTCATCTTGAATGCCTTGAATTCCCCTTATCTCTCAGCTCTGTTATTTCATTGAGGAGGCCCAGTGAGTTAATCAGATGTAATCAATCTTGTTCGTAAAATCTTATGGTTCATATTTCTCTGGTTGCTTCATGAATTTCTTCTCCAGGTTGCCCTTTAAGCCTTATCTACAGCAGAAGTTGGGCCTACTTTCCAAGCACTTTTTTTTATAAATTGGTGCTAAATTTGTCCTTATCTCGCTCTCCAATTCCATTACATCCCATTTTCCATTGATTTCTAAAATTTATCCATTGGGAATGCTCGATTTATTTTATTATTTCCTTAACTTAGCTATTGAGTTTTGCATTCTGAGGTTTTCTTCATGAAGGCAGATCCATGTAGGTCATGATTATAGCCCAATCCATCATGCAAACCAGCCTCCCATTCATTGACTCTGAGTACATTTCCTGCTGCCTCAGAAAAGCAGCCAGCATAATTAAGGACCCCACATACCCTCTCTTCCACCTTCTTCCGTTGGGAAAAAGATACAAAAATCTGAGATCACGTACCAACTGACTCAAGAACAGCTTCTCCCCTGCTGCTCTCAGACTTTTGAATGGACTTACCTCGCAATAAGTTGATTTTTCTCTTCACCCTAGCTATGACTGTAACACTACTTTCTGCACTCTCCTTCCCTATGAACGGTATACTTTGTATAGCATGCAAGAAGCAATATTTTTCACTGTATGTTAATACATGTGACAACAATAATTCAAATCAAAATCTGTCACCTTTTGTAGCATTGATCAATATTTAGTGTACAGGTGGAGTGGGGGTGTTGGTTGGCACCTCTTACTGACTGATTGCAAATCGAGCTGCAATAGCCAACACCCTTCAAACACCATCTGAACCAGCATGACAGGCTATTCAGCATTCAGTTACAAACCCAACACACCTTTTTTGGGTTGGGCGCTTGATTGAACCCTACTGCAAACAATTCAGCACCTCAATAGCTCTTGTCTACTTGATTTTCCTTGCACCTAACAATCGGTGGCTGGTATAATAACTATCCCGAGTGGCACAAGTGTTCTCGTTAATAATTTTGTTGTGTAATATGTTACACGTTCTTTGGTATTCAGTGTAATTGCAGGATTGTTTGAATCCATGGGGTTTGGAATCCTTGGTTCTGATAGTAACTCCACTCTATAATTCTCAGTCATGTACTCAAAGGTGTAGATTTTATCTCTGGCAAGTTTAGTCCAGACAGCTGTAACAATTGCGAATTTGCTGTGGGGGCTATTGATAATATGGGGTACATCGATAATTATTTACACTCACTGAGCATATTTTATAATGTATTAAAAACATGCCAAAGCATTTCACAGAAGTGAAAATAATCAAACATCAGCGATGGTGGAAAGAAATGTTAGGGATGACTGAAAGGTCAGGGTAAGAGTTCGGTGACAAGAAATCTTTCTGAAAGAAGTGAGTGAGGGGGTTAGAGACAGCATTAAATTATGAGGCTGAGATTACTGGAACCAAGGAGAGTGCAGAGGAAACCAAAATTAGAAGAATAAAGGGCATATATTGTCTGAAGTGGGTTGCAGAGGCGAGGAGATACTTGTAAACAAAGACTGAAATCATTGCTTTGGCAATGAGAAACCTATGAAGACAGGTGGGACTAGAGGAATGAGACTCTTTCCTGCAGGGTAGTATTGGTTAGTAGAGTCTTGCCTAAGCTGTAATTTGTGATGGCCCATTTGAGATGGTGCATGTTACAAAATCGTGAAGTGATGGGCCACGATGGAATAGTTGGGTGATCTATAGGGGCTGTCACAGGAACAGGGTCTCTAAGTATGAGCTTCAGTGAGCATTGAGGCAATAGATATGAAGCTGCAGAACAACGAGCAGGGGGTGATGACCAGATGTCCCAGAGAACTTAAGAACATAAGAACATAAGAAAGTAGGAGGAGGCCATCTAGCCCTTCGAGCCTGCCCCGCCATTCAATAAGATCATGGCTGATCTGTCGTGGCTCAGTTCCACCTTCCCGCCCTCTCCCCATAACCCTTAATCCCTTCTCTTATCAAAAACCCATCAACCCGCTTCTTAAAAATATTTAGCGAGGCAGCCTCCACCACTTCAATGGGCAGAGAATTCCAGAGATTCACCACCCTTTGAGTGAAGAAGTTCTTCCTCAACTCTGTTCTAAACCGCTCCCCTTTATCTTGAGGCTGTGCCCCCTAGTCCTACTGTCTTTTTTGAGCGGGAAGAGTCTCTCCACCTCTATCCTATCCATCCCATTCATCATCTTATACGTCTCAATGAGATCTCCCCTCATTCTTCTAAACTCTAACGAGTACAAGCCTAGTTTATTCAGCCTCTCCTCATAGCTCAATCCCCTCAACTCTGGTATCAGCCTAGTAAACCTCCTCTGCACTCCCTCCAGGGCCAAAATATCCTTGCGCAGGTGCGGCGCCCAAAACTGCACACAGTACTCCAGCTGCGGCCTCACCAATGCCCTATACAGCTGCAGCAAGACCTCCCTACTTTTATATTCAATCCCCCCTCGCTATGAAGGCCAGCATCCCATTCGCCTTCCTGACCACCTGCTGCACCTGCAGGCTGGGTTTTTGCGACTCATGCACAAGGACCCCGAGGTCCCTCTGCACCGTCGCCTGCTGCAGTTTTTCGCCACGTAAGTAATAGTCCTTCCTACCATTCCTCCTACCAAAGTGGACCACTTCACACTTGCCAACATTACATTCCATTTGCCATTTCCTGGCCCATTCGCCCAGCCTATCTAGATCCTTCTGCAGACTTTCCACACCCTCCGCACAATTTGCCTTTCCCCCAATCTTGGTGTCATCAGCAAATTTCGACACCCTGCACTCGGTTCCCTCCTCCAGATCATCTATATAAATGTTAAATAGCTGAGGCCCCAACACCGACCCCTGGGGCACCCCACTAGTCACCAACCGCCAATCCGAATAGCACCCATTGACCCCCACTCTCTGCCTCCTATTTGACAACCAATCCTCTATCCACGCTAACACCCTACCCCCAACTCCATGTCCCCTGACCTTCTGCAATAACCTCTTGTGAGGTACCTTGTCAAATGCCTTCTGAAAATCTAGAAAGACCACATCCACCGGCTCTCCTCTATCCACTGCCCTAGACACATCCTCATAGAACTCCAGTAAATTTGTCAGACACGACGTCCCTTTAATGAAACCGTGTTGCGTCCGCCCTATCAACCAATTCCCCTCAACTTCACCAGTAATAAATTACTTCTAAAGTGTAGTCATTGCTATAATATAAGGAAACGTGGCAAGGTCCCCACAAAACAGCAATGCAAAAAATGGTTATTTGTTGAAGAATAAGTACTGGCCAAGGGCACCCTTGCAATTTTTTGAAATAATGCCATGTGATCTTGTCGACTTGAGAGAGTAAACAGAGTTTCATGCTTTATCTGAAAAACACTTCCGATAATGTAACATTCTCTTAGTACTCAGAACGCTACTGAAGTGAGAAAATTTTGCTGCCTCATCCAAAGTTTTTATTTATTAGTGTCACAGATAGGCTTACATTAATCATGCAATTAAGCTACTGTGAACGCGCACGCCCCCCCCCCCCCCCCACCCCCCCCACCCCGCCCCCTTGTAGCATGGCCAGTGCACCTCACCAGCAAATCATCTGTCATCCATCTAGGAGAGACTATTGCATTTAAAGAACAAAGAACAAAATCAGCCTGGGAAACAGGCCCTTCGGCCCAATGAGCCCACGCTGCCATCTCAACACCACCTGTCTACCCATGACCCCGATCTAATGTTTTATGGCCATCCAGATTGAGGGAAAACTGATTTAGGGACAACTTATTCCTGCCAATCAGTCTAACAGCACATCTTTGGGGTGTGGGAGGAAACCGGAGCACCCGGAGAAAACCCACGCAAGCACGGGGAGAACGCGCAAACTCCCACAGACACCGGCCCAAATCCATGTGTCTGCACAGCAAACAGTGATAGTCACTGAGCTGTCGTCTTTCCAGTTTAGGCACACACTAACGACATGAAGCACTAGGCCAATCTTGAACAACCAAGAGCAGCCCCAGTACGACCCATTGCGTGTATGCCCCTTGTTGGACACGAGGTGGACCGACTTAAAACCTGTGAATGAAAAGATAAAAACATTATTATCATACTATACCCATTTACATTTCTAGGGACAAAGGGATACAAAAAAGTGGGGGAACCCAATTATGTATGGAATAAGTTTGATTGGTGTGATTCCCTGGAGACAGCCCCAATTTGTATTCTGACTGTTCAGTGGTTTATGTTACAGACTTCAACTGATGAAGCCAAGGAGCGACTGTACGAGAGTCTGTTGAGTGAGTGCCGTGATGCCATCCAGGCAGTCCGTGAGGAACTGAGAGTCGATCCGGTAAGAGTGAAATCCTGTCACTGATTTTAAAAATGATGTATTTACTTGGCTTTCAGTTCTAACAAAACGATAAGTCATTCAGCCTTTCAAGGCTGCTCTGTTATTCAACAAAATTGTGGCTGATCTGCACTTCAACTTTTTTTTTCCACATTTATCCCAAATCCCTTTATCCCCTATCAGACAGAAGTCTTATTATCTGTCCCTGACCTGAAAGCTCCCAGTTGCCTCACCCCAGCACCCAGCCCTTTGGGGAAGAGAGTTCACATTTCTTATTCCCACTTGTATGAAAAAGTGATTCCTGATTCTGCTCCTGAAACTTTGCTCCTAGCTCTAATTTAAGATTATTTCTCCCAGTTTGTCACCAGATGAAACAGTCTCTTTGTAGTTACTACCCTCAGAAATCCTTTAATAATCACAAGCACCTTGATCTGTTCACCTTTCAGTCACACTATACTCAAGAGAAGCCAAATTTAAAAAACTTATCCCAGGTTAACTCTCCAAATTTGGGTATTGCCCCAGTGAATTTTTTCCACCCTCTTCAAAGCTTCCTTCCCAAGGTAGAAACTGAGAAAATATAAGCTGTAATACCCCATTTGGCCTGTTGCACCTATTTCACCATTCAGCATGATTATGCAGGTCCTATATCTCAACACCATACTCCCATTCTCCCCCCATGCCACTTAGTGCCTTTCGTGTCTAAAAATCTATTTCTTTCTTAAATACATGTGGTGACTTGTCTGCACGGCCTCCTGTAGTAGAGAATTCCACTGGTTCATCACTCTCTGAGTGGGGAAATCCCTCATCTCAGTCTTCCCCTATATCTTGAGACTGACCACTTGTTCTAGACCCTCCATCCAAGAAGGTGGAGCGTAGGTAGTCTGAGTTGGAGGAAATTATTTACTGGCCATGTCGAGGGCATGTCAGTCATAACATTGCTGTCTGTTCATTTGCTGTTTGTTCAGGCACAGAAGCAGAGGGAGCGATCACTGGAACCTGATTCAGGAAAGGTGTCCACTCTGCAATATCTCCACAGGTATGTGCCTGCTTGTAATCCAAAGCAAAACTTTCCCAAAGGTTTATCTGGTTCAAGCAATGAGGAGCTGAGCTACATAGTCTAGGACCTTTCATACCGAGTTAGCTGATTGTATCCGGAGTTTGCACGTTCTCCCCATGTTTGCAAGGGTTTCCTCCGAGTGCTCTGATTTCCTCCCATGGTCCAAAGTTGGCCATGATAAGTTGCCCCTTAGTGCCAGGAGATTGGTGGAGTAAATAAGTTGGGGTGGGGGTTATAGGAATAGGGCCTGGATGGGCCCTATTCCGTGCAGGGTCAATAGGCTAAATGGCTTCCTTCTGTATTCAGTTTTAACATTTTCTTTTATTAGTTTGAGCCTGTGCCCTTGTGTTTTTCTCTCACGGATTAACTTTTCCATATCATTATCCTCCTCCATAAAGTAACTTTTCTTAATGGCTACTTTCCTGGTGAGACAAAAATCAAAGAAAAGTACAGCACAGGAACCTCCAAGCCTGTGCCGATCATGATGCCCCAACTAAACTAAAAAATATCTTCTGCCCTTACTCAGACCATATCCCTATTCATGTACCCATCCAGATGCCCCTTAAATGTTGTTAATGTGCCTGCTTCCACCATCACCTTTGGCAGTGTGTTCCAGGCATCAACCACTTTGTGTGAAAAACTTCCCCCTCTCACCTTGAATCTGCATCCCCTTGTAATTGACACTTCCATCCTGGGAAAAAGCCTCTGACTATCCACCCTACCTATGCCTCTCATAATTTTGTAGACCTCTATCAGGTCTCCCCATAGCCTTTGTCTTTCCAGTGAAAATAATCCTAGTTTTATTCAACCTCCCCTCATAATCAACACTCTCGAGATCAGGTAACATCCTGGTGAACCTTCTTTACACTCTCTCCAAAGCTTCCACATCCTTAAGGTAGTATGGTGATCAGAATTGCATGCAATTCTCCAAATGCGGCCTAACCGAGGTTTTATATAGCTGCAGCATAATTTCCCAACTCTTGTACTCAATGCCTCAGCCAATGAAGGCAAGAATACCGTATGCCTTCTTAATCACCTTGGCCACTTTTAAGGAACTGTGGACCTGCACACCCAGATCCCTCTGTACATTGAGACAGCCTGGGCCTTTTGTGTCAGCGCCTTGATTGAAGGCTTGGGAAGGTGAGTTTTTGATTTGATTTGATTTATTATTGTCACATGTATTAACATAATGAAAAGTATTGTTTCTTGCACTCTATACAGACAAAGCACACCATTCATAGAGAAGGAAAGGAGAAAGTGCAGAATGTAATGTTACATTCATAGCTAGGGTGTAGAAAAAGATCAACTTAGTGCGAGGTAGGTCCATTCAAAAGTCTGATGACAGCACGGAAGAAGCTGAAAGTGAGGCTAACAACGTAACGAGATCTTCAAAATGGCAGCAGGTCACGATAATGAGTATCCCAAGTGACCAACCCAAAATAAAGCTCACTGCAGGATACAAGTTAGTGTTAGTGGGCTGAATCCTAAAATTAAGTTTCCTCTCGTAATCCGGAAACAATAAAAGACTATTTAACCCTATACTAAGTGACTGCAAGGGGGGAGTATATGCTGTGAGCTGTTTTACAGTGAGTTGAGATTGAATAAATTACATTCTTTATGACAGGAAACCTGCAAGCTTCTTTCATTCAATTAGATCATGGCTGATCTGTATCTTAATTTTAATTACCCAATAAAATTCGAATGAACCTGTTTTAAAAGTGCCAATTGTCCCACAAGAGGAAATAGTTTCTCAGTCTATCCCATGCTTTTATTTTAAGCACATTCTTTACTAAGAGGTTGCAAGGGGCCTCGTTAGGCTATAGACTTATATACTCATTATTGCTTGGACCCACACAGTTACCTTACGTACATCAAGCTTTCCACGGCGATAAAACGCAATGTTGCTATGGCGGAAGCTTTGCAGAAGCAGCTCAGTGAGCCTGTGCAAGACGATGGCAAACGTGTGCTGCGGCCGCAAGACCTGATCCGATTGTATGACATTATCCTGCAGGTAAGAGGCTTAATGGCAGAGAGATCTGTGGCAGTGGTTTGTTTTCTTGTAGAACCATACTGTTAAGGGCGTATTTCCTTCCCTGTACAGTTGGTTGTGCCTTTACATCTGAACTGTTACAGTCTGCACTGAAATAAGATGGTCTGAAATGTTCAACTATAACAGGAAGTGTCAGGGTGGGGAAGAGATCAGGGCACCCTGCTTGTGGAGAATAAGTAACGTAGCCTGGTTGGGTTTAACCTTGCCTATGTGCTCTGAATTCATTGTAATCCATATAAAAGGTACAACATTTAGCAGTTTCACATAGTCTCCACACTTCACTCTGCATAGTCTGGGCCTGGGACAAGTATAACAGTTTGTTGTCCCATATACCATAGCAGCATTGTGAGTCATATGATCTCAAGTTGGACTAATAGACGCAGCCATGCCATACTTCACAACTGCATGGGAGAAATAGTTCACCTCATGCGGCACAGTGGTTAGCACTGCTGCCTCACAGCACCGGAGATACAGGTTCGATTCCCACCTTGGGTCAGTATGTGGGGTTTGCATGTTCTCCCTGTGTCTGCGTGGGTTTCCTCCGGGTGCTCTGGTTTCCTCCCACAGTCTGGAAGACGTGTTGACCTGAACAGGTGCCGGAGTGTGATGGCTAGGGGATTCAGCAATAAAGGTACTGGGTAGGCAACACTGTTCCTCACCCTCATGTAACCTGTCACCCAACTTGTCCAAAAAAGATTCAAAAATGGACTAATCCGTCCGGGCATTCTGGCCAACACGATGAGGAAGAGCATCTCTGACCTATACCTAGAAATGTCTTAGTGATGTCTGTATTTTCCTGAAGAGAATGTAGGGAAACCACTTCTACCGAAAGAAGAGAGGTTCGTATTTTATTTGAGACTCCACAATTTTAGTGGAATTGAGAGACCATGGGGAGAATGAAAGACTGTATGACAACCATACAGAATGGCAAGGATACGGAAAAGACAGCAGTAAGGAAGGATGGGACCTGCAGAGTAGGGGAAGAAATCATCAGGCTGAGCAAGTCACAAACCATTCATTTCTGCCAAAGGTAACTAAGGGAGATCAGATAGTATGCTACCCAAATGTTTTGAATGGTGCCTGTTTTTAGGTAGTGCCAAACCCAGTTTTGTTGGCACCAGCCATGAGCACTTCAACATACTTTTCTTTTCCTGCTGGCTCATGTTCTAAATGCAGCTTCAAAGTTCCAGTATAGTCAGGGATGGGAGTTGCATCCACAGTGCAGAGTGCACTCTGAGGCAAGAACTCACCAGTCTGGAGAGGTCACCATGCCCTGCTATAAATGTGGTTCCTGGGCAATGTTCTTTTAACAGCCTCAACAATCTGAAGGTCTCTTGCAGGCCAAGCATATATGTGCGTCTGCAATAAAAGGTTTAAGGGGGCAACCAAATCGTTTGCGCATATCCGAAACAATTAGATGGAGTGTTGGTCTTGGAAACTAACCAAACAATAACAGTGTCCCTGAGGTCAGTGCCTAGGCTGAAGACTACGCACGGCATTCCTGGGCAGGAGGGTTCTGACTACCCTTGGGCTGAACCAAGGAAGGTGTGAATGTTGTACCTGAGTTTCTAACACTGTAAGAAGTCTCATCACACCAGGTTAAAATCCAACAGATTTATTTGGTAGCAAAATTCACTAGCTTTCGGAGTGCAGCTCCTTTGTTAGGTGGGTGGAAGTTCTATTACAAACAGGGCATATAAAGGCACAAACTCAATTTACAAACTAATGATTGGAATGCGAGTCTTTACAGGTTATCAAGTCTTAAAGGTACAGACAATGTGAGTGGAGAGACCGTTAAGCACAGGTTAAAGAGATGTGTATTGTCTCCAGACAGGACAGTTAGTGAGATTTTGCAAGCCCAGGCAAGTCGTTACAGGGGTTACAGATAGAGTGACATGAACCCAGGATCCCGGTTGAGGCCGTCCTCGTGTGGAACTTGGCTACCAGTCTCAGCGACTCTGCGCTGTTGTGTGTCATGAAGGCCACCTTGGAGAACGCTTACCCAAAGATCAGAGACCGAATGCCCGTGACTGCTGAAGTGTTCCCCAACAGGAAGGGAACAGTCTTGCCTGGTAATTGGCAAGCAGTGTTCATTCACCCGTTGTAGCGTCTGCATGGTCTCCCCAATGTACCATGCCTCAGGACGTCCTTTCCTGCAGTGTATCAGGTAGATAATGTTGGCTGAGTTGCAAGAGTATGTGCCGTGTACCTGGTGGATGGTGTTCTCACGTGAGATGATGGCATCCATGACGATGATCTCAATTCATGTGAGAAGACCATCCACCAGGTACATACTCTAGCAACCCGACCAGCATTGTCTATCTGATACGCTGCAGGAAAGGATGTCCTGAGGCATGGTACATTGGGGAGACCATGCAGACGATACAACAACGGTTGAATGAACACTGCTGGCCAATCACCAGGCAAGAGTTCTCTTCCTGTTGGCGAACACTTCAGTGGTCACGGGCATTCGGCCTCTGATCTTTGGGTAAGCGTTCTCCAAGGCTGCCTTCATGACATACGACAGCACAGAGTTGCTGAGCAGAGACTGATAGCCAAGTTCCGCACGTGTGCGGACGGCCTCAACTGGGATCTTGGGCTCATGTCATACTATCTGTAATCCTCATAACGACTTGCCTGGGCTTGCAAAATCCCACTAACTGTCCTGTCTCGAGACGGTACACATCTCTTCAACCTGTGCTTAACACTTCCGCCACTCACATTGTCTGTACCTTTAAGACTTGGTTACCTGTAAAGGCTTGCATTCCAATCATTATTTTGTAAATTGAGTTTGTGCCTTTGTATTCCCTGTGTGTGAATAGAACTCCCATTCACCTGACAAAGGAGCAGCGCTCTGAAAGCTAGTGGATTTTAGAAAGTAGAACATTACAGGGCCTTCAGCCCTCTGTTGCGCCGACCTGTGAAACCAATCTAAAGCCCATCTAACTTACAGTATTCCAATGTCATCCATATGTTTATCCAATGACCATTTAAATGCCCTTAATGTTGGTGAACCCACTATGGTTGCAGGCAGGGCATTCCACACTCTTACTACTGAGTAAAGAACCTACCTCTAACATCTCTGAGGGGGGAATCTATCACCCCTCAATTTAAAGCTACGTCCCCTCATGCTAGCCATCTACATCTGAGAAAAAATGGTTTGCGCTGTTCCCCCTATCTAATCCTCTGATCATCTTATATGCCTCAATTAAATCACCTCTTAACCACCTTTTCTCTAATGAAAACAAGTCCCTCAGCCTTTCCTCATAAGACCTTCCCACCATACCAGGCAACATCCTGGTAAATCTCCTCTGCACCCTTTCCAATGCTTCCATATCCTTCCTATTATGCAGCGACCAGAACTGTAACAAATACCCCAAGTGCGGCCGCACCAGAGTTTTGTACAGCTGCAACGTGACCTCATGGCTCCTAAACTCAATCCTTCTACCAATAAAAGCTAACGCAGTGTATGCCTTCTTAACCTTATCGACCTGGGTGCCAACTTTCAGGGATCTATGCATGTGGGCACCAAGATCTCTCTGCTCAACCACACAACCAAGTATCTTACCATGAGCCCAGTACTTTGTATTCCTGTTACTCCTTCCAAAGTGAATCACTTCTTCACACTTTTCCGTTTAAACACCATTTGCCACCTCTCAGCCCAGCTCTGCGGCTTATCTATGTCCCTCTGTAACCTGCAATGTCCTTCTGCACTGTCCACAACTCCACTGACTTTAGTATCATCTGCAAATTTACTAACCCATTCTTCTACACCCTCATCCAGGTCATTTATAAAAATGACAAACAGCAGTGGCCCTAAAACAGATCCTTGCGGTACGCCACTAGTAACTGAACTCCAGGATGAACATTTCCTACCAACTACTACCCTCTGTCTTCTTGCAGCTAGCCAATTTCTGATTCAAACCGCTAAATCACTCTCAATCCCATGCCTCGGTATCTTCTGCAGTAGCTTACTGTGTGGAATCTTATCTAATGCTTTACTGAAATCCATGTACACCGCATCAACTGCTTTACCCTCATCCACCTCTTTGGTCACCTTTTCAAAGACCTCAGTAAGGTTTGTGAGGCACGACCTACCCTTCACAAAACCGTGCTGACTTTCCCTAATTAAATTATTCCCTTCTAGATGATTATTAATCATTTTCAAAACTTTGCCCATAAGAGAAGTAAGGCTACCAAATAAACTGGTTGGACTTTAACGTGGTGTTCTGAGACTCCTTCCTGTGTTTACCCCAGTCCAACACCGGCATCTCCACATCATTTCTAACACTGGACATTGTGTTAATGCACAGAATCTATCGGAGCTGCCCCAACTATCGGGATTGGAGGATGATAAAACCTTCCAGGCAGAGGTGGAGCTGAAGACATTGGTTTACAAGGCCTACAGGTAAGGATGGAGAAGTATGAGCTCATTCTTAGCCTCCTCCACAATGGATCCACAGTTTCCTCCTCTTGCACAGTTGAAGACAATGGCATTCCTGTCAGTCTTCAATCCAAGTCCTCATTCTTCACCTGAAAACCATGGCAATGAGACATTTCGGTGTCCAGCCTGATATTATCCTCCCAAAATGTGTATACTTTCCATAATTTGGGCAAGCTACCAGATGAAGACTAACTTCCAAAGTGTTTCCTGTTGTCATACAAAAGAACAAAGAAAATTACAGCATAGGAACAGGCTCTTCGACCCTCCAACACTGAATGAACCATGCTGCCCGACTTAACTAAAACCCCCTACCCTTCCAGGGGCCAAAACTTCTATTCCAACCCTGTTCATGTACTTGTCAAGATGCCCCTTAAAAGTCACTCCTATATCCGCTTCCACTACCTCCCCGGCAATGAGTTCCAGGCACCTGTTACTCTCTGTGTAAAAAAAAAAAATCTGCCTCCTACGTGTCCTTTAAACCTTGCCCCTTGCACCTTAAACCTATGCCCCCTAGTAATTGACTCTTCCACTTTGAGGAAAAAGCTTCTGACTATCCACTCTGTCCACGCCTCTCATAATCTTGTAGACATCTGTTAGGTCTCCCCTCAACCTCCTTTGCTTCAGTGAGAACAGACCAAGTTTCTCCAACCTCTCTTCATGGCTAATGGATAAGACTATAAAACCAGCATTCCCCTATCACTTAGGGAATGATTGATATCCAGTTACACCAGATAGCAGACTAAACTATAGAACAACCATTTTTATGGATAGCTCTAACGACAAGTTGTTCAAGCCATTTCCAGTAATGTTTCACTTTGATCCATTTGCACCATTAATGATTTGGTTCAGTCAATTGCGTTTCTTTGGCTTTTCCTGCACATTGTTTAAGCAAACCTGAGCAAGAGAGTGAACATGCTGTTGGTGAATTTTTAGGATCAGGTAGGCCTTCCTACCGAGGGAGCTGCAACTTGCTTCCGTTTGTTGCAGCCAGATCAGAACCATAGCTAACTTGTACATCAACATTTTTAATATTTTTAGCAGTTGACTTTTGAGACAGTGAGACTTTAATGAGAATAATGAGCACCCGGTAACATAAAATACACAAAAGGCATGGCAATAGCAGCCTACAGTGTCTGTCAAATAACCTCTATGCAGGCACTATTCTAATTAGCTACATTAGTGAGACCACTGTTCCCAACCAGAAGCACCCATTAATCACTCCAGGAGATTGCACTGCACAAGTCACGGGTTGATTGTGCACACAGAATTTGTGTGCACAATCCTCCACTCACTGCAAATTTCTGGAGAAATAATTAATTTGTATTTGCTGACTAAAATCACTTCACACACACACTTTTTTATATACTCTGACCCGTGGTGTCTGCACCAGACATCAAGCAGCCACCTATTCTAATCCCATTTTCAAGCACTTGGTCCATAACCTTGTATGCTGTGGCATTTCAAATGCTTATCTAAATACTTATTTAATGTTGTGAGGGTTCCTGCCTGTGCCACCCTCTCAGGCGGTGAGTTCCGGATTCCCACCTCTGGATGAAAATGTTTGTCCTCACATCTCCTATAAACCTCCTGCACCTTAACTTAAATCTATGCTCCCTGGTTAATGATCCCTCTGCTGAGGGGAAATTTTCCTTTCTATCCACCCTATCTGTGCCTCTCATAATCTTATACACTCAATCAAGTCCCCCCTCAGCCTTCTCTGCTGCTAGGAAAACAGCCCCTGCATATCCAGTCTGTGTTGATAGCAGATACAGTAGCAAGATTTAAGAAGCATCTTGACAGAAACATGAATAGGCACGGAATAGAGGGACACAGGCTGCATAAAGACCAAAGGTCCCCAGTTTAGAAAGATCCCATGTGTCTGCGTGCCCTCACCCTGCTCTCTCTCTAATCTCCAGCCCCATCATCCTCCAAGAGATCCCTCTTCATCTAACTCCACTCCACAATCCCAGATTTTAACACATTCTCTGTAGGTGGCTGTACTTTCTGTTGCTTAGGCCCTAAGCTCTGGAATTTCCTCCCTAAATGTCTCTGCTCTCTACTTTTCCTTCCTCTAAGATGTTCTTTGCCCAGGCTTTTCATAGCAGCACTTTATAGCGCTCTTGTCAAAGTTTGCTGCATAATGCTCCTGTGAAGTGCCTTGGAATGTTTTATTATGTTAAATGCACTATATAAATTCAAGTTCTTGCTGTTGTAAATAGGTTTGGTTTGCTTTGCTTATTTACTGTACGCCCTGCCCCAAGCCCCTGTCTGCCTCTAATCTTAATTATACAATATTGTTGCACAATAACTCAAGTGGATGTTAATTGTTTCTAACACTTATGCGCTTAGTGCTTTGTTTACCATGCATGCTATCTGTTAGTAATAAACCACATTTGCTTGGCTGCATTTCACTCAGACAGGAGTGGCATCTAAATTCCAAGCTTTCCATTTTAAAAGTGGAATGTTAAATACACCTGTGCTTCGAAATTTCAGAGATGAAGCTTAAAACTAAAACCCTGTTTCTATCACATTGATCTTGGAGTGCGGACCTCCAGGCGTTCCAATTCACTAACTGAGTATTTGCACAGCAGCCAGCTGAGTAACAAAAACAAGTGATTAGTTCATTTTCTCAGATGGTGAAATTTTGCCTGAAGTTCCTACTTGGAATATTAATTATATTCCCAGCACTCTGTCTGGTTTTACTTCAGGTTTTGAACACTTGACTATCCAATAGCTAGGCAGTATAGACAGGATGAAATTTATTACTGTTGATCAACATTTAATGGGCTATCGGCATTTACTTGGTCAGTGTGTCAGGTCTTCCTCACGGTTCAGGTAGAGAGCACCAGACCTCAGGGTCATATTGAAGCTGGGAAATGCACAGAAGTTCCAAGCTGAATGGACTGTCCACTGAGAAACTGCTCAACTGTTTTCTCCATTACAGCATTTCCAGCTTTGTCTCCTTTCTTTTTCGGTCAGGTTCCTCCACCACCCTGCTCACTCTCAGGGTATGTTTTATGGTCAATGGATGTATGTGTGCACCTCATTTCTTGGTGAGGTAATTGAATCCATTATAGACCAGGCTGGAGAATGTATCCAAATCTGGTGTAGCCAAGCGTTAACTCTTTAGTCTTGTCTGTGCATTGAGGTTTAATGAGCCCACATTCCTGTTAATTAGAATAGAACCTTTAAAGATTATGTTTGAAAAGTATCAAGGAGCAAAGGTAGGTTTGAATTAAACAAATGCAAGTACTGTATCCTTACTTGGAAACCCCATCCATAGTATTTACAGCCCAGGTGAATGCCAAGTATGGAGACAGCAAGAAGAAAAACAGCCAGTGGGAACTAGGTCTCAGCTGACAGTTTGACCTGTCCAACTAGCTTGCAATACCATTGTAAGAATCCTGGATCCAGAACCCCCCAGTATCTCAGCTGGTAGTGCACGTCTGAAGATTGAGTGTCCTAGTCCACTCCAGAACTACCATCTAGCCCAGCATGATACTCCATTATAGCATTGAGAAAGTGCTGCATCATTGCTGGTGCCATCTTTTAGATGAAGCATTAAAGCATGGTCACCTCTAACAAATGGATGGTACTGTTCGCAGAAGGGCAGGAGTGTTCTCATGGTGGCCTGGTCAACGCTGATTTCTCAACTAATATTATCAAAGCAGCTTATTATCTGGTCATTAATCTGATTGCTTGCTGTGTGCATTGGCTGATCCATTTGCCTACATACATCACTGCACTTCAAAATAATTCACTGTGGTGCTCTGAGAGACATTACATGGTGCTATATAAATTCATATTCATCTGTTCACTAAGCTGGCTTATTAGATCGTGGCGAGTCAGGAATTGAAACTGTTTGAGATAATCAGAAGCCATTGAATTTGTGGTTTGGGCCTGTCTGTTTACTTATTGCAGTACTTCAGAGCTGTATGGTTTGTTGTGGGGAAGGGGTTATATCAGCATTGGTCTTGGTGTCCTCTCTTTTCCCAGGTGCTTTTACATTGCTCAGTCCTACGTACTTGTAAAAAAGTGGAGTGAAGCCCTTGTTCTGTATGAGCGGGTCCTTAAATACACCTCCGAGGCACAGACACAGACCGCGAAATTCACAAATAATTTACAGGTACAGCATTTTGGATCCCACATTTTGTCATTTGAGTGTTTCCAGATTATAAACAATGGCCAAAGAACAATGGCGTCCATCTTCCTGTGGGTTATGTAACACATTTGTCAGATGATCAGCTAACTAAACCATACAAGCAGCTCACATTGTCTCTTGATATTTTCCCTGCAACACATGCATTTAAACACAGATCCAATTTCCATGCAGGATGTTATCTTTGAGAAAAGGCCACTTAATTCCCCAAACTACCTCTTCTCCCTTCTTTTATTTACCTTTCTGAGACCTTAGACACACACCAGTGTTGCATTTCTCTGCAAAACAGTAATGATTACAGTTCAAACGTAACTGGCTGGGAATCACTAGTGAATCCTAAGGGTGTGGAAGTTCTCCCTTTTCTTTACCTATTTGTCACTGTATTCATACAAAGCTTTGTCCATCTAGCATCCCCCTTAATTGGTTTAATCACTTATTACTTTACCTCCTTCAACTAAATCCTCTCCTGCTCCCGCTAATTGACAATGCCATCTAACAAGTCTAAGATGATGAAGATGGAGGTAGATTGGCTGGTTTTTCATTCCTGATGGTTATTCAGTGATCACATGTTGACTATGTGGATGTTTGCCATTGGGAACGGGCTCCACTTTAATGTCTCCCATGGTTTAATAGGCTACTAGATTTCACTCTTGAGGCTTGTACATGAGTGCTGCTCATTTAGTCAGAGGCAACTCAGCAACCTCTGGTGTTAGGTTAGACATATGGTGCACTTTTCTGAACCTGCTGCTTGATTAAAGTAGCTCAGACCTAGTCAGGAACTAGACTTTGCCCATCAGACTAATCATTTTAATTTAGTGCTGATTGATGCTTTTATGAAGTCATTTCAAAATTTTCTCCAAGTTTTGATTGTACTTTGCTGAATTTTCTGCACTTTGTGTCTCAATGTTATTATACAAAAATATTATAGCCTTTAAATTTAATATGTGCTTCTGAACTGAGTGGTACAGAACATACTGTTTAATTTGGTATGAGTAAAACTATTGTTAACCCTTCAATCATGCAACTGTATATAAGTATATTGTTTGCCTCAGTGCATAAATGTGCTCACTGGAACTGCTGTGAAACAGTTAAGAAAAGATTCTATAAAAATCCTAGATTAAACTCTGAAGTAACAGTGTGCTGCTTCTGTGCAGGATCTCCCCGATGTGAAGGAACTAGCTGCTCGAGTCAATGCTGAGAAGTACTCTGTACAGGCAGCTGCGATTCTAGGTGAGTGCACTAACCTGGCTGAGTATTAATAATAGTAGTTAAAAATGAAAATGTCCACATTGGGGGTAGAAGGCATTCTACTTCTCTACCTCTCTCGAACCTCTCCACTGTCTCTAAATTGTACGTCGCCCAGTACTGAATAAGTAGAAATTACCTCCAATTGAGTATTGGGAAGACCAAAACCATGCTCTTCGGTACCAGCTCAGTCCCTTCCCTGGCAACCAATACCATTCCCCTCCCTGGCCATTGTCTGTTTAGTTTGTAACTTTGACTCTGAGCTCTGTCACCTAGATTGCCTATTTCGTCCTCCATAATATTCACATATTTCTCCCCTGCCTCCATTCACCTGTTAGTGAAACCTCTCATTCATACTCTTGTTCCCCCTAGGAGCAAGTATTCCAATTGTCTCATCTTGCCTCTTCTATAAACCTCAGCTTATCCAAACCTCTGCTGTGCAATACTGATTTTCATCCAGTTCTGTTTATCCTGTGCTCACGAATTTATGTTGATTCCCAGTCCAACAGCACCTCATTGTTGGTTTTAAACTGCTCCTGATCGCTACAACATCTCTTAGTCTTAAAATCATCTGGAATTTCTCCTCTCCTGCAATTCTGGATTCTTGCACATCCCACAATTTTCTTTACTTTTCATTGGTGGCCATGCCTTCAGTGCCTAGGCTCTGAACTCTGGAATTCCCTCCCTAAAACTCTTCACTCTTATGCCCCTCTTTCCTTTTACACACTCCTAAAAATTCTTTGACAAAGCCTTTGATTACTTGTCCTGATGTTCCCTGATGTGGCTTAGTGTCAAATTTTGGTCATTAATTGCTTGCTGTGAATAACTTTGAGGCACCTTACTACTTTAATATTGCCAAAACGCGATAGGTTTTTGTAATAGTGTGTGTGTATTGGGATTTTATGTGCAGTGTGTACTGGAGAAAGTGATGGAGTTCCTTGCTTTGTATTGGCAAGAGTAATGGAGTTCCTTGTTCTATATTTAATGGGGGAAGGGAGTTGCAATTGATATCTGTCTGAGTGGATGAATGAATAGCATTATTTTTCTTCTGTGATGGGTAATAGCAACTTAGCAGCAGAAGGTAACTGCAGTGATATTACCATCCGTATATAAAATGGCATGGCTGGCTACCCCTGGCACATTTTAGGGAGTGCCCTTGTGAGCCAGGGAATAAAAAGGATAGTTGTAGCGTGGATATGAAATTACCTGGGTGACAGAAAACAGGGCGTAGTGGAGTCACAATGCACTCAAAATATTAACTCGGTTTTTCTCCACAGATACTGACAGACTTGCTAAGTTTTCCCAACACTTAGATCAGCATCTGCAGTATTTTGCTTTTCTTTTAGAAGTTATATTGAACCTGCACAAAACATTATTTCATCTTCAGTCGCAATATCATGTCCAGTTCTGGGCACCACACTTCAGGAAGGATATGAAGGCATTAGAAAGTGTAGAGAAGATTCATCTGAGTAATTCCCGGAATGAGGAGCTTCAGTTATGTAGAAAGATCGGGAAGTTGAGAGTGTTTTCGCTTGGAGAAGAGAAGGTTGAGAGAAGATTTGGTAGAGGTATTCAAAATCACCAGAGGCCTGGACATAATAGATAGGAAAAATCTGTTCCCATTGGTGGAAAGATTGAGAACCAGAAGGCACAGATTTACAGTAATTGATAAAAGAAGCGATGACAATGGTGACATGAGGAAAACTGATTGAGAGGTTAGGATCTGGAATGTGCTACCCAAGAGTGTGGTGGAGACAGAGTCAATGGAGACTTTCAAAAAGGAATTGGATCATTATGTGAAAGGAAAAGATTTACAGAACTATGGGGAAATAGTAGAGGCAAGGAGTGGCACTGAGTGAATTGCTCCTTCAGAGGTCTAGCATAGACACGAGGGCTGAATGATCTCCTGTGCTGTAACTATTCTGATGCACTGATAATAATAATGCCATACTACATGTTTAAAGGGTGGGTAATTTTGTTGCTATCTTCCTGCACATTCGAGAATGCTGTCACTGCCTAATGTTATCCAATCACTTTTTCATAGACACAGAAGATGTCTCCGAGATGGTGTCACAGCTTCAGGTCAAAGACAACAAGGTAAGAGATCCTTAGTCTCACATGGCATCTTTCACTAGAGAAAATTGCTTCCTGTCTTCAAATGTAAGCAGATTGTTAGAAATCATGAACAAAATTAGAATTCTAAATTGTCATATTTCAATAAAATTAACAATGTCAGTGTGTAGTGGCGAATGCACTTAGACCAATACCGAGTTGTGATGGTAACAGGCAAGCATTGCTGTCAGGTTCAGATAGCTGCTCAGGAGATCTTCAAGGTAACGAAGGGTGACGGAGAGAGCAGTTGTTTCTCCTGTTGGAGAGGAAGCTGTACAGCTTAAGAAAAAGAGAGTTGTGGGAGCGGGCAGTGCTGGGTGAGTGAGTGGGAAATGTCTTTTGAGAGCAATGCCTATCATGTGGAATCTTGTGGTTGCAGCAGACCCGTTGAAGTGGTGGAGGCTGCCTCGCTAAATATTTTCAAGAAGCGGGTTGATGGGTTTTTGATAAGAGAGGGGATTAAGGGTTATGGGGAGAGGGCCGGAAAGTGGAACTGAGCCACGACAGATCAGCCATGATCTTATTGAATGGCGGGGCAGGCTCGAAGGGCCAGATGGCCTACTCCTGCTCCTATTTCTTATGTTCTTATGTAACTCTCTTAAAGGATGCTTGAAAAGGAGAGGATGTTGAAGGACACGGCGAACGGGCAGGAGAGCAGCTTGTAGTGAAATATATCAGCACTAGTAAAAGTAAACTTTATTAGCGTAGGCTTACATTAGCACTGCAATGAAGTTACTGTGAAAATCCCCTAGTCGCCATACTCCAATGCCTGTTTGGGTACACTGAAGGAGAATTTGACATGGCTAATGCATCTGACCAGCATGTCTTTCAGACTGTAGGAGGAAACTGGAGGACTCAGAGGAAGCCCACACAAACACGGGGAGAATATGTGCAGACTCCACACAGACAGGGACCCAAGGCCAGAATCGAACCTGGGTCCCTGGCGCTGTGAGGCAGCAG
This sequence comes from Prionace glauca, assembly GCA_037974335.1. Classification (NCBI taxonomy): domain Eukaryota; kingdom Metazoa; phylum Chordata; class Chondrichthyes; order Carcharhiniformes; family Carcharhinidae; genus Prionace; species Prionace glauca. The sequence goes on along the minus strand of CM075741.1, from coordinate 52,774,704 downwards.
CGCTAACCACTGTGCCATCGTGCTGTTAGTTAAATGATGGAAGAGTCAATCTCTGCTGTCTAATCTTATTTAGAAGTTATTTGAATTGTCGCAGCCTAAAGGACTGAACCTTGTTGTTCTGTTCTTTGGTTGAAAATGACTTTTAGATAAAAATAGTAAAATCAAAGAAATGAATCTGTTCAGTATTCAGAGCATGTCCTTCACTTCTTCCTGCACCCGTCTCCCCCTCCCTCCTGCTGTTATTCATCAATCACACTCATTAAAATCAAGCAACAATGAAAAAATCCATTAGATTATTGTTCACGTGCTCTCGCACTCTTGCACGCGCTCACTGTTACATACACCTTCGGTCACCCTTTAAAAGCGTTACATAATTTGCAATGTTTAAAAAAAAAACTTGTCACTCTCCCAGGTTCTTTTGTCAGTGATATTACTGTGTTGGAATGTAGTTTATTCCACTGTTAGAGGATGAAATCTGGTGTGAGGAGCCATGCAGACCACAGTTAGTGGTCAGTGCTGAATCAGTTGACCTCAGCTTGGATGGCATTTGTGACTTTGTAATTGTCCCTGAGCAGCGTAAGGGTGATAAAGTGTAAGTTAATGTTGTTCTGCTTTGAGTGGGATTGGGCTGTCCCCATGGTCATGTTGATATACAAAGGGCAGTCAATAATGGATGACAATGGAACTGCATCTCGGTGTGAGTCACTGCCCCCAAGAAAGATAGATAAAAATTGGAGACATTTTAAGGAAATGTTGTAGGAATTTTAAGGAAGGTTGTAGATGACTCCCAAATGACATTCTAGTAAAGTTCAATTTGTAATCCATCTATCAGGATGCTGATCTTCGCAGTTCATGCATTAAATGGCACTTCCAGTGCTCACTGTTAAATATGTCTGAGCTGTGGCTATAAGCTTGTAACTCCTCTGTTGCAGCCTCTCTGGGAGTGTTTGGACGTGTTCCGCATCGATCCTTCTCTGGTCACTAAACATGCTAACCTTGTGAGATTTCCACCAGAATTCCAGCCGATTCCCTGTAAACCTCTGTTCTTTGACTTGGCTCTGAACCACGCAGCATTCCCAGACTTGGAGGACAAAGTGGAGCAGAAAGGAAAAGGAGGACTGACTGGTTACATCAAAGGTTTCTTTGGCTTCCGTGGCTGAAGTTCAGAATGGCTGGAAGGAATTAAAACAGTTTGTGTCAAGTAACGGTCCATGTCCTACTCTTGCATTTCTGAAACCGTGGGGTGCATAGCAAATTGAACTGAACAGAAACATCAGCCTTAAGATCCTTACATATTTCTACTTGGGTTCTGCTATCCATTCAACCCTGCACTGACTGGCCTGAGCTTTGCAAAAACCTACCCAGGAAAGGACAGGCTCAATGTCTGTCTGGAATTACAGAAAGTAAAATGATTTATGTTTAAACCCTAATAATAAGTTTTGTCCTCAGTCTGCTTTCCTTGCAGATTGTACAGATTAGAAGCAGTTTTATTTTGTACCATCTCAATAATGGGAGCCGGAGAAAAAGCAGTGTCTGACACTTACTTCTCTTTCTCGTGACCCTGCTATCGGACAGATACAACAAGTTGTACTGTTGTAAACTAGTGTAACCTCCCCTTTGATGATTTGTTTTTTCAAGTTGCAACAAAGAAGGTGGTTAAGTGAAAAAAACATCCAGATAAAGTCCTATCAGGGGAACAGTTTAATATATATTGATTGGTATGTCCTTCATTTCCCTTTCTCCTCAGAAGAATTCAATTAGCCCCTTGTGGTAACAGTTTAGCATGGTATATGTGTAATACAGCATTTACTTTCTGCTGTTTACTGTATCCATGCGGCCCTTTGCATTTTGAGAGTTAGGTTTTGAGACAGTTTTTTTCTTTATGTTGAGGGTAGTTCTTTTGCAAGGATCGTTTTTGTTTCGTGCACTTGTTTGTCTAGTTTCTTTCCGTCTCCCTGGTTTTGAGCTAGCCAAACTGGTGTCCAGGATGGTCTCCTGCTGAGTATGAAGGGTGGATATTTTGTTTAGTTAGCTGCACCTCTTTTTGGATCTGGGCAAAATCCTAGTTTCACCTGTTCTCAAGCAGGACATTTGATGAAAGGTCGCTGAAGAACTTTGAAGCAACGTGATGTATGTTTCAACGATTCCATATCTAGCTAACGTGACACAGCCACACACCAACCTGCAACCCCCACCCCTCCACAAGTGCCTGTCTCTTCTCACTGCTGCTGCCTATAGACAGACATTTGCAGAAGTGAAGAGTTGTTCATTTATAATTAAAATGCACCAATCCAAAGCCAGCTGTCCGATTCCTTAAATGGTTCATGATTACTGGTGGGTAGCCTTGGAGGAAAACATAGGAAGCCAGTCTGATGCCAGAATCAGTTCAGTCTGCTATGTACAGTTACAATAGCTCCCCAACTCCTTTTCTCATCAAATTAGCTAATGCCACTGACTCAACGGTTCGAAGATCTTGCCAGATATTTAAAGCTAAAAGAGCTTGTCTGTTGTCTGTATTAAAACCAGTGCATCTTGGAATCATTCCACAGGTAAAGATATTTTCCTTTTTAAAAGTTCTACCAAGATATATTGAGAAGAATCCCACACTGTGTCTGAATGAACTGGAATTAAAATCTTTCAAGATTTAATTTGATGAGTATTGAGCCATTCTCATATTGTGCCTGGTCTTTGACAGAAGGTTCTTATAATTGATGAAAATAGCAAATGGGAACTTTATTTTTTGTTTAAAGGATCTGAAATAAAGACTATCCTGAGGTGAACGTTGAGTTGACTGTGCAAAAGAACTAACCCTCAGTTACTGCTCTTGTGAGAGGGATATCACAGCTACCTACAGGCTCACCAACTTAGACCAAATCAAATGGATGTGTGGTAAACTGGGCAGAGCTTCATTTGGCAGCATTCGTACCACTGAGTGAGACGGTTGTGGTCACATTCCACACACAACACAATTTAAACTGACACTTTTGCAGGTAACAGGTGCCATACTTGTGAGTTGGGATGTTAACACAAAGGTTGTAACTACCTGTCCTGGTGATTGAGGTCGATGATTAAGGTAGCGTTCCTCGCCTAATTCCTCCCTCGACCAGAATCAGATTAACTGGTCATTTTCCTGTGCTATTTTTGAGACCTTGAATGTGTTTGAAATAGTAAACTACGAAGCAGCAATCATGGCACTATTGAGAAAGCAAAAGGGTGGTTTCTGCAAAACATGAGATGCCATAAAAATTCAAGTTGCTGCCTGTATCTGTCTAAACTCAGAGTGTATCAGATTTATTGGCATGTCTGGCAAAGTTAATAGTTATGTTTGGACAAACCAATTCTCTTGTTAAATGCATCACCCTTGTAAGAAACTTTTTCCAGGCTTCCTGAAATACAACCTAAATATTTCCAACTATTGTCAACTACCTCATTTCTTCCTTTCTTATCAACGCATCCAAATTTGAAGAACAACTTGCATATATAAAACTCCTTTCCATGTCCTCAGTATCTCAAAATGCATAACAGCCAATCAGGTATATTTGAACTGTAGTCACTGTTGTAATGTCACTTTTATAATGAGTCCAGCAATGTGGTTAATTCGTAATTGCTCTCTGAAATAGTTTAGGAAGCCACCTTTTTTAATGTTTATTTATTCATCACAAGTAGGCTTACATTAAATTACTGCAATGAAGTTACTGTGAAAATCCCCTGGTCGCCACACTCCAGCCCTGTTTGGGTACACTGAGGTGTATTGGCCATACACTGACTGCATGGCCAATACACCTAATCAGCATGTCTTTTGGACTTTGGGAGGAAACCAGAGAACGTGGAGAAAACCCACGCAGACACAGGGAGAATGTGCAATCTCCACATGGACAGTCCCGTGTGAGGCTGGGAATTGAACCCAGGTCCCTGGTGCTATGAGGCAGCAGTGATAACCACTGTGCCATCGTGTTGTGCCTGTGACTTGGCTGTCAGAAAGACAGCTCAGCACCATCTTATCAAGGGCAATTGGGGATGGACGACAAAGTGACATTCATGTCCCATGGATAACAAAAAAAAGATAAAACGAGGCAACCAATTTTCTTCTAGAAGCAGCAATGTGATAATAAGGAGAAAGTCTATTTAAGTAATGTTAGATGAGAAAGAATATTTAGGTTGTATTTCAGGATGAGAAAGAAAGATTTTCATTTTTATTGTACTTATCGCAATCACTGGATGTCTCAAAGCACTTTACAGCTAATGAGGTACTCTTGCACAGAGCGTATTTCTACAAACAGTGTTGTGATTAAGACTGTATAATCTGCTTTTGTGATTTTTTTGTGGGTTTAATATTTTCTGGGCACTAAGGAAAGCTCCCCTGCTCCTCTCTGATAGAGTGCCGTGGGATCTTTTATGTCCAGCTGTATCGGCAGACAGGGTTTTAGTTTAGAATCCTTTTCTAGTTAAACTTCCACTTGTATCTATGGTCTGTGTGGGCTTTGTATATCCTATGGGATTGCAGTAATAAGGCAGAGCAAGTGTAGTTGTGTGATCAGTGTGTGAATTTCATGACATCAGGTGAGCAGAGGAGTTCTCCCAGTTATTGAGAGTGTTTATCTCTCAACCTGAAGACAAATGACTGATCAGTATCCCATCTCCATGTGCAAAATGATTGCATTGTTTCCTACTTTCCATTCTCACTGCAGCATGAGGGACAATTCCAAAGTACTTTGGAACGTCCTCTGGTATGAAAAGTACTAAAGAATGCAAGTTCAGAATATTGACAGAGCTAGTTCCAGATTTCCACTGTCCCTCGTGTAGATAAAATGTTTCGATTTTTATCCCTAACCGGCCTAATTCCGATTTTAATAAAATTGTCCCTTTAGCAGACACCACTTTAGGTGCCTGGAATGCAAGATATAAACTATGATAATAAAGACAATTGGAAACTTTAAAAAAGCCTAACAATCAGAATTTATTAAAATGAGTATGAATTTTTCCCCAGTGTATCTCTGCTACAGTAACAGTTTTGCAGTACAGACTTCTTAAAAACCATTCAATGGACTTAGTTCCACTTCACCCCCATCTCTGTAATATCGCTAACTTCACCCTGCCTCAGCTCATCTACCGGTGAAACCATCATCCATGTCATTGTTTCCACTAGATTTGACTATTCCAATGCCTGGCTGATCTCCTGCCCGTTCAACCTCTATATACAGGAGACCATCTAAAATTGTGTAGCCCATCAGCAATTCCTGTTCCCTTGTGATCACTGATCAGCATTGTCTTCATTTAAAAATTCTTCTTCTTGTTTTCCAATCTGTCTATGGCTTTAACTCTTTCTAAGCCTGTGAATTCCTTCATTCTTTCATGATATCTGCTCTCCTCTAATTGCTGGTTTGTGCGTTACCAATTATAATTGCTCCACCACTGGTGTTTGTACCTTCAGTTGCAAACTATAGAATTCACTTCCTACACCTCTTTACCTTTCACTTTTTCCTTCTTTAAAACACTTCTTAACTCTTTGACAATACTTTTGGCATCTGACCTCATATCTCCTTGTGTGGTTTTGTTTCACATTTTACGCTCTGCTCTTGGAAAGCACCTTGGGTCTTATTTTTATATGGCACTTTTAATTTAATAAGTGGTTGTTGGTCCTTCTATTCTGCTCCGCTGTTCTCAACTTTATAATTTATCACATTTCTACTTGGCTCTGTATAAGAGAGATACTGACTCACCGTTAACTCTTTCTGTCCCCACAAATGCTGCAAGACCTGCCGAGTTTATCCAGCATTTTGTGTTTTTATTTCAGATTTCCAACATCTGCAGTATTCTGCTTTAATTTCAGTGGTTATTGGAATTGGGTTAGTGATAGGAGCACTATGAGGATCGCACTTTTTGTGATGTTTCTGCTGTAAATAATTAGAGTTTTGGTTTTCAATCACAAAAGAGAACTTCCCAGAAAATGCTGGGACTTGCCCCATTTCCAACTCTAAATGGCTACATCCCTTCAGATAAACACTCAACAAAACAGCTGAACTAATTGGTTTCTGTACACTGAGACTACTGTTTCATTGTTTGTGCCTTCACCCTAGAATGTAGACCCAATTTACCGGATCTGTCATCATCATACAGCCCTCAGGAACCAATTACTGAAAGTTCACTGTACTCTCTCCATTGTAAGTATATCCTTTCTCAACCAGTGAGACCAAAACTACACAGCACTCCAGGTGCGGACTCATCAAAGTCTTGTACAGTTGTAGCAAACTTCTCTACGTTTATACTCCATTCTCCTTGTAGCAAAGGCCAATATCCCATTTGCTTTCTTAATTGCATGAACCTGTATACTAATCTTTTGTGATCATGAGGTCCTTCTGTACTGCAGCATTTTACAGTTTCTGTCCATTTAAATAATATTCTCCATCCCTGTTCTTCCCACCAATGTAAATAACCTCACACTTCCCTGTACTGTACTCAATCTGCCAAATTTTTGCCCACTCACTTAACCTTTCTGTATCCCTTTGCAGACTCTTTGTATCCTCCCTACAATAATTTATTTTTGTGTTGTGACCTACAATGCAGTCTGCCTCTTCCTTGAGGTGATTAATATAGATCATAAATAGTTAAGTCCTTGGCACTCCACTAAATGTTGTTTGCCAAGTGAATGTGACCCATTTACTCCCATTCTCTCCTTTCTATTAGCTTACCAATCTTCTATCTATTTTCATATATCACCCCCACCACAAGAACTCATAGCTCCATTTGGAAATCCAAACACACTAACAACACCTGGTTTCCCCATTATCGACTATGCTTGGTAGATACTCGAACTAGAATAAATTTGTCAAACACGATTTCCCTTTCACTTACTTGTCTGATTATATTATTATTTTCTAATTGTTCTGTTACTATTTCCTTAAATTCTAGCATTCCCTAAGGACAGATATTAGGTTAATTGGCCTTTAGTTTCCTGCCTTTAACTCACTTCTATTTCAAGAAAGGAGGATCACATTTGTTGGAACCTTTCCAAAATCTAGGGGCTTTTGGAAGATCATAACCAATGCAGACTATCAGGTGTCAGTCTTCAGTCCCATTGATTTTTCTCCAGTAATAGTGATTATTTAAAATCCTTTCTCCCTCGTTTTTTCTTGATTTTTCACTCTTCCGGAAATTTTTTTTGTCTCCACGTGTAGAGAGACAAAACATTTGTTCAAAGTCTCTGCTATTTCCTTTTTTCTCTTATTCGTTCCCCCGTCTCGCATACCAAGTGGCCATAGTTTAGTTTAGCTATTCTTTACCTTTTCATAACCTTCCACAATGGCTTTGCCCCTCCCTATCTCTGACCTCTTCCAGCCCTACAACCCTCTAGCTGCTGGGCATTCTTCCAATTCTGCTCTCTTCATTCCCCATTATTTCTACCCACCATTGGTGGCAGCTCCTTCAACTGTCCTGTCCACACTCATAAATTCTGTCTATGGACCACTCTTTAGGATGAACATAGAAGACTACAGGCCCTTCAGCCCTCAATGTTGTGCTGAGCTATGTCCAATCCCAAGAATAAGCTGTCCCACTCCCTGTAATTACCTATTAACATATCCTCTCATTCCTTTCTCCTCCGTGTGCTTATCCAATAACCACTTGATGACCCTCAAAAACTATTTGTCCTAACATTTGTTCACTGATCCTAATGCCTCGGGCACATTTGTCTGGTTGTGCTCCCTGTGTTACAGAATGTTTTACAGCATTCACGGTGCTATGTAAATGGAAGTTGCTGTTGTCCCTCTGTTTATTTTTGTACATTAGGGTTGTATCAGACATTTGGAAAAGGGTTTGAAGCCATAGCCTGCAATGATCGACCTTCCAGGGGAAGAAATAGCCCTGTAGGTACAAGAGAAGCCATTCAACTCCCATTATTGTTTGATTATGATGGTCCATTTCCCAATTTGGTTCTGAATTCCTGAATGTTGTAGCCTAGTCTTTGGCTGGTTGGAAATTTTCAGTTGATCCCCAGTGTCAGCAACCTTTTGGGGAAAGAAAGTTCTAGATTCCTACCCTTTCTGTGAAGAATTGCTCTAATTTGAAGTCAACTCCCCTCCTCCTGCACTCGCCTGGCAGGAAAGAATGGGTTTTCTCTACTTAACCATCTATTTCAGATGGTTAGGATGATTAAGATGCAAACTGCCCTCAATAATTTAGCCTTTTTCAGGTCGGTTATTTAGTTAAAATTGTCGTGATTATGGAGAATCTGGATCTCTCTTAGGGAAGAGCTGGAGAGGCAGAGAGCAGGTAGAAAAGCGACTCACAGGAATGATAGCTCATGAATGAAAGGACGAGAGAAACTGGGCTTTTCTGTAAGACGGAGAAGGCTGAGTGGTGACCTAATTGAGGTCTTTCAGATTATGAATACATTTAACAGACGTATATGATCTTTGCGTCGTCAATGGAGACAGCAGAGGTTCCGGAAGATTGGAGGATTGTGGATGTAGTCCCTATTTTCAAGAAAGGGAACAGAGATAGCCCGGGAAATTACCGCCCGGTGAGTCTGACCTCAGTGGTTGGTAAGCTGATGGAGAGGCTTCTGAGGGACAAGATTTACGAGCATTTGGAGAGGTTTGACATGATCAGGAATAGTCAGCATGGATTTGTCCAGGGCAGGTCGTGCCTTACGAGCCTAGTTGAGTTCTTCGATAATGTGACTGAACACATTGACGAAGGAAGTGCCGTGGACGTAGTGTACATGGACTTCAGCAAGGCTTTTGATAAGGTCCCCCATGCAAGACTTCTTGAGAAGGTGAGAGGGCATGGGATCCAAGGGCCTTTGGCCTTGTGGATCCAGAACTGGCTTGCCTGCAGAAGGCAGAGAGTGGTTGTGGATGGGTCTTTTTCGGAATGGAGGTCAGTCACCAGTGGGGTGCCCCAGGGATCTGTTCTGGGACCCTTGCTGTTTGTCATTTTCATAAATGACCTGGATGAGGAAGTGGAGGGATGGGTTAGCAAGTTCGCTGATGACACGAAGGTCGGCGGTGTTGTGGATGGTCTGGAAGGATGTCAAAAGTTGCAGCAGGACATAGATAGGATGCAGGAATGGGCGGAGAAGTGGCAGATGGACTTCAACGCGGATAAATGTGTAGTCGTCCATTTCGGCAGAACCAACGGGATGAACGAGTACACTATTAAGGGCAGGGGTCTTAGTAGCGTTGAAGAGCAGAAGGATCTCGGGGTCCGGGTTCACAGGACTCTTAAATCGGCCTCGCAGGTGGAGGAGGTGGTCAAGAAGGCGTATGGTGTACTGGCCTTCATTAATCGAGGGATTGAGTTTAGGAGTCGGGAGGTAATGCTGCAACTTTACAGGACCCTCGTCAGGCCTCATTTGGAGTACTATGCGCAGTTCTGGTCGCCTCACTATAGGAAAGACGTAGAAGCTATTGAAAGGGTGCAGAGGAGATTTACAAGGATGTTGCCTGGACTGGGAGGCATGCCTTATGAAGATAGGTTGAGGGAGCTGGGACTCTTTTCCCTGGAGAGGCGAAGGTTGAGAGGCGACCTGATAGAAGTTTATAAAATGTTGAGAGGAATAGATAGGGTGGACTCTCAGAGGCTATTTCCCCGGGTTGAAATGGTTGCTACGAGAGGACACAGATTTAAGGTGCGGGGAGGGAAGTACAGAGGTGATATTAGGGGTAAGTTTTTCACTCAGAGGGTGGTGAGTGAATGGAATCGGCTGCCGTCACCGGTGGTGGAGGCGAACTCGCTGGGGTCTTTTAAAAAACTTCTGGATGAGTATATGGGGTTTAATGGGATTGGGGGTTATAGATAGGTCTATAGATTGGTGGGGTTGATGTGATCGGCGCAACTCGAGGGCCGAAGGGCCTGTTTGTGCTGTAATGTTCTATGTTCTATGTATAAAAATACTTTTTATTTGCGGGGCAGATCCAAATTATAGGCAGTGTATTAAGACAGTGACTAATAAATAGGGAATTCAGGAAAAACCTCTTTACCAGTGAACATGGAAGTCCCAACCACAGCAGCGATGCGTTTTAAGGGAAACTTTTGAAAAAAAGCACATGGAGGAGAAAGGAATGAGAGGATATGTTAATGGGTTTAGTTCAAAGCAATCAGAGATTGCTCATGTGCAGCAGAAGTGCCAGGATAGACCATTTGTACCAAATGGATCTGTAAACTCTAATTCTGTCAAATTAGAATGTAGAACACTACAGCACACATGGGCCCTTCGGCCCACAAGTTGCGCCGATCATATCCGTACCTACCAGGCCATAGAACTATCTGTAACTCCCAATCCCATTAGATCCCATGTACTCATCCAGAAGTCTTTTAAAAGACCCCAGCGAGTTTGCCTCGACCACCACTGACGGCAGCCGATTCCACTCACCCACCACCCTCTGAGTGAAAATCTTACCCCTGACATCTTCTCTGTACTGCGACCATTTCAGCCCTGGCAAATAGCTTCCGAGAATCCGCCCTATCTGTTCCTGTCAACATTTTATAAACCTCTATCAGGTTGCCTCTCAACCTTCGTCTCTCCAGGGAGAAGAGACCGAGCTCCCTCAACCTATCTTCATAAAGCATACCTCCCAATCCAGGCAACATCCTTGTAAATCTCCTCTGCACCCTCTCGATAGCTTCCACATCCTTCCTGTAGTGAGGCAACCAGAACTGTGTACAGTACTCCAAGTGGGGTCTGACAAGGGTCTTATAAAGTTGTAGCATTACCTCCTGACTCCTGAACTCAATCCCTCAATTGATGAAGGCCAGTACACCATACACCTTATTGACCACATCCTTCACCTGCGAGGCCAATTTAAGAGTCCTATGAACCCGGACCCCAAGATCCTTCTGCTCCTCAACACAGCTAAGAGTCTTACCCTTGATATTGTATTCCTTCATCCCATTGGTCCTGCCAAAATGGACCACTACACATTTATCTGCGTTGGGAGTCCATCTGCCACTTCTTAGTTTGCTATTGTGTAGATGGACCTATTCCTATCGACATTCAGAGTCCAGTTTTTTTCAGTTTGTTCATGGGATGTGACCATTGGTGGCCTCCACTGTGTCTGGGTGGCAGAGTGAAGATGGTGAATGGGGTGTCGATGGAGATGGCCTGGCACTTTTACAACAATCTATAAGGACAGAAGAACAAAGGTTTCATCCTATTTTAGAAAAAAATGTAGTGAATCCAGGGAAATCCCTACTGCTGCCCTCAGCAAGTTGGCCTTTACCACTGCAAAGCCTGTCAGGCCCTCTGTGCTGGTTTTTAAAGATCTATGGCACTATATATCAAATAGCACAGTAGGTTCTCCTCAGTGTTTTGACCTGTTATTCCTAAAACAATGACACCAAAAGCACATTTTCTGGTTATTATTGCTTTTTGTGGGAGCGTGCTGTGTGTTAAATTGACACATTTCCTACATTACAACTTAATTTGGTTGTTTGGACTCTTTGGGATGACTTTGAGGTTGTGAAAGATGGAAGTCATCGTGTCCATGGGAATAATCTCCTCGTCATCATTTTGTTTGTCGACTTTCTCTAGGGCGATTCAGGATTGGCAATAAATGCTGGCCAAGCCAGTGATGCCCACACCCCTTGAACGAACAAAATAACTTGTACATGTTGGAACTGGTATCATTCTGAAGATTTAAAGGTGAATCAATAGAGATTGCTAAATGTTTGTTGCAGGTCATTTTTAAAGTTGCTCAACTGAAGGGATGGGCCCTGTGGTTTCCTTTCTATTATGGAGCATGATATCAAGTGTTGCATTTAGCAGCTCTTGAACCACACCCACTTTGGGCTTTTTAAATAAAGGAATGCTGACTGGAATGTTGCACTCAATATGAAAATCACAATCCGAAATTGTGAATCCATGCCGATTTATCCGTGTGTGTGTGTGTGTGTCAGTCCTGCCGCTGTGGGAGCCACACTCCCTTCTCCTCCAGAAGGTTCAGCTGATATTTGAAACCTGTATGGACTGAGCACTGCATTGTCTTTTGAACAAGATCCTGTCTATCCTGTTGGGTGGATGTATACAATCCTCTGGCACACTTGGAAGAGTTAGGAAGGTGTCTCGGTGCACAACTTGTCCAGTATTTCTCCCTGAACTAATACCGCTGATAGGATTTTCTGGTCACTATTTCATTGCTAGTTTTGGGAGTTAGCTGTGTGCCATTTGGCTGCCCTGTTTCCCACATAACGGTGAAGTTTAAAGTTTATTTATTGGTGTCACAAGTGAGCTTACGTTAACGCTGCAATGAAGTTACTGTGAAAATCCCCTCGTCGCCACACTCTGGTGCTTGTTCGGGTACACTGAGGGAGCATAGCCAATGCACCTAACCAGCATGTCTTTTGGACTGTGGGAGGAAACCGGAGCATCCAGAGGAAACCCACGCAGACATGGGGAGAACGTGCAAACGCCACACAGACAGTGACTCAAGCCGAGAATCGAACCCGGGTCCTTGGTGCTGTGAGGCAGCAGTGCTAAGCACTGTGCTGCCCCAATCTGCTAATCTTGGTTGCTATAAAACATCTTGGGAAACCTAAAGTTATGACTGGTACTATATGAATGCAAGTTCTGCTGCCTATCTTTCAATGTGTCACCGATAGCTGCGATATCTCACTAATTAAATGTGGGCGTGGGCAGCTGAAACTGCCTAGTTGTCAGCAGTAAAGTTTTGCAATCAGTACCTTACCCTTCCTGTTGGTGAGGTGTTAATTGAAGTAACAAATATCGTACAAATATCAAAGGAATTCAACAACTCAGAGAGAGAGTCACTGTCATTGCACAGACACTCCTGTGTATATAGCTTCTCTCTCGATAATGTTGGAAACCTGAAGTTGTGAATTGAAATTGATGGGAAAACAGCATCTGAAAATGTGCTGGGGATGGGAATCTGCAACATCAGCTAACTGCTCACTCAGATATGGATGTGCTTTAGTTACTATGACATTATGTAATACTATGAATGTCTCCTCCAGCTCCATTGAGAATTTTGCCATAACAGCCTCCTGTGGATCCTCCACTCCCTTCGCACCAGCACTGGTGACCACTGCGATCTTGGACCCAAGCAGTAGAGTCTGCTCCCTTAACCTCTCCCTGTCTTCCTCCTTTGACCAAGCTTTCAGTTGTCGCTCTATAAGTGCCATGCTGAATGGTGTAGGTGACCATGATCATAGAACCCTACAGTGCAGGGAGAGGCCCTTCGGCCCATCGAGTCTGCACCGAACACAATCCCACACATGCCCTACCCCCATATCCCTACATATTATACCCACTAATCCCTCTAACCTACACATCCCTGGACATTAAGGGGCAATTTCTTAGCATGGCCAATCGACCTAACCCGCACATCTTTGGACTGTGGGAGGAAACCGAAGTACCCAGAGGAAACCCACGCAGACACGAGGAGAATGTGCAAACTCCACACAGACAGTGACCCGAGCCGGGAATCGAACCCAGGACCCTGAAGCTGTGAAGCAACAGTGCTAACCACTGTGCCGCCCCCTTGTCAGCTTGATCTTGTCAACTTTCCAACCACAGCAACAGCGGATGGCCATCTTGTTGGTGTTTTGGTTATGCCAGACTTTAACGTTGGCTAGCAGTTTCCTTCACTGCCAACTTCTTGCTCTTTCTGTTAGTCCATCCGGTGGTGATGAGGCATTCCAACCCTGCTGCCCAGTTAACATGTCCAAATGACTCCATTTGTCATCTTTTGATATTATGTAAGAGTTTTCTCCTTCCTCCGGCCTGTTCAGTACTTCTCAGTTAGTTCGTTTCTCCACCCAGTTTACGCGGAGGATCCTTCTTGAGGCACCAGGTTTCATACAATCACACAATTGTTACAGCACAGGGAGGCCTTTCAGCCCATTGTGTCTGCACCAATTCTCCAAATGGGCACCCACGCCCTAATGTCATTTTCCTGCCTTTTCTCTGCACCTTTGCACATTGGATACCTATTTGAATCGAAACAATGCCCTCCTGAATGCCTCGATTGAACCTGCTTCCACCACACTTCCAGGCAGAACACTCTAAACCCAAACCACTCACTGTCAGACTAACATTTTCCTCACATCACATTTACTTGTTTTACAAATCGTACTGTGCGCAGTTCTGGTCGTCTCACTACAGGAAGGACGTGGAAGCTATTGAGAGGGTGCAGAGGAGATTTACAAGGATGTTGCCTGGATTGGGAGGCATGCCTTATGAGGATAGGTTGAGGGAGCTGAGTCTCTTCTCCCTGGAGAGACGAAGGTTGAGAGGCGACCTGATAGAGGTTTATAAAATGTTGAGAGGAATAGATAGGGTGGATTCTCCGAAGCTATTTCCCAGGGCTGAAATGGTCGCTACGAGAGGACACAGGTTTAAGGTGCTGGGGAGAAGGTACAGAGGAGATGTCAGGGGTAAGTTTTTCACTCAGAGGGTGGTGAGTGAGTGGAATCGGCTGCCGTCGGTGGTGGTGGAGGTGAGCTCGCTGGGGTCTTTTAAAAGACTTCTGGATGAGTATATGGGATCTAATGGGATTGGAAGTTACAGATAGTTCTATGGCTTGGTAGGTATAGATGTGATCAGCGTAACTTGTGGGCCGAAGGGCCTGTTTGTGCTGTGGTGTTCTATGCAAAATGTGCTTCCAGAGGGCGATGCTGCCCACATCAGTGTGGACCATCAGTATTTACCATCAGTGTGTACCATCAGTGTGGACCATCATGTCGAGGCCTTGCTCCCCATTACTTCTGCCCTGGATAATTTCCAATGCATCAAATTCCGATTATTGTTTACTATCCTCCAGAACCAAATTCAACTTGATCTTCAATCCCAATTCCAACTCTCTTACAACCTTGAGCATAGCTTCACCATGAAGATTGTTCTGTATATTGTCTCTAAGAGTTATCAACCATTTCTATTAGATTATTAAATGTGACACTTTGATTAGCCTTTTATGAATACTTACTACAGATCGGGACTGAGTTTGAATTGTTTATGCAACAACAACTCATTTGTATAGCACCGTTAACATAACTAAACTTCCCGAGGCACTTTGTAGGAGTGTTATCAAATACAATTTGACACCAAACACATGGGAGATATTTGGGCAGATGCCCAAAAGCCTGATAAAAGAGAAAGGAATGTTTTAAAGAGACAGGACGAGACAGAGAGGGTAGAGAGGTTTAAGAAGGACATTCCACAACTTCCGTCAATGATGGAGAAATAAAAATCAGGCAAGTGCGAGTGGTGAGAATTGGAAGAGTGCAGGGATCTCGGGAGAGTTGAAGGGCTGGAGGAAGTCTCAGAGATAGAGGGTGGAGGAGCTGTAAAGTAAAGGAATTGTCCCTTGAATTGAGGATGGTGTCTGCTTAGAATTGTGGGTTTCTGCTGTGGGTGAGTCTCCATTGGCACTGAGATAGAACATAGAACATTACAGCACAAACAGGCCCTTCGGCCCTCGAGTTGCGCCGATCACATCAACCCCACCAATCTATAGACCTATCTATAACCCCCAATCCCATTAAACCCCATATACTCATCCAGAAGTCTTTTAAAAGACCCCAGTGAGTTCGCCTCCACCACCGATGACGGCAGCCGATTCCATTCACTCACCACCCTCTGAGTGAAAAACTTACCCCTAACATCACCTCTGTACTTCCCTCCCCGCACCTTAAATCTATGTCCTCTCGTAGCGACCATTTCAACCCGGGGAAATAGCCTCTGAGAGTCCACCCTATCTATTCCTCTCAACATTTTATAAACCTCTATCAGGTCGCCTCTCAACCTTCGTCTCTCTAGGGAAAAGAGTCCCAGCTCCCTCAACCTATCTTCATAAGGCATGCCTCCCAGTCCAGGCAACATCCTTGTAAATCTCCTCTGCACCCTTTCAATAGCTTCTATGTCTTTCCTATAGTGAGGCGACCAGAACTGCGCACAGTACTCCAAATGAGGCCTGACAAGGGTCCTGTAAAGTTGCAGCATTACCTCCCGACTCCTAAACTCAATCCCTCGATTAATGAAGGCCAGTACACCATACGCCTTCTTGACCACCTCCTCCACCTGCGAGGCCGATTTAAGAGTCCTGTGAACCCGGACCCCGAGATCCTTTTGCTCTTCAACACTACTAAGACTCCTGCCCTTGATAGTGTACTCATTCATCCCGTTGGTTCTGCCGAAATGGACGACTACACATTTATCCACGTTGAAGTCCATCTGCCACTTCTCCGCCCATTCCTGCATCCTATCTATGTCCTGCTGCAACTTTTGACATCCTTCCAGACCATCCACAACACCACCGACCTTCGTGTCATCAGCGAACTTGCTAACCCATCCCTCCACTTCCTCATCCAGGTCATTTATGAAAATGACAAACAGCAAGGGTCCCAGAACAGATCCCTGGGGCACCCCACTGGTGACTGACCTCCATTCCGAAAAAGACCCATCCACAACCACTCTCTGCCTTCTGCAGGCAAGCCAGTTCTGGATCCACAAGGCCAAAGGCCTTTGGATCCCATGCCCTCTCACCTTCTGAAGAAGTCTTGCATGGGGGACCTTATCAAACGCCTTGCTGAAGTCCATGTACACTACGTCCACGGCACTTCCTTCGTCAATGTGTTCAGTCACATTATCGAAGAACTCAACTAGGCTCATAAGGCACGACCTGCCCTTGACAAATCCATGCTGACTATTCCTGATCATGTCAAACCTCTCCAAATGCTCGTAAATCTTGTCCCTCAGAAGCCTCTCCATCTTTGGACAAAGAAGCTCCCTCTATTTTCCTCTCTGCCGTTGCTCTGTCTCGCGTTTGGACTCAGTGACTCGATGGACAGATTGTCACCATTTTGATCAGTTGGTGGCAAGTTCCTCCCAGTCAATAATGTCAATGCTTCAGGGAGAATTTCAGAGTGTCTTTGAAACATTGTCTTTGCTCTCCACTGGAATGTTGGCCATTTCAGACTGAGAACAGGGCCTAGTGGGGAGAGGATTTCAACCTAGTGGACGCAGTGGCCACTGAAGTTGATTTTACAGATTTTCTGGGTAGATTAATGAACACAGGGATAATTGATGATTGGAGATTATCCAAGTTTGCCTTTTGAATGAGCTCAGGCTTACAGAGATCGCAATCTGGGGCTCCGGTTCCAAAAGTTTTGAAATAGTCAAGTTTAGAAGCAAGTAATGGACTTTCAACAGCTGATCCACTGAGGCAGAGACAGTTAGTGTTACTGAGGCAGTCATGGCGTTGGAGAGAATTAATAAACTCAGACGTGGGTTAAGTAGGTCACAAAGGAGATCGCCATGGCTTTCCAGAATCCCATTGACAGCGGTGGCATCACCAATGACCAACAGCGCTCCACCAAGAAAAATGCTGCGGTGAGGCCAGAGAGTCGAGGCAGTTGTATTTTTCCAGTTTTCAATGGGCTGTCCCGTGTATCCGCAGCAGGGAAGAGACGTTACCCAACCCTGCTTAACTGATTGTATTCTTTCGCCACCCTCATTAACTCCATGACACACTGTGCAGGGACTCTGCCAACTGAACTCTCCCCGCTCTGAACCCAGTCTGTAATTGCTGCTCTCCACCCAAAGGGAGAGAACACGTTACTGAGAGTTTACACCCTGATCAAATTTCAGCTATCCGTCTCATGGATAGCATGGATGACAGGCAGAAGTTGAAACATTGGAAAGGCCAATCGACACAACCAGATAGTATTGGCAACTACCCTTCATGTAAGCAAACCACACTGACCCACTCTGTCCCACATCCCTTCAACCCTCTTTCCTTTACCCGCCTTTCAAATATAATCCGAAATGATGATCCAATTGCTACTTTAACCGTGACTGTGAAGCTCCCAGCAGTTGAATAGTGTCACTGTGTGAGGGTCATGGGTGGACGAGAGGGCACAGGTTTAAGGTGCTGGGGAGCAGGTACGGAGGAGATGTCAGGGGTAAGTTTTTCACTCAGAGGGTGGTGAGTGAGTGGAATCAGCTGCCGTCAGTGGTGGTGGAGGCGAACTCGCTGGGGTCTTTTAGGAGACTTCTGGATGAGTATATGGGATTTAATGGGATTGAGGGTTATAGATAGGCCTGGTAGGTAGGGATATGATCGGCGCAACTTGTGGGCTGAAGGGCCTGTTTGTGCTGGAGTGCTCTATGTTCTATGGGTGAGATGACAGAGTGCTTTCTGGTTTCTGCTAATGACTTAACTTTATTTTCACCGCAGTGTTAATGCAAGCCTACTTGTGACACTAATAAATAAACTTTATAATGTCCAAAGATGTGTAGGTTAAGTGGATTAGTGAGGTAAATGTGAGGGGTTATGGGGACAGGGCAAGGGATGGTCTTGGATAAGATACTCAGTTGGAGGGTTCATAGAAAAGTATCATAGAACATAGAACATTACAGCACAAACAGGCCCTTCGGCCCTCGAGTTGCGCCGATCGTATCAACCCCACCAATCTATAGACCTATCTATAACCCCCAATCCCATTAAACCCCATATACTCATCCAGAAGTCTTTTAAAAGACCCCAGCGAGTTCGCCTCCACCACCGACGACGGCAGCCGATTCCATTCACTCACCACCCTCTGAGTGAAAAACTTACCCCTAATCATCGAATCTTACAATGCAGAAAGAGGCCCTTCAGCCCATCGAGTCTGCACCGAACACAATCCCACCCAGGCCCTACCCCCCTATCCCTACATATTATACCCACTAATCCCTCTAACCTACCCATCCCTGGACACTAAGGGATAGTTTCTTAGCATGGCCAATCAGCCTAACCCGCACATCTTTGGACTGTGGGAGGAAACCAGAGTACCCGGAGGAAACCCACGCAGACACGGGGAGAAAGTCTGAGGTCATGCACCAACCGACTCAAGAACAGCTTCTTCCCTGCTGCTGTCAGACTTTTGAATGGACCTACCTTGCATTAAGTTGATCTTTCTCTACATCCTAGCTATAACTGTAACACTACATTTCCTTCTCTATGAATGGTATGCTTTGTCTGTATTGCATGCAAGAAACAATACTTTTCACTGTATACTAATACACATGATAATATATCGAATCAAAGTATGAGAGTAAGCTTGCGAAGAATATAAAAACTGACTGTACAAGGTCCTACAGATACTTGGAGAGAAAAAGATTGGTGAAGACAAATGTAGGCCCCTTACAGTCAGTAACATGGGAATTTATAATGGCTGACCAACTGAATACTTACTTTGAATCCGTCTTCACAAAGGAGAACACAAATGAAATACCAGAAATGCTGGAGAACACAGGGTTTAGTAAAAGGGAGGAACTGAAGGAGCTTAGTGTTAGTAGTAGCAAAATAGTATTGGGGAATCTGATGGGATTGAGGACCAATTTATCCCCAGGGCCTGATCATCTACATCCCAGAGTACTTAAGGATGTGGCCCGGGGAATAGTAGATGCATTGGTGGTTATCTTCCAAGATTTGTTCCCTTGTTTAAGAAAGGAGGCAGGGATAATCCAGGAAATTATAGGCTGGTGAGCCTGACGTCAGTGATGGGGAAGCTTTTGGAGAAGATACTGAGGGACAGGATCTGTGCACATTTGGAAGAAAATGGACTAATTAGGGGGCATGGTTTTGTACAGGGAAGGTCATGTCTCACCAACTTGATTGAGTTTTTTGAAGAAGTAACAAGGATATTTGATAAGAGAAGGGCTGTGGATGTAGTTTATGTTGGCTTTAATAAGGCATTTGATAAGATCCCACCTGGCAGACTGGTACAAAAACTAAAATCACATGGGATTTGGGGTGGGCTGGCTAGATGGATACAGAACTGGCTGGGTTATAGAAGGCTTGATGTGGGTATGCCAGCGTTGGACTGGCGTAAACACAGTAAAAAGTCTGACAACACCAGTTTTTAGTCCAACCTATTTATTTGATAATATTCTCACAAGCTTTCGAGGGGACTAATCAGTAATCTGTAAACTGTCTGTGCTTTATATGCTGTGTCTGAGGCCAGAACTCTCCATTCACCTGACGAAGAGGCAGTCCCCTCGAAAGCTTGTGAGAATATTATCAAATAAATAGGTTGGACTAAAACCTGGTGTTGTCAGACTTTTTACTGGGTTATAGAAGACAGAGAGTATCAATGGAAGGGTGTTTTTCAGAATGAAGATCTGTCGCTAGTAGTGTTCCATAGGGATCAATGCTGAGACTGTTGTTGTAGTATATATAAATGATCTGGAGGAAATTGTGGGTGGCCTGATTAGTAAGTTTACAGATGATATGTAGATTGATGAATACAACAGGATATAGATAGTTTGGAGTCTTGGACAGGTGGAATTTAATCTGGACAAATGTGAGGTGATACATTTTGGAGAATCAAATTTAGGTGTGAATTATACTGTAAATGGCAGAACCCTGAGGAACATTAATGTACAGAGGGATCTGGGCGTGCAGGTCCACAGTTCCCTAAAAGTGACAACAGAGGTGGCTAAGGTGATGAATAAGGCATGTGGCATGCTTGCCTTCATTGGCTGGGATATTGAGTACAAAGAGTTGGGAAATCACGGTGTAGCTATGTAAAACCTTAGTTAGGCTGCATTTGGAGTATTGCATGCAGTTCTGGTCACCATATTACCAGAAGGATGTGGAAGCTTTGGAGAGAGTGCAAAGAAAGGTCCCCAGGATGTTGCCTGGTCTCGAGGGCGATGAGGAGAGGTTGAATAAACTAGGATTGTTTTTACTGGAAAGATGGAGGCTGAGGGGAGACCTGATGGAGGTCCATAAAATTATGAGAGGAGTAGACAGGGTGGATAGTCAGAGGCTTTTTCCCAGGATAGTGTCCATTACACAGGGGAGCACAGGTTCATGGGGAGAGGGGGAAAGTTTAAGGGAGATGTGCAGGGGAAGTTTTTCATGCAGAGAGTGTTGGGTATCTGGAATGTGCTGCCAGAGGAGGAGGTGGAAACAGCACATTAGCAACATTTAAGAGGCATCTGTACGGGTACATGAATAGGGAGGGAATAGAGGGATATGGATCGAGTAAGGACAGAGGTTTTTTTTTAGTTTAGTTAGGGCACTATGATAGGGCCTGTTCCTGTACTGTTCTTTGTTCTTTGTCCTTGCTCTATTCAATGGATTCTGGAACAGTTCCTACAGATTGGAGGGTAGTGAATGTAACCCCACTACTTAAAAAGGGAGGTAGAGAGAAAACAGGCAGTTATAGACCAGTCAGCCTGAGGTCGGGGAAATTTCTATAGTCCATTATTAAAGATTTTATAGCAGAGCACTTTGAAAGTAGTGGTAGAATTGGACAAAGTCTGCATGGATTAATAAAGGGAAAATCATGCCTGACAAACCTACTGGAATTCTTCGAGGATGTAACAGGCAGACTTGATGAGGCGCTGCCAGTGGATGTGGTTATTTGGATTGTCAGAAGCTTTCAACAAAGTCCCACATAAAAGATTAGTGTGTAAATTTAAAAGGATAAGGGCTAGTATTGAGATGGATAGAAAATTGTTAGCAGATAGGAAACAAAGAGTAGGAATAAATGGGTCTTTTTCTGACTGGCAGGCAGTGACTGGTGGGGTAACGCAGGGATCAGTGCTGGGACCCCAGCTATTCACTATATATAATTAATGATTCAGATGAGGGAACTAAATGTAATATCTTCACATTTGCAGATGACACAGAGTTGGGTGGGAGGGTGAGCTGTGGGGAGGATGCAGAGATGCTTCAGTGTGATGTGGGCAAGTTGGGTGAATGCATGGCAGATGCAGTATAATGTGGATAAATGTGAGGTTATCCACTTTGGTAGCAAAAGCAGGAAGGCAGATTATATCTATAGACTGGGGGAGAGGAATGTATGAGACCTGGGTATCCTTGTACACCAGTTGCTGAAGATAAGTGCGTAGGTGTGGCAGGTAAAGAAGGCAAATGGTAGTCTGGCCTTCATAGCCGGAGGATTTGAGTATAGGGATCAGGATGTTTTGTTGCAATTTACACAGGGCCTTGTCAAAGACACACCTGGAATACTGTGCGCAGTTTTGGTCTCCTTATCTGAGGAAGGGTGTCCTTGCTCTAGAAGGAGAGCAGAGAAGGTTTACAGACTGATTTCTGGGATGGCAGGACTGAATTTGGAGGAGAGATTGAGTCAGTTAGGATTGTGTTCGCTGGAGTTCAGAAGAACAAGAAGTGAGCTCTCAGAAAGCTGTAAAATTCTAATAGGTTCAGACAGCGTAGATGCAAGAAGGATGTTCCGATGGTGGGGATATCCAGAGCCAGGGCAGTCTAAGGAAACAAGGTAGACTGTTTAGGGTAGAGGTGAGGAGAAATTTCTTCACCCAGACAGTAGTGAGCCTGTTGAATTTGCTCCCACAGAAAGCAGTTGAGCCCAAAACATTGTATGTTTTTAAGAAGCAGTTAGATATAGCACTTGGGGCAAAAGGGGATCAAAGGATATGGGGGAAAGGCAGGATAAGAACATAAGAAATAGGAGCAGGAGTAGGCCATCTAGCCCTTCGAGCCTGCCCCGCCATTCAATAAGATCATGGCTGATCTGAAGTGGATCAGTTCCACTTTCCCGCTTTCTCCCCTTAATTCCCCTGTCTATCAGAATTCTATCTACCCGTGACTGAAATATATTTAGCGAGGTAGCCTCCACCACTTCAATGGGCAGAGAATTCCAGAGATTCACCACCCTTTGAGTGAAGAAGTTCCTCCTCAACTCTGATCTAAACCGCCCCCCGCTTATCTTGAGGCTGTGCCCTCTAGTCCTGCTGTCCTTTCTGAGCAGGAAGAATCTCTCTACCTCTACCCTATCCATCCCCTTCATTATCTTATATGTCTCTATAAGATCCCCCCTCATCCTTCTAAACTCCAATGAGTACAGACCCAGTCTATTTAATCTCTCCTCATAAGCTAACCCCTTCATCTCCGGCATCAACCTGGTGAACCTCCTCCGCACTCCCTCCAAGGCCAATATATCCTTTTGCAAATATGGGGACCAAAACTGCACACAGTACTCCAGCTGCGGCCTCACCAGTGCCCTGTACAGTTGCAGCAAGACCTCCCTGCTTTTATATTCTATCCCCCCTTGCTATGAAGGCCAACATTTCATTCGCCTTCTCGAATTTGCTTCTTGATCACCTGCATTAAGTATATATGTACTGTACCGTACACCCGCTTATCAAATAGATTGGCTGAGAGAGCTGTGCAAACTAGCCACTAGCAGCCTGACAGACTAAATTTGCACATGTTCTTATCACCTGTAGAACAACAGTCCACGTGACCACTGTCTCCTGCCGTGTTCCTAATGGGTCAGCATATTTGGACCAGGTTGGACCTGGTGTTTGCACATTTGGCAGGGAGTGGGGGGGGGGGAAGGCAAAAATAAATATCATTATTCAACAAAGCCTGAGAGAGCATGCAGTGGGTGATCTGCTAAATGGTTTTGGGATGGGTCTGGGTTGGGTCCCGGGAGTTGTTCTGGTCGGGACCGGGTATTGTACGGGGAAAATACTGAAGGAAGTCCTAGCCCACTTGAGAAGGAGGTAGTCACACAGAGAGCCAGTGGGTCAGCCCGCTCCGAGTGCCCTGCAGTGATGTTGAAAGCAGCCCGAGGAAGCGTTCCAGTGGGAACTGGAGAAGTGGTGGGCACTGAGGCTCTTCCCGAGCTGAAAATCCGGTGTCTGTAAGTTAAACCGAATCCACCCCAAGGCTCCTCCCGTTAAACTGAGTCACTCCCGGAGTGAGAGGAAATCCCCTGCAGACTGACTCGATCACATACTCCGATGGTGATGTGGGCTGTTGTTCTACTGGTTGTAAATGTGCCAGTGAGCTGATATTATTGTAAATAGTTTAACGTTTGTTGGTATTCGTTAATAAGAGACTTAAAGGGGGAGGGATGGCGCAGTGAGCCCCTTTAAGGGGGCGAGGTTTTGCTGGACCATGTGATGTATTTGGCCATCGGGTCAAAGCGTGTGAATCCTGAGGTGTGAGAACGGCCTTTCCCGGGAAACCTGGAGTCGGAATATTGACAAGCATCTTTCTCTGTATGTCGTTATTCCCATTAATAAATCGTTCCTCAGTAACTCACTTTATGGTCACCGCTCATTCCAGACATTACACTCCCACCCCCCCCACCTCCTCCCCGCCCCCCCCCACAACAACCCAACCACTGCCCTGACATCCCCCCTCCCTCTCCCCCCCATTGCTCTGACCTCCCCCTCCCCCCATTGCTCTGACCTCCCCCTCCCCCCATTGCTCTGATCTCCCGCTCCCCCATTGCTCTGACCTCCCCCTCCCCCCCCATTGCTCTGACCTCCCCCTCCCCCCCATTGCTCTGACCTCCCCCTCCCCCCCCATTGCTCTGACCTCCCCCTCCCCCCATTGCTCTGACCTCCCGCTCCCCCATTGCTCTGACCTCCCCCTCCCCCCCCATTGCTCTGACCTCCCCCTTCCCCCCATTGCTCTGACCTCCCCCTCCCCCCATTGCTCTGACCTCCCCCCTCCCCCATTGCTCTGACCTCCCCTCCCCCCCATTGCTCTCACCCTCCCCTCCCCCCCATTGCTCTGACCTCCCCTCCCCCCCATTGCTCTGACCTCCCCCTCCCCCCTCATTGCTCTGACTCCCCCTCCCCCATTGCTCTGACCTCCCCCTTCCCCCATTGCTCTGACCTCCCCCTCCCCCCCATTGCTCTGACCTCCCCCTCCCCCCCATTGCTCTGACCTCCCCCTCCCCTCCCATTGCTCTGACCTCCCCCCTCCCCCCCCATTACTCTGACCTCCCCCTCCCCCCCCATTGCTCTGACCTCCCCCCATTACTCTGACCTCCCCCTCCCCCCCATTGCTCTGACCTCCCCCTCCCCTCCCATTGCTCTGACCTCCCCTCCCCCCATTGCTGTGACCTCCCCTCCCCCCCATTGCTCTGACCTCCCCCTCCCCTCCCATTGCTCTGACCTCCCCCTCCCCCCCATTGCTCTGACCTCCCCTCCCCCCTCATTGCTCTCGCCCTCCCCCCATTGCTCTGACCTCCCCCTCCCCCCATTACTCTGACCTCCCCCCATTACTCTGACCTCCCCCTCCCCCCATTGCTCTGACCTCCCCCCATTGCTCTGACCTCCCCCTCCCCCCCATTGCTCTGACCTCCCCCCCTCCCCCCATTACTCTGACCTCCCCCTCCCCCCCCATTGCTCTGACCTCCCCCTCCCCCCCATTGCTCTGACCTCCCCCCTCCCCCCATTACTCTGACCTCCCCCTCCCCCCCATTGCTCTGACCTCCCCTCCCCCCCATTGCTCTGACCTCCCCCTCCCCCCCATTGCTCTGACCTCCCCCTCCCCCCATTGCTCTGACCTCCCCTCCCCTCCCATTGCTCTGACCTCCCCCCTCCCCCCATTACTCTGACCTCCCCCTCCCCCCCATTGCTCTGACCTCCCCCTCCCCTCCCATTGCTCTGACCTCCCCCCTCCCCCCATTACTCTGACCTCCCCCTCCCCCCCATTTCTCTGACCTCCCCTCCCCCCCATTACTCTGACCTCCCCCTCCCCCCCATTTCTCTGACCTCCCCTCCCCCCCATTGCTCTGACCTCCCCCTTCCCCCCCATTGCTCTGACCTCCCCCTCCCCTCCCATTGCTCTGACCTTCCCCTCCCTCCCATTGCTCTGACCTCCCCCTCCCCCCATTGCTCTGACCTCCCCCCTCCCCCCCATTGCTCTGACCTCCCCCCTCCCCCATTGCTCTGATCTCCCCTCCCCCCCATTGCTCTGACACCCCCCCCTTTGCACATTCATGTCTCCCCCCCCCCCCCCCCGCCGCACCAAACAGCTCTGACGTCCCCCACCGTAACAACTCCCATAGCTCTGTGACCCCCCTCCTGCATCTCTGATTCCACCCCCCTCCCTGCCCCCCAGCTCTGGCACCGTCTCTATTCTCACAGCTGTGGGACCCCCCCCCTCTCCCGCAGTCCCGATATTGCCCCTCAGAGTGATGCTCTCCAGAGGAGGGGTGATCCCACTGACACGAATCGTTTCGGTGAGGCACCGTATCAAGGTCTTGTCTGTTTGCTCAGATAGGTGAAAAAGATCCCATGGAGCTGCGATATTTTGAAGCAGAACTGAGGAGTTTGTACGGGGGCCCAGTGGGTTAGCACTGCTGCCTCACAGAACCAGGGACTCAGGGCCGTACGGAGACACAGTGGGTTAGCATTGCTGCCTCACAGAACCAGGGACTCAGGGCCGTACAGAGGCACAGTGGGTTAGCACTGCTGCCTCACAGAACTAGGGACTCAGGGCCGTACGGAGACACAGTGGGTTAGCACTGCTGCCCCACAGTACCACGGACCCAGGGCCGTATGGAGGCACAGTAGTTAGCACTGCTGCCTCACAGTGCCAGGGACCCAGGGCCGTATGGAGGCACAGTAGTTAGCACTGCTGCCTCACAGTGCCAGGGACCCAGGCTGTACGGTGGCACAGTGGGTTAGCACTGCTGCCTCACAGAACCAGGGACTCAGGGCCGTACGGAGGCACAGTGGGTTAGCACTGCTGCCTCACAGCACCAGGGACTCAGGGCCGTACGGAGGCACAGTGGGTTAGCACTGCTGCCCCACAGTACCACGGACCCAGGGCCGTACGGAGGCACAGTGGGTTAGCATTGCTGCCTCACAGAACCGGGACCCAGGGCCGTACAGAGGCACAGTGGGTTAGCACTGCTGCCTCACAGTGCCAGGGACCCAGGGCCGTATGGAGGCACAGTAGTTAGCACTGCTGCCTCACAGTGCCAGGGACCCAGGGCTGTACGGTGGCACAGTGGTTAGCACTGCTGCCTCACAGAACCAGGGACCCAGGGTGGCATAATGGCACAGTGGTTAGCACTACTGCCTCACAGCGCCAGGGACCCAGGGTGGCATAATGGCACAGTGGTTAGCACTACTGCCTCACAGCACCAGGGACCCAGGGCCATACGGAGGCACAGTGGGTTAGCACTGCTGCCTCACAGCACCAGGGACCCAGGGCCATACGGAGACACAGTGGGTTAGCACTGCTGCCTCACAGCACCAGGGATCCAGGGTGGCATAGTGGCACAGTGGTTAGCACTGCTGCCTCACAGCACCAGGGACCCAGGGCCATACGGAGGCACAGTGGGTTAGCACTGCTGCCTCACAGCACCAGGGACCCAGGTTCGATTCCCAGCTTGGGTCACTGTCTGTGTGGAGTCTGCATGTTCTCCCCATGTCTGTGTGGGTTTCCTCCGGGTGCTCCAGTTTCCTCCCACAGTCCAAAGA
This sequence comes from Prionace glauca, assembly GCA_037974335.1. Taxonomy (NCBI): domain Eukaryota; kingdom Metazoa; phylum Chordata; class Chondrichthyes; order Carcharhiniformes; family Carcharhinidae; genus Prionace; species Prionace glauca. The sequence continues at coordinate 52,747,478 of CM075741.1, read as the reverse complement.
TGTGCAGGTTAGGGTGCATTGGCCATGCTAAATTAACCCTAGTGTAACCCAAACAGGTGCCTGAGTGTGGCGACTAGGGATTTTCACAGTAACTTCACTGCAGTGTTATTATAAGCCTACTTGAGATACAAATAAATATTTGTATTTGGCCAACATTTACCCTTCACTTTTTAATCCTCCCTAGCCCCACTTCCAACAAAAACCACTTCACTGCTCAGTGTTGAATCTTCCCAACCTTAAAGGGAAGAGTAATTCCGTAACTTTTTCAATGAACAAAGAACAAAAACAACCCGGGAAACAGGCCCCTCGGCCCAACGAGCCCGTGCCATCACTTTAACATTACCAGTCACCCTTCCACCCATGACCCTCGTCTGTGCTTATGGCATTCCACATTGAGGGAAAACTAATTTAGGGACAATTTATTACCTCCAATCAGCCTAACAGCACATCTTTGGGGTGTGGGAGGAAACCGGAGCACCCGGAGAAAACCCACACAGACACGGGGAGAATGTGCAAACTCCCACAGACACCGGCCCAAATCCATGTGTCTGCACAGCAATCAGTCACTGAGCTGTCATGTTCCTGTAGATTAATGAAAGCTGACTAACTGCTTCATGTGTTGCTGCTATTTGGACTTTGTGTAGCAATGTGATTCATTGGTATGAGTTGGGTGGAGTGAGCTGCACTACTCCCAGATACATTCCCTACAGAACCTGTTCCGCCAGTTTCACACGAACCTGAAACTCTACCTGATCGTTGGATGATCTGTCATTGAAAAGGTGCCTCCCTCAAAAGTTAGCTCTAACTGAGCCTCGGAACTTGGCGTGCACACACACCCATAGTGTATGCAACACACTGCATGTGCGGGCACTAGGGATAGAGGTACCCCACTCGAGCACAGTAAGAGCTACTCAGAGTAACAGAAATTCGCTGGAAACTGAGGCCAAAACTCCCACAAGATGTTCTCAAAAAAGAGCACATTGAAGATCTCTCCCAGTAGCAAGACATCCAGGTGAGTATTATCCGAGCGTTCCTTACAAATCTGCTTGAATTTCATCCTGAGGATATCCAGATCAGGATTAACAGCTGAATTGGGTTTGTTGTGGCAAAAATATACTGGTTAAAGTCTCTGTAAGAGATTTCAGACTGTTGTAACAGGTATTCACATTTTCTCCAGCGATTAGGACGCACCCTGAGATGTTTCAGTTTAATAACGAGAACATTACAAGGTTTGTGTTACAGAGAGTACAATTCTGTTCACATTGTACACACAAGTCATTGCACTCTGAGGCTGGCGAGTGCAGTGCTGTGTTTTAATCAGTTCATTTTTTTTCATTTTGCAAAGAGACAGACTGGCAATCTCAGTCTGGGAACTGGGATTCAGGAGCAGGGTTATAGCGTCAGGACGTGGAGGCTGCAAGTGGCAGAATTAATTTGGGAACAGAATAAGTGTAGGAATTCTGGTTTTTGCGGGATTGAGAACTGATCAAATTTGGGAGCTGCTGAGGTGAAGCTGGGAGTTTGCACAGTGGATGAATTCGGAATTGGTCCTTTCGGAGCTCAGCAGGTGCTGAGGTGTCTTGGTCGATATTTGTGTGTTTCCCTGTGCTGTGGATGCTCGCTGTACAACAGTCTCATTTCCATATATTCAAAGTCTTTGATGTGGGAGAGTTCAGGCTGGGAGTAGCCTGGTTAGCATAGGCTCTGAATGAATACAGGAACAATGCAGTCTCTGTTCTTGATGTGAAGGACAGAGTGGCAGAAAGCCACTGTCACGCTGCATTAACTCTGAGATACAGCTCCTTCTAATCAGGAGCCAAGTATCCAGGGCACAATTTGAAGCTTCACAAAGTTTACCCCGTTCCGTCTCTGGCGAGTTCTCGCTGGCCAATATTTCCCCCTCTCGGATGGTAGAATCATAGAACCCTACAGTGCAGAAAGAGGCCATTCAGCCCATCGAGTCTGCACCGATCACAATCCCACCCAGGCCCTACATATTATACCCACTAATCCCTCTAACCTACACATCCCTGGACACTAAGGGGCAATTTCTTAGCATGGCCAATCAACCTAACCCGCACATCTTTGGACTGTGGGAGGAAACCCACGCAGACACGGGGAGAATGTGCAAACTCCACACAGACAGTGACCCGAGCCGGGAATCGAACCTAGGACCCTGGAGCTGTGAAGCAGCAGTGCTAACCCACTGTGCCACCGTGCTGCCCACTGGGGGAGTTGCTGTCGTTGTGGAAGCTTCCTGTTTCTCGTAGGCCGCGATGCGATTGTACTGCATTGACTGGGGAGTGTTTGGGATATGTGAGGTTGTGACAAGTGTTGTACAATGCTAGATCTTTTAAAGATACAGTGGCTCCACTGGTCACACTCTCGGAATCATTGCGGACTCAAGGTTTCTCTGGGATTTGTAGCAAATGATTCCAGGCTGACACCCCCCAGTGTTGTATTAAGGAGCCTCCTTCCCTCAGCCGAAGCCCCCTGGCCTGCCTGTTCAGCTCCTGCCACGTGAAGGAAAATAGCAGAGTTCCTTTGCCAATATTCACTTTGGCAGGAATAACAGATGTGTCGAGTATAGGGTTAACGATAGGACTCTGAATAGTGTGGATGAACAGAGGGATCTAGGTGTATGTGTACATAGATCCCTGAAAGTTGGGAATCAAGTAGATAAGGTTGTTAAGAAGGCATATGGTGTCTTGGCGTTTATTGGTAGGGGGATTGAATTTAGGAGCCGCAACGTCATATGGTGTCTTGGCGTTTATTGGTAGGGGGATTGAATTTAGGAGCCGCAACGTCATGTTGCAACTGTACACAACTCTGGTGCGGCCGCACTTGGAGTACTGTGTGCAGTTCTGGTCCCCACATTACAGGAAGGATGTGGAGGCTTTGGAGAGGGTGCAGAGGAGGTTTACCAGGATGTTGCCTGGTATAGAGGGGAGGTCCTATGAGGAGAGGCTGAGGGATTTGGGGTTGTTTTCGCTGGAAAGAAGGTGGCTAAGAGGGGATCTTATTGAAACATACAAGATGATTAGAGGTTTAGATAGGGTGGACAGTGATAGCCTTTTTCCTCAGATGGAGAAAGGTAGCACGAGGGAGCATAGCTTTAAATTAAGGGGGGGTAGTTATAGGACGGATGTCAGGGGTAGGTTCTTTACCCAGAGGGTGGTGAGGGATTGGAATGCCCTGCCTGCTGCGGTTGTAAATGCGCCTAGTTTGGGGGCGTTTAAGAGATCCGTGGATAGGTTTATGGATGGAAAGGGATTGGTTTAGGTTAGAGGGTCATTGCTTTTTAATTGGTCAGCGCAACATCGTGGGCCGAAGGGCTTGTTCTGCGCTGTAATGTTCTATGTTCTATTAATTGTCTCCGCTGTAACGAAGGGACTGGTGTTCTTGCTGTTGGGGGAATGTCGCTGTGCTTAAGGCATCTGTCACATTAGAGCAGTGACTGCATTCGATGAAAGTGCATCATTGTCTGAGAAGCATGTTGGGGACGTGATGGGCGCTATATGAATGTAAGTTTGATCTATCCTTGTGTTTCCCCCATCAATAGACTGGGAGGGGAGCTTGATAAAAAAGTGTGGTGTGATCTGAGTTGGAATGCCCATCGCGTCTGTGCCAGTCAAAGACAAACCACCTCGTTATTCTAATCGTCTAACAATATGCCAATGAGTTCCCTTAACTTTGGACACTGGGTTTAGTGTTCAGAGTGCTGGAGGCTGCTGTATACACCCGTGACATCCGTCTATAGCTGCAAGCTGACAACATTAAGGGGGCAGGTTTCCTTCCTCGCTTTATACCATCCATTCCCAGCAGTTTTTATCCCAAAGTTCCACTTGTCCACAGTTTTGTTCTGTTGAATTGCTCCCAGGTGAGTTTCTCCTGTGACTGCAGCCACTTTGCTGGTGGGAGAATGGCAGGAATTCAGGTGGGGACAGAGCGTGGAATGTAAGGCTACACCCCATTCTTCAGGTGCGATAACATTTCCCGAGTTGTTAACTAATAATTCATCCAGTGACTCCTCCGATCGGGCGCTATCTGGAGAGAGTGTGCTCACCCCACCTATTTGTGGCTTGTCCCCAGTAGTCGGCTCAGAGTTTACCAGTGGAGAGAGGGTTTGATAAGACAGCCAGGGACACAGTAAACACTGCCTTCTGATGGGGAGGTGAGAGGAATATTGACCTCTTCTCTTGAAGCTGCTAAACACTAAAGCAAACACAATAAAGGTTCACAACTAAACTGCAAATAAATGGTGTTGAATCTCTGCATCAACTGTGCAAAGCCAATCCTGAAAGTCCAAAGTAATATTTTTCTAATATAAATTCCACCTGCCCTTGTGTGACTTTCCACCTCTTTAATAATTTGTGGGATACACTCACACGGGCTTCGACATGTCAGTCGGAAATTATTGACCCCAGCTATCCAACCACAAACAGGTATCTCAAACCTGTGGCGGGACGACCGCCCACAATGTGTCCTTGGGCGATGATTGCAAACGGTTCATCTTCATTCTCTCTTTTCCTTGCGTTGACTCCAGCCAAAGCAATTGGACCACCATCCCAGCTAGGGCAGCTAACGCAATGAGAACTGCAATTTGAATCTGGGATCTTCCCATTCCAAACGGGCCTCCCCCACACATCGTTATGTGCCACGTTGTGTAGCAACGTACCCGACCTCAGTGTACCTCCAAGCACTTCCCAGTTAATGCGGTGTTTCTGAAGTGAAAATGTGTTGTAACGTTGGAAACTCTGAAGCCAATTTTGCACACAATGGGTTAGCACTACTACCTCACAGCGCCAGGGGCCTGGGTTCGATTCCCGGCTTGGGTCACTGTCTGTGTGGAGTTTGCACATTCTCCCCATGTCTGCATGGGTTTCCTCCATTTTCATCCCACAATCCAAAGATGTTTAGGTTAGGTGCATAGAACATGTAGAATAGAGAACACTACAGCACAAACAGGCCCTTTGGCCCACAAGTTGCGCCGATCATATCCATACCTACCAGGCCGTAGAACTATCTGTAATGCCCAATCTCATTAAATCCCATATACTCATCCAGAAGTCTTTTAAAAGACCCCAGCGAGTTTGCCTCTACCACCACCGACGGCAGCCGATTCCACTCACTCACCACCCTCTGAGTGAAAAACTCACCCCTGACATCTCCTCTGTACCTGCTCCCCAGCACCTTAAACCTGTGTCCTCTCGTAGCATGGCCATGTTAAATTGAGTCTAGTGTCGGGGGATTAGCAGGGTAAAAATGTGATGTCCGTGAACATGGCCTGGATGGGACTGTGGTCGATGCTGACTCGATGGGCTGAATGGCCTCCATCTGCACTGCAGGGATTCTATGACAGCAAGATCCTACAAATAGCAACTTGGTAAAAGAGCTAGTAATCTATTTTCAGGGATAAATATTGCCCGAGGCCCTGGGAGCCATGCTGTTATTTGAATAGTCTACCGGCCAGGATAGACAAGGCCTCAGTTTAGCACCTTGTTCAAAAGACAGCGCCTTTGACAATGCAGCACTCCCTCATTGTCACGCCTAGATTTTCTCCATAAACCCAAACCCACAGCCAACCGGAGATAAGAATCCTACCCAGTTTATCTAACAGCTAGCTCCTGCGGAATGGAAAGTTCAGGGAGGTATGGTGCATTTGTCTGAAAATCAACCCACGATCTTGTGAAACTCTCCCCTCCTTTGGAACCCAAGATTCCATTCAGTCAATGGAGCCAAACCAACAAGTCAGCATTGTCCCAGAATCAAGCTTCCCTCCCTCTTAAACAACATCTCATTTAAATCTCTGACTGGTGGAACTTTTCCGGTACTCCGGGTGTGAAATAGTTGGGATTCTGATGGTTTGTTTTCCGACAAAGAATGGAGGTGGAGCTGAGAACCGCCACAGGAGTGACAATGACCTTTACCTCCACTTGCTCCTTCCTCGGAGGAAACTCATCCCCTTTTCAAGTGATCATGGAGCAGTTCCGCGGCTCGTTCCAATTTCCTCTGTCTACCATCCGGTTTTCTAACTGTTAATGTGTAATTAACCATAATGATGATGGAAGACAGTGATGGGTAATCTAGGCTGGGTTACTGGGCCACGTGAGTGTCCCTCCCTCATCTCAATCGGCTACAAGGTTGAAATCGGGCTTGAGTTAAAAGCAAATCACTGCAGGTGCTGGAATCGGAAACAAAAACTGGAAAATCTCAGCAGGTCTGACAGCATCGGGAGAGAGAGAGAGGATAGAGCCAACGTTTCGAGTCTGGGTCACCCTTGGTCAGAGCTGTAGACAAAGAAAATAGGGCGAGATTTACATAGAACATAGAACCAGAACATAGAACCCTACAGTGCAGAAACAGGCCCTTTGGCCCATCGAGTCTGCACCGAACACAATCTCACCCAGACCCTATCCCCATATCCCTACACATTTACCTGCTAATCCCTCTAACCTACACATCCCAGGACACTAAGGGGCAATTTTAGCATAGCCAGTGAACCTAACCCGCACATCTTTGGACTGTGGGAGGAAACCGGAGCACCCGGAGAAAACCCACGCAGACACGAGGAGAATGTGCAAACTCCACACAGGCAGTGACCTGAGCCGGGAATCGAACCCAGGACCCTAGAGCTGTGAAGCAGCAGTGCTAACCACTGTGCTACCGTGCTGCCCAGTTGTTATTCACAGTTATTACACTTGTTATTCACTAACCGTGACCCCCTGAATAAGATTAAATACATTTAATACATGCCAAATATTTTATAATGAGGTCATATTTCGTAATTCATATATTAATAGAACGATCAACGTCAAATGGTAAAATAAATAATTATGCTTACCTTAATTAAAGTACAGAAATGTAGAACAGTACAGCACAGTACAGGCCCTTCGGCACTCAATGTTGTGCCGAGCTATGTCCGAACCCAAGATCGAGCTATCCCACTCCCTATCATTCTGGTGTGCTCCATGTGCCTATCCAATAACCGCTTGAAAGTTCCTAAAGTGTCCGACTATCACAGCAGGCAGTGCATTCCACACCTCAACCACTCTCTGAGTAAAGAATCTCCCACCGTCAAAATTATAGTACTGTAAAAGGTGTAACCTCCCATGTCCACTGGTGTTTTAGCCAAGACGGTCTCTGGGAGTAGGGTCACTCTGACCACTGGTTTTGTGTATAGCGGGTGTGTTAATTGTACCATAGCGCTACTCTGAATGGACACAGAGGGAGCGCACAGCTCTCACAGTCAGTGTAGTAAGCAATCAGCACGCACCTCACTTCACTCACCCACGCTTTACTTGCGAATCACTTTAGTCACACTGTTAGGCAAAAAAAAACTGCGCTGGTGGAAATCAGCAGAATAGTGGCAACCCCACGCGTGGGAAACGGTCAACAAAATCTTTCGCCGGCTGCACTCAGGTGGGCCCCAGGCCAGCACCGGTGTAAGAGAATACATAATGAGGAATTGAGGGGGGCAATGCTCATGGTGTCAGCAGTGTAAGGCCCTCTGGTGAGCGATTGGACCTGATAAGCCACGTCCAATCATCACACAGTAAACTCCCACAAACACAAATCATCACCCTATCTATAATCTGTTTTTTGTGATATTTGAATATTGGATCAGTGTTGGCTTAGACACAAAAAAGGGAACCCCCCCACAACCCTAACCCTAGCCCTAGCCCTTCAAATGATGCCATGGGATCGTCAAACATGGGACACAAAAAAGGGAACCCCCCCACAACCCTAACCCTAACCCTAGCCCTTCAAATAATGCCATGGGATCGTCAAACAGCGAGACGTAGCCTTGCCTTAACATCACAGCTGAAACACGGCGCCTCTGACAGTACAGCTCTCCCTCAGTGAGTCACTGAGGGTGTCAGCCTGGGTCCTGTGTTCAGTCTGGAGTGAACCTTGAACCTGTGACCTCCCCGGATCAATGTGGGAGTGCCACCCACTGAGATTGGCTAATTCAGAACCAATGAGCTTTGGGGCGGCACGGTGGCACAGTGGGTTAGCACTGCTGCTTCACAGCGCCAGGGTCCTGGGTTCGAATCCCTGGCTCGGGTCATGTGTCTGTGTGGAGTTTGCACATTCTCCTCGTGTCTGCGTGGGTTTCCTCCGGTTCTCTCCCACAGTTCAAAGATGTGCGGGTTAGGTTAATTGGCCATGCTAAGAAATTGCCCCTTAGTGTAGTGGGATGTGTAGGTTAGAGGGATTAGCAGGTAAAATGTGTAGGGATATGGGGGTAGGGCCTGGGTGGGATTGTGGTCGGTGCAGACTCTTACTGGGCCTCTTACTTAAGACTTACTTACTGGGCCTCTTAAGGGCCTCTTACTGCACTGTAGGGTTCTATGATTCTATGAACCTCCTGGTCTGTGCCACCCAGTAACACACCAACAACGTCTTCACCCCATTAGACTATGGTGAGCACTCACTAAACTGGGACCTCAAAGGATTCCAGTGGTTGCAATGACCCTTTGGTTGAATGAAGTGAATACTGATGGCCCAGAGGTTCAGTCACTATGTTTCTATCACAGGTTCCATTGCTACCGATGCTGGTTTAGCCAAAGTGACAGTGCGATAGAAAAAAAACAAGCGTTGACACCATTCTCCCGAAAAAGCCACACACCGCACATTCTGTTAGGTTTCAAACTGCGATGAGAGCCAATGGACAAATTAACTAAACACAATAATGGCCACTCAGCCAGTCGAGCCTGTTCTATCCCACGGTTAGATCTCAACTAATCTGTTTAGATCGGAGTTGAGGAGGAACTTATCCACTCAAAGGGTGGTGAATCTAAGGAATTCTCTGCCTCGTTGAGTATATTTAAGTCACGGGTTTCTGATAGTCAAGGGAATTAAGGGTTATGGGGAGAAAGCAGGAAAGTGGAACTGATCCACTTCAGATCAGCCATGATCTTATTGAATGGCGGGGCAGGCTCGAAGGGCTAGATGACCTACTTCTGCTCCTATTTCTTATGTTCTTATGCTCCGTAAGTGAAATAGGAAGAGAATTCCAGTCTGGATAGTGAGTGAGTTGTAGGAGAACCTCGAGGTGGTGGTGTTCCCAGATATCTGCTGCTCTTGTCCTTCTAAATGGTCATGGGTTTGGAAGGTGCTGCCTAAGGAACTTGGTGAGTTGCTGCAGTGCGTCTTGTAGATGGTACACGCGGCTGCCACTGTTCCTTGGTGAAGGAGGGTTTGAATGTTTCTGGAAGAGGTAGCAATCACGTGGGCTGTTTTATCCTGGATGGAGTATTGTTGGAGCTGTACCCTTCCAAACAAGTGGAGAAGATTCCTTCACACTCCTGATTTGTGTATTGTAGATAGTGGACACTATCAACTATTTTAAATGCCTCTCTTAGATTTTTGTATTCAAGAGAATGCAAGTCTATTCCATGCAACCTGATAGGGTCCACAGTATAGTTATTTCCTTCGAAAGCACTGAGGAAGGCTTGCCTCTGACAGCGTTGTGTTAACATCATGAGTAGAATCCCTCTATCGATCACCTTTGGAAAGATCTAATTTGTGACGTTCATGAGGACGGCACAGGGTTAGCATTGCAGCCTCACAGTGCCAGGGACCCAGGTTCAATTCCGGCCTTGGGTGACAGCCTATGTGGAGTTTGCATGTTCTTCCCGTGTCTGCGTGTGTTTATTCCAGCGCTGCGGTTTCCTCCCACAGGCCAAAGATAGAACTTTCCATAGACCCCTACTGCGCAGAAAGAGGCCCTTCAGCCCATCGAGCCTGCACCGAACACAATCCCACCCCAGGCCCTACCCCCACATATATTATACCCACTAATCCCCTCTAACCTACACATCCCTGGACACCAAGGGGCAATTTCTTAGCCAATCATCCTAACCCGCACATCTTTGGACTGTGGGAGGAAACCGGAGTACCCGGAGGAAACCCACGCAGACACGAGGAGAATGTGCAAACTCCACACAGACAGTGACCCGAGCCGGGAATCGAACCCTGGAGCTGTGAAGCAGCAGTGCTACCAAGGCGCCCATAATGTGCAGGTTGTGGGGATTAGCTATGGTAGATGTTTGTTAATACATGTGACAATAATAAATCAAATCATGACACAATAGGCGGGATTTTACAGCCTCGCTCAGGTGAAACCAGGAATTCCCACCAAGATTAACAGAGATTCCCATTGTCAGTTCCATGCCTGTGCCAATTCCATGGTGGGTGAGGTGGTGGTAAACTCATTGTTTCATCTCTACAAGCCAAGGACTATTTTGTAACAACTTTTTAAACCTATGTTGGTCTCCACTGTCATTTCTAATCTCTGTTAATGTATATTTATGTGTTTTATCATTTTCTTGTATTTAATAGTTAATAAGCTCACTCTACCTTTAACTCAAGAAAGCCTGATTAAACTAATTCCTTTTAAAACAGAAATATTGAGATTGAGAAAAGGGATTGTGAAGGAAGGGATCCCTCTATAAAATTAACCTTGTTGTGACCAACTCGCTGGGGTCTTTTAAAAGACTTTTGGATGAGTATATGGGATGTAATGGCATTGGGAGCAGTTACAAGTGGTGTACCTCAGGGATCTGTTTTGGGGCCACTGCTGTTTGTCATTTTTATAAATGATCTAGATGAGGGTGTAGAAGGATGGGTTAGTAAACTTGCTGATGACACCAAAGTTGGAGGAGTTGTAGACAGTGAGGATGGATGTTACAGTTTGCAGAGGGACATAGATAAGCTGCAGAGCTGGGCTCAGAGGTGGCAGATGGAGTTTAATACGGAAAAGTGTGAGGTGATTCACTTTGATAAGACTAACAGGGGTACAGAATATAGGGCTAATGGAAGGACTCTTAGTAGTGTTGATGAGCAGAGAGATCTCGGTGCACATGTGCATAGATCCCTGAAAGTTGGCACCCAGGTTGACAAGATTGTTAAGAAGGCGTACGGTGTGTTAGCTTTTATTGGTAGAGGGATTGAATTTTGGAGCCGTGAGGTCATGTTACAACTGTACAAAACTCTGGTGTGGCTGCACTTGGAGTATTGCGTACAGTTCTGTTCGCCGCATTATAAGAAAGATGTGGAGGCATTGGAAAGGGTGCAGAGGAGGTTTACCTGGATGTTGCCTGGTATGGTGGGAAGATCTTATGAGGAAAGGCTGAGGGACTTGAGGTTATTTTCATTGGAGAGAAGGTTACGAGGTGACCTGACTGAGGCATACAAGATGATCAGAGGATTGGATAGGGTGGACAGTGAGAGCCTTTTTCCTCGGTTGGTGATGGCTAACACGAGGGGACATAGCTTTAAATTAAGGGGTGGTAATTATAGGATGGATGTCAGAGGGAGGTTCTTTACTCAGAGGGTAGTAAGGGCGTGGAATGCCCTGCCTGCAGCAGTTGTGGACTCGCCAACTTTAAGGGCGTTCAAATGGTTAGTGGATAGGCATATGGATAACATTGGAATAGTTTAGGTTAGAGGGTCATTAGATTGGTTCCACTGGTCGGCACAACATCAAGGGCCGAAGGGCCTGTACTGCGCTGGAATGTTCTATGTTCTATGGCCTGGTAGGTATAGATGTGATCAGCGCAACTTGTGGGCTGAAGGGCCTGTTTGTGCTGTCGTGTTCTATGTTCTAATTTAGGGAGTTGAATAAAGATTGGGAGCCAGTTCACCCCAGATTCCCTTCTCTAAAGGAATCCTTTAGGGATTCCTAAAGGAATTCAGATTTCACCATCTGCCATGGTGGGATTTGAACCCCAATCCCCGGAACATCACTCAGGGTCTCCGGATTACTAGCCCAGCGACAATAACATCACATCCCTGCCTCCCCATCTTTCAGACGAGAGGTTAAATTGGGGCCCCTGCTCACAAACCAAATGATCATGTTCCGCTTAGCGGGAGCTTACTCTGGAACAGACGCTGTCCTCCAATCCAAATGGAGACAACTTCACCCGAAAAGGAACCAGTCTGTCACCTTTAATGAATACTTTGCTGCAGTTGTTATCTGCTTCAGGGCAACAATAGACTCATGGAGTCACAGGGTGGCACGGTAGCCCAGTGGTCAGCACTGCTGCTTCACAGCTCCAGGGTCCTGGGTTCGATTCCCGGCTCGGGTCACTGTCTGTGTGGAGTTCGCACATTCTCCTCGTGTCTGCGCGGGTTTCCTCCGGGTGCTCCAGTTTCCTCCCACAGTCCAAAGGTGCGCAGGTTAGGTTGATTGGCCAGGCTAAGAAATTGCCCCTTAGTGTCCAGGGATGTGTGGATTAGTGGGTATAATATGGGGGTAGGGCCTGGGTGGGATAGTGTTCGGTGTAGACTCGATGGGCTGAAGGGCCTCTTTCTGCACTGTAGGGTTTCTATGATAAATCCAGGTCCTGATCAAACTCACCCAGGGGTTTTCAAAGAAGTGGCTGATGAGATTGTTTGGTTTTAATTTCCAAAATTCCCTGGTTTCAGGGAAGATGATATTAAATTGGAAAATGTAACTCCGTTATTCCAAAGGAGGAGGAGACAGAAAGCAGGAAACTACAGGCCAGCTTAACGTTTGTCATAGGGAAAAGGTTAGAAGCCATTATTACTGTTACGGGGCACTCGGAAAATTTCAGAGCAATCAGGCAGAGTCAACATGGTTTTGTGAAAGGGGCAACTTACTGGAGTTCTTTGAGGAACGTACCTTGGATAAAGGGGAACCAGTGGATGTACTGTGATTAGATTTCCAGAAGGCATTCGGTAAAGTGCCGTTATTGGATGACACAAAGATAGGCAGGAAAGAGATTAAATAGACTGGGCCTGTACTCAAAGAACAAAGAACAACACAGGGAAACAGGCCCTTTGGCCCAACGAGCCCGCGCCGCCATTTTATTCTTTGGAGCTTAGAAGGCTGAGGGGGGGGGGGGGGCGGAATCTTATAGAGACTTACAAAATAATGAAGGGGATGGATAGGGTAGAGGTAGAGAGACTTTTCCCGCTTAGAAAGGAAAACAGAACTAGGGGGCACGGCCTCAAAATAAGGTGGGGGGGCAGTTTAGAATGGAGTTGAGGAGGAAGTTCTTCACTCAAAGGGTGGTGAATCTCTGGAATTCTCTGCCTGTTGAAGTGGTGGAGGCTGCCTCGCTAAATATATTTAAGTCACGGGTAGATAGGTTTCTGATAGACAGGGGAATTAAGGGTTATGGGGAGAAAGTGGAACTGATCCACTTCAGATCAGCCATGATCTTATTGAATGGCGGGGCTCGAAGGACTAGATGGCCTACTCCTGCTCCTGTTTCTTATGAAAGTAAATTGTTATAAGTAAGTTAAGAGAGTAGACAAAGAGCTGGAAAATGGAGTGTGGGAAAGTGGAAAATTGTTCATTTCGGCAGAAAAAGGTAAGTGTTTTATCTAAAAGGTGAGAGATTGCAGAGCTCCCAGATGGAGAGGGATCTCGAGGCCCTAGTGCATGAATCACAAAAGGTTAGTGTACAGGCAAGTAATTAGCAAAGCTAATGGAATATTATCATTTATTGTGAGGGGAACTGATTACAAAAGTAGGGAGGTTATACTTCAGTTATACGTGGATGAGATCACAGCTGATGAATTGTGTACAGCATCGCTCTCCCTAGTTAAGGAAAGATGTTGGGAGCAGTTCAGAGAAGGTTTGCTGGACTAATACCTGGAATGGGTGAGTTGCCTTCCAAGGCTGGAGAGGCTGGGCTTGTATCTGTTGGCGTTTAGAAGAGTAAGAGGCAACTTTATTGAAACATTCAAGATCCTGAAGAGGTAATGGCAGCGTAGATATGGAGAGATGTTTCCTCTTGTGGGACGGTCTAGAACTCGGGGTTGAAAATAAGTGGGTGGATACTTAAAATGGAGATGAGGTGAAATCCTTCTCACAGAGGGTGGTGAGTCTCTGGAACTCTCTCCCTGAGGAGACGGTGGAAGGAGGATCTTTGAGTATTGTTAAGGCAGAGGTGGATGGATTCTTGGTGAGCGAGGAGGTGAAAGGTTACAGGGTTGGACTGGTGCACGTTTGATGTGACTATCAGAACAGCCATGATCTTTTTAAATGGCACAGTAGGCTCAAGGGGCCAAATGGCCTGCTTTGTCCTTATTTAAATGTTGATATCGTCCTGCCATATTTTGTGAAAAAGGTCTTCTGGAGATTACATTTGACGGGAGCAGGTTAATAAAGGCACAAAACTACAAGGATAGAGGTTTAGGACCCGAAAACATGGCAAAGTTGGGCACGAGGTGAGTAGCACGGTCCGTGCCAGTTCCCCCTTTTTACCAAGGACCAAAACTGGCCACGATCGGGACTGTGCCCGTTTCGGGCGTGATGGCCATTCTTAAATGTATTTGCACGCGTTTAAATTGACTTAAGGGGCAGCACGTCCAACCTTACTGCTACTTTCCCCCCTTTACCATCCAGGGTTAGCCCGAAACACAAGCCCCATTAAAGTCCAACTTGGGCACTCCAGCTGGTGAGGGGGTCAGCGTCGAACACCCAACGGCTGTCTGCTTGAGAGCAGTCTGGGGAAAGTGCGGGGGGGGGGGGTCCACTGCCACTCTGCCTGAGATCGGTGGTGGGGGTGGATGGGGGGTGTGGGAGGGGGGTCCGCTGAGATCAGTGGCCCACATTCAGTCTGGGTGGCAGGCGGGTGGGGGGATAAGGGGGTCAGTAATGTTGTGGGGCAGTAGGGGCCAAGGGGGGGGTATTATCCAGCCCCAGAGCGACGTGGCAGGGAAGCAGCATTCTATGGTTTTTTTGCCCATGCCCAGTTGGAGGCGCTGATCGGAGCTGCAGTGTTTCGGGCGGGTTCAGCCCTGCCCACGGGCTTGTGCAGCGCGATTCGGACTGGCTGACATTTTTCGGGCAGGGTGCGTGTGGGGGTGCCTGAGAACATCGTCTAAACATCGGATCAGAAACGCTCCCAGTTTCAAGTCCGCCCAGCATAGAACATGGAACACTCCAGCACAAACAGGCCATTCGGCCCACAAGTTGCGCCGCATCATATCCCTACCTACCAGGCCTATCTGTAACTCCCATTCCCATTAAATCCCATGTACTCATCCAGAAGTCTTTTAAAAGACCCCAGCGAGTTCGCCTCTACCACCACCGACAGCAGCTGATTCCACTCACTCACCACCCTCTGAGTGAAAAACTCACCCCTGACATCTCCTCCGTACCTGCTCCCCAGCACCTTAAACCTGTGTCCTCTCATAGCGACCATTTCAGCCCTGGGAAATAGCCTCTGAGAATCCACCCTATCTATTCCTCTCAACGTTTTATAAACCTCTATCAGGTCGCCTCTCAACCTTCGTCTCTCCAGGGAGAAGAGTCCCAGCTCCCTCAACCTATCCTCATAAGGCATGCCTCCCAATCCAGGCAACATCCTTGTAAATCTCCTCTGCACCCTCTCAATAGCTTCCACATCCTTCCTGTAATGAGGTGACCAGAACTGCGCACAGTACTTCAAGTGGGGTTTGACAAGGGTCTTATAAAGTTGCAGCATTACCTCCCGACTCCTAAACTCAATCCCTCGATTAATGAAGGCCGGTACACCATACACCTGGTTGTTTAAGGCAGTGAAAGAAAGAGCCGTAAGGAAGGAGTTCTACAGGATGGAGCCAGGGTAACTGGGGGCAGGGTCAACAGTGGTGGAGAGATTAAAATTGGAGATGTTCAAGAGGCTGGAAATAAGTGAACGCAGGTCCCTGAAGAATGTGGGGCTGGAGGAGATTACAGGGATAGGGAGGGGGGGTCTGGTGGTCAGTGTGGGTGGTGAGTACAGAGAGGACTGGGGAGTGATACTTGCTTCAGGTTAAGACACGGACAGCAGATGTTTTGTATGTACCTCAGCTGTAAGGAGGGTAGATTGTGGGAGAACAGGGAATGGTGTGGGAATGGTCGAGCCGAGAGGTAATAAAGGCACAAGTGAGGGTTCCAGCAGCAGATGAACTGGGTCAGTTTAAACATTCACCCGCTCCAGCCCTGGCGCACAGTGGCAGCAGAGTCGACGATATATACGGCGCAGCGACTCACTGAGACTCCTTCAATAACACCTCCCAAACGTGCAACCTCTCCCACGTGGAAGAACAAGAGTAGCAGATGAATTGCGGATGACACCAAGATTGGGGGAAAGGCAAATTGTGCGGAGGGTGTGGAGAGTCTGCAGAAGGATCTAGATAGGCTGGGCGAATGGGCCAGGAAATGGCAAATGGAATTTAATGTTGGCAAGTGTGAGGTGGTCCACTTTGGTAGGAAGAATGGTAGGAAGGACTATTACTTACGGGGCGAAAAACTGCAGCAGGCGACGGTGCAGAGGGACCTTGGGGTCCTTGTGCATGAGTCGCAAAAACCCAGCTTGCAGGTGCAGCAGGTGGTCAGGAAGGCGAATGGGATGCTGGCCTTCATAGCGAGGGGGATTGAATATAAAAGTAGGGAGGTCTTGCTGCAGCTGTATCGGGCATTGGTGAGGGCGCAGCTGGAGTACTGTGTGCAGTTTTGGGCGCCGCATCTGCGCAAAGATAATTTGGCTTTGGAGGGAGTGCAGAGGAGGTTTACTAGGCTGATACCGGAGTTGAGGGGGTTGAGCTATGAGGAGAGGCTGAATGAACTAGGCTTGTACTCGTTGGAGTTTAGAAGAATGAGGGGAGATCTCATTGAGACGTATAAGATGATGAATGGGATGGATAGGATAGAGGTGGAGAGACTCTTCCCGCTCAAAAGACAGTAGGACTAGGGGGCACAGCCTCAAGATAAAGGGGGGGTGTTTTAGAACGGAGTTGAGGAGGAACTTCTTCACTCAAAGGGTGGTGAATCTCTGGAATTCTCTACCCGTTGAAGTGGTGGAGGCTGCCTCGCTAAATATTTTTAAGAAACGGGTTGATGGGTTTTTGATAAGCGAGGGGATTAAGGGTTATGGGGAGAGGGCGGGAATGTGGAACTGAGCCACGACAGATCAGCCATGATCTTATTGAATGGCGGGGCAGGCTCGATGGGCCAGATGGCCTACTCCTGCTCCTATTTCTTATGTTCTTATGTTCTTAGCAGACACACCACACCTTCAAGTTACACAGAATCCTAGAATCTCGGCAGTGCAGAAGGAGGCCATTCAGCCCAACATCAATTGCATCTAGATCCTATCCCCTACTTTGTAATTTTTGAGTTTTTTTAATTTATAAAGAGGTCTTTCAGATAGATTCTTCACTAAAAGTAGAGTCAAAAGGTATCGAGTTTAGGCAGGAGTGTAGATGTGAGGTCATGCTCAGATTAGCCATATTCTTATTGAATGGTGGAGTAGTCTCGAGGGGCCTCCTCCTGTCCCCAATTTGTATATCGCCATTCCTTCATTGTTGCAGGAACCACTCCTACCCAGCAGCACTGTGGGTGTACCAGCACCATATGGACTGCTGAGGATGAAGAACATCCCTCATTGCCACCTTCTCAAGGGGTAATTAGAGATGGGCAACGAATGCTGGTCCAGCCTGAAAAAAATCAGGGGCTAACTCGGGCAATATTGTGAAGGTCTCACTCATCCAAGAAGTTCTTCTCGAGGTGACTCTAAGGTTACGAGCAGATTGGATTTATCTCTAGTGCTGGGTAACTGGGAGGTCAGGTGTTTCTCACATATCAGTACAAAACTCTGGTGCGGCCGCACTTGGAGTATTGCGTACAGTTCTAGTCGCCGCATTATAAGAAAGGTGTGGAGGCATTGGAAAGGGTGCAGAGGAGGTTGCCTGGTATGGTGGGAAGGTCTTATGAGGAAAGGCTGAGGTTATTTTTGTTAGAGAGAAGAAGACTAAGAGGTGACTTAATTGAGGCATACAAGGTGATCAGAAGATTCGATAGGGTGGGAGCCTTTTACCTCGGATGGTGATGGCTAACACGAGGGGACATAGCTTTATATTGAGGGGTGGTAATTATAGGACGGATGTCAGAGGTAGGTTCTTTACTCCGAGGGTAGTAAGGCATGGAATGCCCTGCCTGCAGCAGTTGTTGAGGGGGTTGAGCTATGAGGAGAGGCTGAATAAACTAGGCTTGTACTCGTTAGAGTTTAGAAGATTGAGGGGAGATCTCATTGAGACGTATAAGATGATGAATGGGATGGATAGGATAGAGGTGGAGAGACTCTTCCCGCTCAGAAAGGACAGTAGGACTAGGGGGCACAGCCTCAAGATAAAGGGGGGGGCGTTTTAGAACAGAGTTGAGGAGGAACTTCTTCACTCAAAGGGTGGTGAATCTCTGGAATTCTCTGCCCGTTGAAGTGGTGGAGGCTGCCTCGCTAAATATTTTTAAGACGCGGGTTGATGGGTTTTTGATAAGAGAGGGGATTAAGGGTTATGGGGAGAAAGCGGGAAAGTGGAACTGAGCCACGACAGATCAGCCATGATCTTATTGAATGGCGGGGCAGGCTCGAGGGGCTAAATGGCCTACTCCTGCTCCTATTTCTTATGGTCTTATGTTATGTTGTGGACTCGCCAACTTTAAGGGCGTTCAAATGGTTAGTGCATAGGCATATGGATAAGATTGGAATAGTTTAGGTTAGAGGGTCATTAGATTGGTTCCACTGGTCGGCGCAACATCGAGGGCCGAAGGGCCTGTACTGTGCTGGAAAGATCTATGTTCTAGACTCCAAGTCCCTCCTCTGCACTATGTGATTCAGACAATTACCAGGGAGAGGGATGGAGTTGGTTTTTAGGGAATGGAGTTTGGGGTGAAAAATTGGAAACAATGGTTTCAGTCTTTAGCCGGGAGGAAATTTCTGCTCATCCACATACCGGGAGTCAGGATAACAGTCCGGCTGTTTAGCTCGAGTGAAGGAGTTGCGATAGAGGTGGTGGTGAGCCGGCTGCCATTGAAGATATTAAACCCCACCCGATATTTATCCACCCGAGGCTGTGAATGATTCCATGGCAGGATTTCCGAGAAGAACAGGCCTGGTATCCCGGATAAAATTTATCCCTTAACCACTAGCAGTGGTTTATCCGGTCATAATCACATTGCCTTTGTGGGAGCTTGCTGTGCACAAACTGACAGCTGTGTTTCCTCCATAACCACAGTGACAGCACTTCAGAAAGTACGTCACTGATTGTAAAGAGCTTTGAGAAATCCTGCGGTTCTGAAAGGCGCTATATAAATGTAAGTCTCACAGTGCCCACTTTCGCATCCACCACACATTAGCCGGGGACACACCTCGATACCCAGACAGCAGTCATTGGTTTTTGCAATCGCACTCACTGGGAGCCTGAGTGGGCGTCGGGACTGGAACTCACCCAGCAGCACGGTGCAGTCTGCCTGCATTCTCCCCGGTACACCGCCCCCGCCCGGGGTACATTCCAGTCACAGCCGGGCCAGCCCCGAGCAGCTGTTAATGGGGGTCATGTCGGAGTAAAGAGGAACAGACTCCGAATGTCCACAAACAGCTGATCCCCCAGATCACCGGGAGTGAGAGGGCCATGACCACCGTCAGCAACCCCCTCCCCTCATACACTATCCCCCACACACCCTCTCCCCTGACACACACCCCTCCCACACCCCACTCCCCTCATACACTATCCCCCCCCCACACACCCTCTCCCCTCACACAGCACCCCCCTCACACACCCCCCCTCACACACTACCCCCCCCCACACCCTCTCCCCGCATACACTACCCCCCCCACACCCTCTCCCCTCACACACTATCCCCCACACCCCCCTCTCCCCCCCCCACACCCTCTCCCCTGACACACACCCCTCCCACACCCCCCTCCCCGCATACACTATCCCCCCCCCCCACACACCCCTCCCCTCACACACACCCCCCCCCATACCCTCTCCCCTCACACAGCACCCCCCTCACACACCCCCCCTCACACACTATCCCCCCTCCACACCCTCTCCCCTCACACACACCCCTCCCCTCACACACACCCCTCCCACACCCCCTCCCCGCATACACTATCCCCCCCCCATACCCCCTCCCCGCATACACTATCCCCCCCCACACCCTCTCCCCTCACATAGCACCCCCCTCACACCCCTCCCCTCACACACTACCCCCCCCCCACACCCTCTCCCCTCACACACTATCCCCCCCCACACCCTCTCCCCACACACACTATCACCCCCCCACACCCTCTCCCCGCACACACTATCCCCCCCCACACCCTCTCCCCTCACACAGCACCCCCCTCACACACACCCCCTCACACACTATCCCCCCCACACCCTCTCCCCGCATAGACTATCCCCCCCACACCCTCTCCCCACACACACTATCACCCCCCCCATACCCCCTCCCCGCATACACTATCCCCCCCCACACCCTCTCCCCTCACACAGCACCCCCCTCACACACACCCCCTCACACACTATCCCCCCCCACACCCTCTCCCCGCATAGACTATCCCCCACACACCCTCTCCCCTCACACACTATCCCCCACACACCCTCTCCCCTCACACACTATCCCCCTCCACACCCTCTCCCCTCACACACTATCCCCCTCCACACCCTCTCCCCTCACACAGCACCCCCCTCACACACCCCCCCTCACACACTACACCCCCCACACCCTCTCCCCTCACACACTACCCCCCCCACACCCTCTCCCCTCACACAGCACCCCCCCTCACACACCCCCCTCACACATCCCTCCCCTCACACACTACCCCCCCCACACCCTCTCCCCTCACACAGCACCCCCCCTCACACACCCCCCCCACACATCCCTCCCCTCACACACTACCCCCCCCACACCCTCTCCCCTCACACAGCACCCCCCCTCACACACCCCCCCCACTCCCTCTCCCCTCACACACTACCCCCCCACATCCTCTCCCCTCACACTACCCCCCCACACCTCCCTCCCCTCATACACCACCCCCTTCACACCCCCCCCTCACACACACCCTCCCCTCACACCCCCTCCCCTCACACCCCCCTCCCCTCACACATCCCCTCCCTTCACACCCCCTCCCCTCACACACCCCCTCCCCTCACACACTACCCCTCCCACACCCCCCTCCCCTCATACACCACCCTCTTCACACCCCCCTCCCCTCACACACACCCTCCCCTCACACCCCCTCCCCTCACACATCCCCTCCCTTCACACATCCCCTCCCCTCACACACCCCTTCACACACACACCCTCCCCTCACACCCCCTCCGCTCACACACCCCTTCACACACCCCCTCCCCTCACATATACACCCCCTCCCCTCACACACCCCCTCTTCCTCTCGCGCACATCCCCCTCCTCTTGTGCGCAACTACCCTCCCCTCAGACACCCCCCTCCCCTCACACACACACACCCCCCTCCCCTTGCACATATCCCCACCCCCCCCCCCCCCACCCCCTCGCGCACATCCCCCATCCCACCCTCTCCTGGTGGCAAGTGCACAGAGACTGTGAGGCTCCAAACTCAACAGCAACAATTTACACCACACACACAGGCCACTGAACCCGATATTCATCTCATAAACCTCCCTTATTTGTCTAACTCCAGTTACACTTCGTCTAATACTTTCCCCTTCATGACCATCTCACTGCCTCTGCGTTATCTACCACAAACACGCGCTGCGGTAGCAAGTTCTATGTTCTAATTAGCCTCTGGGCAAGGAAATGTCTCCTAAATTCCTTATCGGGTTTAATGGTGACTAGTTTATATTTATGGCCATCAGTTCCTGGTCTCCAACCAGGAAACTCTGGGCTCAATCTTTGTGAATTGCCACCACAGGGCCTTGGAAGTGAGAGATATCCTTCCTCCAGCAGACAGCGGGACCCTGGGGCAGAATTCTCATAGTGATGGCCCCCTGGGGAAGATGGACCACCGGCTGCCTGGAGCTTCTCAGCCAATGAGAAGGCCAGCAGCTCACAACCTCAATAGCACCACCACTGGCGGTGGCCTTTACTGGAACTGCAGCTGTAGGTGAGGACGCCAGAACTTTGGAAAGGAAATTTGGCGTGTCAGCTATGACTCCCAGCAACTTTTACAGAAGTGCTGTAGAAAGCATTCTTTCTGGTTGTGTCACAGCTTGGTATGGGCTCCTACTCTGCCCAAGACTGCAACAAATTTCAAAGGGTTGTGAACATAAGAACATAAGAAATAGGAGCAGGAGCAGGCCATCTAGCCCTTCGAGCCTGCCCCGCCATTCAATAAGATCATGGCTGATCTGTTGTGGCTCAGTTCCACATTCCCGCCCTCTCCCCATAACCCTTAATCCCCTCGCTTATCAAAAACCCATCAACCCGCGTCTTAAGTATATTTAGCGAGGCAGCCTCCACCACTTCAATGGGCAGAGATTCACCACCCTTTGAGTGAAGAAGTTCCTCCTCAACTCCGTTCTAAACCACCCCCCCTTTATCTTGAGGCTGTGCCCCCTGGTCCTACTGTCTTTTTTGAGCGGGAAGAGTCTCTCCACCTCTATCCTATCCATCCCATTCATCATCTTATACATCTCTTAGATTTACAAGGATGTTGCCTGGACTGGGAGGCATGCCTTATGAAGATAGGTTGAGGGAGCTGGGACTCTTTTCCCTGGAGAGGCGAAGGTTGAGAGGCGACCTGATAGAAGTTTATAAAATGTTGAGAGGAATAGATAGGGTGGACTCTCAGAGGCTATTTCCCCGGGTTGAAATGGTCGCTACGAGAGGACACAGATTTAAGGTGCGGGGAGGGAAGTACAGAGGTGATGTTAGGGGTAAGTTTTTCACTCAGAGGGTAGTGAGTGATTGGAATCGGCTGCCGTCGTCGGTGGTGGAGGCGAACTCGCTGGGGTCTTTTAAAAGACTTCTGGATGAGTATATGGGGTTTAATGGGATTGGGGGTTATAGATAGGTCTATAGATTGGTGGGGTTGATGCGATCGGCGCAACTCGAGGGCCGAAGGGCCTGTTTGTGCTGTAATGTTCTATGTTCTATGTTCAATGAGATCTCCCCTCATTCTTCTAAACTCTAACGAGTACAAGCCTAGTTTATTCAGCCTCTCCTCATAGCTCAACCCCCTCAACTCCGGTATCAGCCTAGTAAACCTCCTCTGCACTCCCTCCAGGGCCAAAATATCCTTGTGTAAGTGCGGTGACCAAAACTGCACACAGTACTCCAGCTGCGGCCTCACCAGTGCCCTATACAGCTGTAGCAAGACCTCCCTACTTTTATATTCAATCCCCCTCGCTATGAAGGCCAGCATCCCATTCGCCTTCCTGACCACCTGCTGCACCTGCAGGCTGGGTTTTTGCGACTCATGCACAAGAATCCATCACGCAAACCAGCCTTCCAACCGTTGATTCTCTCTACACTTCCCATTGCCTCGGGGAAACAGCCGGCATAATCAAGGACCCCATGCACCCTGGACATTCTCTCTTCCACCTCCTTCTATGGGGAAAAAGATACAAAATTTGACGTTACATACCACTGACTCAAGAACAGCTTCTTCCCTGCTGCCATCAGACTTTTGAATGGACCTACCTTGCATTAAGTTGATCTTTCTCTACACCCTAGCGATGACTGTAACAATACATTTTGCACTCTCTCCTTTCCTTCTCTATGAACGGTATGCTTTGTCTGTATAGTGTGCAAGAAACAATACTTTTCATTGAATGTTAACACATGTGACAGTAATAAGTCAAATCAAATAGGGAAGAGTGAGACCATGGAGGGATTTGGAAACAAGGTGAGGAATTTATGATCAAGATGTTGTTTGACCGCTTGTGAGCAAAACATAAGAACATAAGAAATAGGAGCAGGAGTAGGCCATCTAGCCCTTCGTGACTGCCCCGCCATTCAATAAGATCATGGCTGATCTGTCGTGGCTCAGTTCCACATTCCCGCCCTCTCCCCATAACCCTTAATTCCCTTGCCTACCAAAAACCTATCTACCCGCGACTTAAATATATTTAGTGAGGCAGCCTCCACCACTTCAATGGGCAGAGAATTCCAGAGATTCACCACCCTTTGAGTGAAGAAGTTCCTCCTCAACTCCGATCTAAACTGCCCCCCCTTATTTTGAGGCTGTGCCCTCTAGTCCTGCTATCCTTTCTAAGCAGGAAGAATCTCTCTACCTCTACCCTATCCATCCCCTTCATTATCTTATACGTCTCTATAAGATCCCCCCTCAGCCTTCTAAACTCCAATGAGTACGGACCCAGTCTATTTAGTCTCTCTTCATAGTCCAACCCCCTCATCTCCGGTATCAGCCTAGCGAACCTCCTTGATAAGATGGTTAAGCAAACAGTACCTGATTCGATTGAAGACACAGACAGGCGAGTTTGAGTTTACGGAGGTTCGAATCTGGGTTGAATGTGAATGTGAATCAGGACTGGACCATCTCGAGGGCAACATGACAGCTCAGAGGCTATCTCTGTTGCTGTGCGGACACATGGATTTGGGCCTGTGTCCGTGGGAGTTTGCGCGTTCTCCCCGTGGTTGCGTGGGTTTTCTCCGGGTGCTCCGGTTTCCTCCCACATCCCAAAAATGTGCTTTTAGGCTGATTGATTGGGTAACAAATTGTCCCTATATTGGACCTCCCTGATCCTCACACATTAGGCGTAGACTAAAATCATGAATAGGTCACTGAGACAATGGGACGGCGGCGCGGGCTCGTTGCCGAAGGGCCTGTTTCCCGTGCTGTGTTGTTCTTTGTTCTTCTTTGTTCTTTGTATTTCTATTCACTCTGAAACAATGAACTTTGATATACATATATATATATAGTATTGGAAAAGTTGAGTCTAGGGGGGGAGAAAGTTGCGGAGAAGGCTTCAGCATCAGATGTGCTGAGGCTGGGGTCGGTACCTCCCAAGCCTGTGACCTCTACCAACCGGGAAGGGCAGCACGGGAACACCATCATCGCCTGCAAGTTCCAATCAAGTCAAGTTCACCTTCCTTACCACCCCTGAGCTCTGAGATCTGCAGTTTCTCACTGCCGCTGGTAGAACTCTTCCCTAACAGCACTTGGTCTGCAGGTAGAGTGTCACACAGCAGATAGCAGCCTAAGTACAGTGACACCCACACCCTGTGGAAGAATTTGAAGAATGTGCGTGGGTGTCTGAGCAAATCAGTGAAACATTGTGGGGAAAACCAAAGGGGAGATAATTGGGATTTTGAAAGGGTAAGGGAATTTACGGGATAGGTTTTTTTTCTGGGGGAAAGTACAGTAAGAGGTAAGATACCAGACCCAGCTACAGGGTTTCCAAGATGGCGGCCACTTTAGCAGCAATACAATAAAGAGACTTGCAGGCTTCTTTGGAGCCTTGTTGACCTCAGGCCTGACACCATTCCACATTCCACTCCAATTATTCAACGGAACACCTCAGCGAACGGAAGTTTTCTTTCAAATCAGTTTCCTCAAATCAAGTGAAAGCTTTTTCTCCGAGAGCAAAAGTGAAAGAGATAGCACCACTTCAACGGGCAGAGAATTCCAGAGATTCACCCACCCTCCGAGTGAAGAAGTTCCTCCTCAACTCCGATCTAAACTGCAACCCCCCCCCTCGCCTTATTTTGAGGCTGTGCCCCCTAGTGCTGTTTTCGAAGAACAACAAAAAGAACAAAGAACAACACAGCACGGGAAACAGACCCTTCGGCCCAACGAGCCCGCACCACCATCTTAACAAAGCATTTTCCTACACCTACCTTGACCCGTGTGTATGTGTACGGTACCCCCATTGGAAACCAGATTCAGGGGAGAATAGCGTAGGGACAATTCCCTTTCTAAGAGGGAAGAATCTCTCTACCTCTACCCTATCCATCCCCTTCATTATCTTATACATCTCTATAAGATCCCGTCTTATTAGACTTTCTATAAGACACGGGGAGAACGTGCAGACTCCGCACAGACAGTGATCCAAGCTGGTCTCTGGTGGTGTGAAACAGCAGTGCCTCCATTGCTGACCCACAGTTCCTACCCCTCAGCTCCAGCTGTTTCCTCTTCCTGTACTAAAATTCTCCCTCTTCCCTCTCTGACCTTCCTGAAATGCGAACTCTCATTGCTGCAATTTTAATCTCTTCACCGCCACGCTCCCCGTATCATTTCCCTCAACTTTCACCCGTAGATCATTAAACATAGAACATTACAGTGCAGTACAGGCCCTTCGGCCCTCGATGTTGGGCCAACCATGGGTGATGGATCCATCCAAATGATGGGTGTCCTGGTGAAACCCTATGTGCCGCGCTAACTCTTAACGGTTTGTGGGACAGAACTTCTTAATTCTCAAAAGTAACTTCCTCTGGAGCGGCCTACAATGTTGCTGGCATCAAAAGTGGATGTTTTTAACACTTTCGCAGGGCAGACTCAAGAAAGTCTCTTAACGTTGGTCTCAAAGATTTATTTTTCCCCACTCTCGTTCTGGACGAGGACTCCAAATTTGATACTGAGATCCCTCACTTTGTCACAACTGGTCCCCAGGGGAGGTCATCAAGTTCATTACCCTCTGACCTTCCGTGGGAACGGTCTTGGAACGCCACCCAATTTGTTAGGTTGCAGACGGGAATGTTCTGGTGAGGGTGGGGAGGGGTGGGGGGGGGGGGGGGGGGTAAACTGCCTCCTTTTCGTTATTCACTCATCACTCAGTCAGTCGCAGCAAGATGACTTCAGAAAGGATCCCCCTGCTCGTGGAGACTTTCCCAATCCCAACATATTCACATCCACAGAGGAATCGATTTAACAAGGTTTTCCTGTGTTAAATAAAAAGTGAGCTTATTAGCTATGAAATGTCAGGAAAGTAATAAAACATAACTACATACACACAAAATAGAAATGAGAGATGAATCCAAAATTAAGGTTAAAAAATATACAAATCCACCTTTGACCTTCCTGAGGAATCAATGGTAAAATGTTGTGGATATTTGAGATTTGTGACTCCAGCGATGCTGCCTTCAGCAGTTGAATAGTTGGTTTCAAGGTTCCAGGGCTTGCAGTTTAGTTATTTAGTTATTTTCCGTTGTGAATTTGATGACTTGGCTTCCTTCAGCAATCTGAAAGACAGTGAAACTTTTATTTTAACTGGCAAAGCAGGAGTGCTGTCTTTCCTTGCTTCTGCATCACACTTTCTGATGCATCCAGCACTCATCCACACACTAGGTTTTGCAGTTGGCTTTGTATCCCAGATCCTGCATATTCCTGGGAAGGGAAACCTTCAGCAGATGCCTGGGCATAATTTACAGGATATAATCCCTGTGGAGAGGGTAATCAGCTGCCATTATCTCCACAGGAGATGGCACTTTACGCTTTCATGGTTTCTTCCTTTGAAATATCTGTCTATCTGGGAAAGGGTGTGAAATTCTATTGCCATTCTTTCCATATCACCCACACAGGAAACCCTTGGACAGTCACTAAATTTTACATTCTCAGAGTTTGTATACCGTTTTGGCCTGTAAATCCATTTTGAAAAACATGTGTTTTATTTAAAAGTCCAATTTGGCCGCATATAATTGGGGTTTTGCTCCATCATCAAGGAGAAAATGATTGGAAAATTGAGAAAATGATTGGAAAATTGCAATCTGTTAATTGCTTTTACAGGACATTAGATTAACTGGATTGGATAGTTCAAGAGAGATGTTAGAAAACACTTCTACATGCGGAAAATGGGGGACACCTGGAACTTTCTCCCTCAAAGGTTCAATTGTTAGGTTCAGGTCTGAGATAGACACATTATTATAGAGAAGCAGTGTCAAGAGGTATGGGCCTAGGGGAGTTACACGGAGTTAGGCCACAGACCAGCCATGATCTTATTGAATGGCAGAGTGGGCTCACGGGATTGAATGGCCTACTCTTGTTCTTATGTTCCCGCTGGTCTCTTCTGCAAAGAATAGACATTCCGCACAGATCCCTCCTCCGAGAGGGTAGCTGTAGCTGGATGGTGCTGGTAAATGGGCCAAAGGGGCTACGAGGTTGTATTGGCCTCAAATCTCCCCCGCCCCAGGTCTGAATTCAAGTAAAGGCCAAAAGTTAACAACCTCACACATTCCTCAGGGAGATACTAGCCAATCATTCTGTTAGTGCTCCAGGATTGGTCAGCGTATTCCTGATTGGGGATTGGTCAGCCTGTTAATGCTTGAGGATTGGTCAGTATGTTAGTTTATTTTGATCATGGAATGGGCCCTTCACTGGCTGACCCAGAATCTATTGCCACTCGCTAATTACCCCTGAACTGAATGGCTTGCTAGGCCATTTCAGAAGGCATTTATAGTCAACCACATTGCTGTGGATCTGGAGTCACATGTAGGCCAGACCAGGTAAGGACAGCAGATTTCCTTCCCTAAAGGACATTAGTGAACCAGATGGATCTTTATAATAATGAACAATGGGTTTCGAGTCAACGTTTGACTTCTAATTCCAGATTACAAGGAGGGACGGTGGTTAGCACTGCTGCCTCACAGCGCCAGGGACCTGGGTTCAATTCCGGCCTTGGGTCACTGCCTGTGCGCAGTCTGCATGTTCTCCCTGTGTCTGTGTGGCTTTGATCTGGTTTCCTCCCACGCTCCAAAGATGTGCGGGTCAGGTTGACTATCCATGCTAAATTAACCCTAGTGTCAGGGGGATTAGCAGGGGAAATATGTGGGATTGCAGGGGTAGGGGCCTGTGTGGGATTGTGGTCGGTGCAGACTCGATGGGCTGAATGGCCTCTTTCTTCACTGAAGGGACTCTATGATTGATTTTTATTGGACCAAATTTCATCTGATTTGTCTGTAGTTTCTAGATCATAGAATCATAAAACCCTACAGTGCAGAAAGAGACCCTTCAGCCCATCGAGTCTGCAATGAACACAATCCCACCCAGGCTCTACCCCCCATATCCCTCCATATTATCCCCACTAATCCCTCTAACCTGTGCATCCCTGGACACTAAGGGGCAATTTCTTAGCACGGCCAATCTACCTAACCCGCACATCTTTGGACTGTGGGAGGAAACCCACGCAGACACGAGGAGAATGTGCAAACTTCACACAGGCAGTGACCCAAGCCAGGAATCGAACCCAGGACCCTAGAGCTGTGAAGCAGCAGTGCTAACCCACTGTGCTACCGTGCCGTTCATAGAGAAGGAAAGGAGAGGGTGCAGAATGTAGTGTTACAGTCATAGCTAGGGTGTAGAGAAAGGTCAACTTAATACGAGATAGGTCCATTCAAAAGTCTGACAGCAGCAGGGAAGAAGCTGTCCTTGGTATGTGACCTCGGACTATGTATCTTTTTTCTAACAGAAGGTGGAAGAGAGAATGTCTGGGGTGGGTGGGGTCCTTAATTATGCTGGCTGCTTTGCTGAGGCAGCAGGAAGTGTAGACAGAGTCAGTGGATGGGAGGCTGGTTTGCGTGACGGACTGGGTTTCATTCACCACACTTCGTAGTTCCTTGCAGTCTTGGGCAGAGCAGGAGCCCGTACCAAGCTGTGATACAACCAGAAAGAATGCTTCCTATGGTGCATCTGTAAAAGTTGGTGAGAATCGTAACTGACATGCCAGGACAAGTCCCCAGTGATCATTTCTGAAATGTTCCCCCACTGACGTTTAGCCCATCTCATTTCCAAGAACCAGGTCCAACAGGGGCTCTGACGGAGGGTCACCTAGACTCAAAACATTGGTTCTATTCTCTCTCCACAAATGCTGCCAGACCTGTATTTTTGTTTCAGATTTCAGCATCTACAGTATTTTGTTTTCGTTGGATTGAACACATACTGCTACAGGAAATTCTCCTGTACACAATTAGCCCCTCTCTGTCCTTTACACAGCAATTATCCCGGTTTACATTTGGGTAATCAAAGTCCCCCATTATAATTACTCTATAATATTTGCACCTCTCTGTAATTTCCCTGTAGATTTGTTCTGTTACATCTTTCTCACTGGTTAGCGTTCTATAGATTACACCGAGAAATGTAACTGCACCTATTTTTGTTCCTTAGCTCCAGTTAAATTGATTCTGTCCTTGGACCCTCTGGGTTCCATCTTCCAAAAGTTTAATCGAGAAAGGGAAAGTCATGGGAGGAGAGCTCCAAGCCGTGGTGTGCTCTTCATGCTCAATGTGGGAAGCTGGGGGCCAGTATGTGTGCAGGAAATATCTCCAGCTGCAGCTCCTGGAAGTCTGGGTCTCAAAGCTGGAACGACGGCTGGAGATACTTTGGAGCAACGCGAGGCGGACAGTATTGCGAATAGAATGTATAGAGAGGTGGTCACACCGCTGGCTCGGACTCCACAAGCAGGAAGGGAACGGGTGACTACCAAGGCACAGCAAGACGTCTGGGCAGGCAGTACAGGAATCTCCAGAAAAAACAGATACACCATTTTGGATACTGTTGAGGGAATGGCCTCTCGAGGGAAGTAGGAAGACTCTCGACATCAGGTTAAAGTCCAACAGATTTTTTGGGCTCTCACTCCGAAAGCTTGTTCTGCCAAATAAACCTGTTGGACTTTAACCTGGTGTTTTGAGGCTCCTTACCCCAGTCCAAAGCCGGCATCTCCACATCACGGCCCTCAGGAAAAAAAACAGCAGCAGCCAAATTTGTTGCGTCACAGTTGGTTCTGCTGCGGAGGGGAGGAGTAAAAAGTGTGGGAATGCAATGGTTACAGGGAATTTAAATGTAAGAGACAGGCGTTTCTGTGGCTGCAAACCAGACTCCAGGGTGTTGGGTTGCCTTCCTGTTCCTCGGGAGAAGGATGTCTCAGAACAGCTGCAGGACATTCTGGAAGGGGAGGGCGAACAGCCGATGATCGTGGTACACACTGGTACAAACGACATTAGTAAAAAAGGGATGAGCTCCTAAAAGCATAAGCTTAGGAAGCTCATTGAGAAATTGGCCCTCAGAATTAGTGATCTCAGGATTACTACTGATACCACGTGCTAGTTAAAGTAGAAATAGCAGGATAGATGGGATGAAATGAGGCTGATGAGATGGTGCGAGGAGGAGGATTTCAGATTCCTGGGACATTGGGACTGGTTCTTGGGGGGGGAGGTGGGACCAGTACAGAGAATCCTACAAAATTCTAACAGGACTAGGCAGGGTAGATGCAAGAAGGATGTTCCCAATGGTGGGGGTGTCCAGAACTAGGATCACAGTCTGAGGATACAGGGTAGATGGTTTAAGACAGGGATGAGGAGAAATTTCATTACCCAGAGAGTGGTCAGCCTCTAGAATTCGCTACCACAGAAAGCAGGTCAAAACACTGCATGTTTTTAAGAAGCAGTTAGATTGGAGCGAAAGGGGTCAATGATGTGTGTGATAGGCAGGAACAGGCTACTGGGTTAAACAATCAACATGATCGAGCAGTATTGAAGGGCCAAGAGGTTTCCTCCTCCTATTTTCTATGTTTCTTTGTGATATCCTCTTTCTCCACATCCAATTTTTTCCTAAATCAATACCCAAAGAACAAAGAACAAAAACAGCCCGGGAAACAGGCCCTTCGGCCCAACGAGCCCGCGCCGCCATTTTAACATTACCAGTCCCCCCTCCATCCATGACCCTTATCTATGATTATGGCAATCCACATTGAGGGAAACTAATTTAGGGACAATTTGTTAACACCAATCAGCCTAAGAGCACATCTTTGGGGTGTGGGAGGAAACCGGAGCGCCCGGAGGAAACCCACGCAAGCACGGGGAGAATGTGCAAACTCCCACAGACACTGGCCCAAATCCATGTGTCTGTACAGCAATCAGTGATAGTCACTGAGCTGTCGTGTTGCCCAGTATCTGGTCCAGTTTAAGCACACACTAACGACATGAAGTACTAGGCTAATCTCGAACATCCAAGAGCAGCCTCAGTACGACCCATCGCGTGTATGCCCCTCATTGGACACGAGGTGGACCAACTTAAAACCTGTGAATGAAAAGAGAAAAAACATTATTATCATACCATATCCATTTACATTACCAGGGACGCCCCAATGCTAATGACCCTTATTTAAAACAATCTCCTATATCCTCCCATCTCCAACCCGATCATGTGCCTGTCTAAGTTACTCTTAAACAACTCCAGCGTGCCTGCCTCCACCACCTTGCTTGGCAGAGCATTCCATACCCCCACTACCCTCTGTGTGAAAAACCTCTCTCTAATATCTGTGTTGTACCTCTCCCTCCTCACCCTAAGCCCGTGGCCCCTCGTACTGTGTGTCCCTAACATAGGAAATAGCTTACCGCTGTTTACTCTATCTATACCCTTCATAATCTTATATACCTCTATTAGATCCCCCCCTCAGTTGCCGTCTTTCAAGGGAAAACAGCTCCAATTTGCTCAATCTTTCCTCGTAACCCAGTCCTTCCATACCAGGCAACATCCTGGTAGACCTTCTCTGCACTTTCCTGTCTTTTCTGAACACGTTGTACCCAGGAATATCTAACCCTTGGTCCTGCCCTTCCTTAAGCCAGTTATCACCACAACATCCACAATGCAATCTGTGCCTATTTATCCATTCACAGACATGCACTGTAACCCAATTAATCAGGGTGTCATTTTGTTAGAGAGTGAGGATTGATCAATGCAGTAGAACCATACAGAAAGAAACCTTTCACTGCATTGTGTCTGTCACCAAAAATGAAACAAACCACTCGTTTTATATCCATTACTAGCACCTTATCCATAGCCTATTAAAATCTATCCATGGGATACGGGTATCACTGGCTGGCCAGCATTTATTGTAAAAAGTCTGACAACACCAGGTTTTAGTCCAACCTATTTATTTGATAGTATACTCACAAGCTTTCGGGGTTAGTCCCTTCGTCAGGTGAATGGAGAGTTCTGGCCTCAGACAGAGCATATAAAGTGTAGACAGTTTAGAGATTACTGATTAGAAGCGAATCTAATCAGTATTCTAATCAGTAATCTCTAAACTGTCTGTGCTTTATATGCTCTGTCTGAGGCCAGAACTCTCCATTCACCTGACGAAGGGGCTAACCCCGAAAGCTTGTGAATATATTATCAAATAAATAGGTTGGACTAAAACCTGGTGTTGTCAGACTTTTTACTGTGTTTACGCCAGTCCAACGCCGGCATACCCACATCAGCATTTATTGCCCATCCTTAATTGCCCTTGAACTGAGTGGCTTATTAGATCATTTCAGAGGGCAGTAAAGAGTCAACCCCAATCCTCCTTGTTACTTCCTCAAACAATACTATTAAGTTCGTAAAACATAATCTTCCCCTATATGCTGATTATCTCTGATCAATCTGTACCTTTCTAACCGATAGTTTATTCTGTCTTTCAGAATTGTTTCCAAATAGTTTGCCTGAAGTCAGGCTGGCCAGCTTAAAGGTTTCTGCCCCATCCCTGAACCCTTATTAAATGATGAGACAATGTCCACATACTTCTTGGACCTCACCTGTATCCAGTGAGAAGTGGGCAATGATCCTCAGAAACTAGTCCTAGTCCGCAATGTCCACATCCTTTGAATGAATTAAAAAAAACTCTAGCAAACAACCAATCCTCAAACATAACCCTTAGGGCTTGTTGGTTTGGGTTATAAGAAGAAACTGGATAGACTGGGACTTTTTTCTCTGGAGTGTAGGAGGCTGAGGGGTGACCTTATAGAAGTCTATAAAATAATGAGGGACACAGACCAGCTAGATAGTCAGTACATAAACATAATAAGAACATAAGAACATAAGAAATAGGAGCAGGAGTAGGCCAACTAGTCACTTGAGCCTGCCCCGCCATTCAATAAGATCATGTCTGATCTGTCGTGGCTCAGTTCCACATTCCCGCCCTCTCCCCATAACCCTTAATCCCCTCTCTTATCAAAAACCACATCTTTTAGGGGAGTCTAAAACTAGAGGGCATAGATTTAAGGTGAGTGGGGAAAGATACAAAAGTGTCCAGAGGGGCAAATTTTTCATACAGAGGGTGATGAGTGTCTGGAACAAGCTGCCAGAGGTAGTAGTAGAGGTGGGTACAATTTTGTCTTTTAAAAAGCATTTAGACAGTTACATGGTGGGTATAGAGGGATATGGGCCAAAGGCGGGCAATTGGGATTAGCTTAGGGTGGTGTAGACAATTTGGACCAAAGGGCCTGTTTCCATGTTGTAATCCTCTATGACTGTATAACCCACTGATGTATCCTCAGTTATTTCCTCCTTGGCTTCCTTTAATAGCCCGGGATACACTCCATCTGGCTCTGGTGGTTTATCCACTTTTAAGTATTCCCTCTCTTTGTCTGCTTTTTGAATCTAATATTTCACACTCCTCTTTAGTTAGACTGTCTGCATCGTCCCTGTCCTTAGTGAAGATAGAGGCAGTGTACTCATTTGAGAACACTGCCCACACCTTCCGCATCAGTTTGATGATTGGCCACTGTGTTAGAGTTTGAGGATTGGTCATTTGTTCGAGACTTTTTATTTATTCTAGGGATGTAGCTGATGAAACCAACATTTATTGTACATCCCTAATTGCCCATGAGAATGTGAACTGTCGTCTTTAACTATTGCAGTCCATATGGTACACACAGAGTGCTGTTATATTTCCAACTCAGGATAGTGAGTGATTTGGAGGGGGAATTTCCAGGTGGTGGTGTTCCCATCTGTGTGCTGCCCTTGTCCTTAATTGGTAGCGATTGTGAGTTTGGAAGATGCTGTCTAAGGAAGCTTGACAGGTTCCTGCTGTATATATTGTAGATGGTACACACTGCTACTATTGTGCATTGGTGGTGGAGGGAATGAATATTTGGGCATCGGGTGATAATCAATCAAACTGCTTTGTCCTGGATGGTATTGAGCTTCTTGAGTGTTGTTGGAGCTGCACCCATCCAGGCAAATGGGGAGTATTCCTTCACACTCCTGACTTGTACCTTGTAGATGGTAGGCAGGGCTTTAGGTAGTCAGGAGGTGAGTTACTCTCGGCGGGACTCCTAGCTTTTGACCTGCTGTGGTAGCTACAGTATTTATATGGCCAGTTCAGTTTCTGGTCAATGGTAACTCCCAATATAATTGGGATTGAATACAAAAGTAGGGAGGTCTTGCTGCAGCTGTATAGGGCATTGGTGAGGCCGCAGCTGGAGTACTGTGTGCAGTTTTGGGCGCTGCACTTACGCAAGGATATTTTGGCCTTGGAGGGAGTGCAGAGGAAGTTTACTAGGCTGATGCCGGAGTTGAGGGGGCTGAGCTATGAGGAGAGGCTGAATAAACTAGGCTTGTACTCATTAGAGTTTAGAAGAATGAGGGGAGATCTCATTGAGACGTATAAGATGATGAATGGGATGACTAGGATAGAGATGGAGAGACTCTTCCCGTAGGACTAGGGGGCACAGCCTCAAGATAAAGGGGGGGCGGTTTAGAATGGAGTTGAGGAGGAACTTCTTCACTCAAAGGGTGGTGAATCTCTGGAATTCTCTGCCCGTTGAAGTGGTGGAGGCTACCTCGCTAAATATTTTTAAGACGTGGGTTGATGGGTTTTTGATAAGAGAGGGGATTAAGGGTTATGGGGAGAGGGCGGGAATGTGGAACTGAGCCACAACAGATCAGCCATGATCTTATTGGATGGCGGGGCAGGCTCAAAGGGCTGGATGGCCTACTCCTGCTCCTATTTCTTATGTTCTTATGTTCAATAGTGGGCGATTCAACGATGGTAATGCCAGTGAATGTCAGATGGTTAGATCCTGTCTTGTTGGAGATGTTCATTGCCTGGCACTTGTGTGGTGTGTGAATGTTACTTGCCACTTGTCAGCCCAAGCTTGGATATTGTCCATGTCCTGCTATATTTGGATTTGGACAGCTTCAGTATCTGAGGAGCCGTGAATGGTGCTGAACATTGTGCAATCATCAGCGAACATCCCCAATTCTGACCTTATGATGGAGGGAAGGTCTTTGATGATGAAGCTGAAGATTGTTGGGTCTAGGACATTACAAACAAAGAACAAAATCAGCCCGGGAACAGGCCCTTCGGCCCAACGAGCCCGCGCCGCCATCTCAACACCACCAGTCCCCCCCTCTCCCCCCACGACCCCTGTCTAATGTTTTATGGCCATCCAGATTGAGGGAAACTGATTTAGGGACAATTTATTCCTGCCAATCAGCCTAAGAGCACATCTTTGGGGTGTGGGAGGAAACCGGAGCACCCGAGAAAACCCACGCAAGCACGGGGAGAATGCGCAAACTCCCACAGACACCGGCCCAAATCCAAGTGTCTGCACAGCAATCAGCGATAGTCACTGAGCTGTCGTGTTGCCCAGTATCTTGTCCAGTTTAGGCACACACTAACGACGTGAAGCACTAGGCCAATCTTGAGCAGCCCCAGTACGACCCTCGTTGGACACGAGGTGGACCGACTTAAAACCTGTGAATGAAAAGAGAAAAAACATTATTATCATACTATACCCATTTACATTACCAGGGACGCCCCAATGCTAATGACCCTTATTTAAAACAATCTCCTATATCCACCCGTCTCCAACTCACTCATGTGCCTGTCTAAGTTAAAGGACTCTAGTGTGTTTGCCTCCACCATTACCCTGAGGAACTCCTGCAGTGATGTCCTGGAGCTCCAATCCTTTGTGCCTTTGTATGACTCCGACCAGCCGGGAGATTTCCCCCTGATTCCCATTGGCTTATTTTGCTAGGCCTCCTTGAAGTCACACGTGGTCGAACGCTGCCTTGATGTCAAGGGATGTCACTGTCACCCCCACCTCCGGAGTTCAGTTCTTTTGTCCACGTTTGAACCAAGCCTGTAACGAGGTCAGGAGCTGAGTGACCCTCGTGGAACCCAAACAGAACAGGTTATTGTTAAGTGCTGCTTGGTAGCGCTGCTGACAACATTATCCAACACTTAACTGAATGAGGGCGGACTAATGGGGCAGTAACTGATCTGCTTTTCGTGGACAAGATATACCTAGGCAGTTTTCCAGTTTGTTGGGTCTATGTCTATATTTCGTCTCTGTTGCAGAACGAACAATAAATTTCAGAACAAATACTTAAGGGGATAAATTTTACAGTGCTATAGGTAATAGCTGAGAGAAGTTTGGCAAAGTGCTGCCTCAGGCACGATGGGTCTATGAATGTTCTTTTCTCTGCTTATATGGAACAAAATGATTCTGCACTTTCCCATCTGACTGATTCTTCCCTGCTTTCAGTGAGCTGCCAGTGCTGATCTCTCGGATGCAGAAGAATGGCGATCAAGTGGAGAAAGATATTCTGGACACTGAGGATAAACTGCGAGCTGTGAGTAGGATTTCTTCCCCTGAAAATCCCAAAGGCAGCACAAGGTTTAGCGCTGCTGTCCCACAGCGCCAGGGAGCCGGGTTCGATTGCGGCCTTGGGTGACTGCGTGGTCCGTGTGTTCTCCCTGTGCCTGAGTGAGTTTCCTCCCGCACTCCAAAGATGGAGAGATTAGGTGGATTAGCCATGGTGTATTGCATACAGTTCTGGTCGCCGCATTATAAGAAAGATGTGGAGGCATTGGAAAGGGTGCAGAGGAGGTTTACCAGGATGTTGCCTGGTATGGTGGGAAGGTCTTATGAGGAAAGGCTGAGGGACTTGAGGTTATTTTCGTTAGAGAGAAGAAGGTTACGAGGTGACCTAATTGAGGCATACAAGATGATCAGAGGGTTAGATAGGGTGGACAGCGAGAACCTTTTTCCTCGGATGGTGATGGCTAACACGAGGGGACATAGCTTTAAATTAAGGGGTGGTAATTATAGGATGGATGTCATAAGAACATAAGAAATAGGAGCAGGTGTAGGCCATCTAGCCCTTCGAGCCTGCCCCGCCATTCAATAAGATCATGGCTGATCTGTCGTGTCTCAGTTCCACCTTCCCGTCCTCTCCCCATAACCCTTAATCCCCTCTCTTATCAAAAACCCATCAACCCGCGTCTTAAAAATATTTAGCGAGGCAGCCTCCACCACTTCAACGGGCAGAGAATTCCCGAGATTCACCACCCTTTGAGTGAGGAAGTTCCTCCTCAACTCCGTTCTAAACGGAGGTACGTATGTAGGTGTCAGAGGTAGGTTCTTTACTCAGAGGGTAGTAAGGGCGTGGAATGCCCTGCCTGCAACAGTTGTGGACTCGCCAACTTTAAGGGCGTTCAAATGGTCAGTGGATAGGCATATGGATAACATTGGAATAGTTTTGGTTAGAGGGTCATTAGATTGGTTCCACTGGTTGGCGCAACACCGAGGGCCGAAGGGCCTGTACTGGTGCTGGAATGTTCTCTATTCTATGGGAAATGTGTGGTTGCAGGGATAAGGTGGGGGAGAGCCTGGGTATGATATTCTGTCAGAGAGCCAGTATAGGGTTGATGTGCTGAATGGCCTCTTCTGCTCTGTGCAACAATAATGTAGGACCTGGTCCAAGTTGACAAATGTGTGAGGGATCATGAGGTTAAGGAATGGTCAGATGAAAGAAAGCAATTTATTTATATACCTTAATGCACTTCTTGGTTTTTACTTTGATCTTTACAGTGTTTTTGAAATGTATTTTCAGTTGCAATGTTAGGATGAACAGCAGCCTGTTTGCACAGAGCAAGCTCCCACTGTTAATAATAAAACAACAAGTCAGATTTAGAACATAGAACCCTACAGTGCAGAAACAGGCCCTTCGAGTCTGCACCGAACACAATCCCACCCAGACCCTATCCCCATACATTTTACCTGCTAATCCCTCTAACCTACACATCCCAGAATACTAAGGGGCAATTTTAGCATAGCCAATGAACCTAACCCGCACATCTTTGGACTGTGGGAGGAAACCGGAGCACCCGGAGAAAACCCACGCAGACACGAGGAGAATGTGCAAACTCCACACAGGCAGTGACCCGAGCCGGGAATCGAACCCAGGACCCTGGAGCTGTGAAGAAGCAGTGCTAACCACTGTGCTACCGTGCCGCCCTCATTTAACCCTCATTTAATGAGGGTTAATTCCCCAGGACACCAGGAGAACTCCCCTGTTGTTGCCAAGGAGTTATTTTACATTGGGGTGGCACAATGGTTAGCCCTGCTGTCTCACAGTGCCAGGGATCTGGGCTCGATTTCCTCTCAGTCCACAGATGTGCGGGTTAGGTGGATTGGCCATGCTAAATTAACCCCCCTCCATTGTCCCAAGATGTATAGGTTCGATGGATGGTAAAGGTGTGGGCTTACGGAAATAAGGTGGGAGAGAGAGTCTGGGTAAGATACTCTTGATGTGGAGATGCCGGCGTTGGACTGGGGTAAAACACAGGAAGAAGTCTCACAGCAACGGGTTAAAGTCCAACAGGTTTATTTGATGGTAAACACACAAGCTTTCGGGGTTTCCCCTTTGTCAGGGGAGTGGAGAATTCTGGTCTCAAACAGGGCATAAAACTGCACACACAGTTTACAGATTATTGATTAGAATGCAAGTCTTTACAGCTAACCTGCTATTCAAGTCTTAAAGATGCAGACAATGTGAGTGGAGATAGCATTAGGTTAAAGAGATGTGTATTGTCTCCAGACAGTACAGTAAGTGAGGTTTTGCAAACCCAGGCAAGTTATGGGGGTTACAGATAGTAAGGAAAGGGCAAATCATGAAAGGTGGTGGGTTTACTATCAAACAAACCTATTGGACATTAACCTGGTGTTGTGAGACTTCTTACTAAGATACTCTGCCAAAGAGTAGTGCAGCCAAATGGCCTCTTCTGCGCTGTGGGGGTTCTATGAATCTCTAATTCCCTGAGTGGGCTGACAGGGGTGAGAAGTGAACAGGATGTGGTGCAAGTTAGGACACAGGCAGCAAAGTATAAGTTTATGGAGCATAAAGCATAGAAAGCTGATCATCAGGGTGTTGCAATAGTCTGGTCTAGATGTCAGGGACACGTGGGTGAAGCTTTTAGCAGCAAATGAGTTGAGGTAGGTGTGAAATGAGACTGCGTTGAGGAGGTGAAGAAGGGTGGTCTTAATTCCTGTGCAGTTAGTCATTGGCGCAGGGTCAGATATACCACCAAGATCACAAACCGTGGTTCAGCCTCACACTGCGAGGAAGAGATTGGGGAAGGCGTGGAATTTGGAGAACAGACCCAGGATAGAACTGGAGGAAATTTCTGACATCCTGGATGGTGGGTAAGCAGTCTGATAATTCAGCAGCAGTGTGGAACTGTCTGTGTGGAGTTCGCACATTCTCCCCGTGTCTGCGTGGGTTTCCTCCGGGCGCTCCGGTTTCCTCCCACAGTCCAAAGATGTGCGGGTTAGGTGGATCGGCCGTGCTAAGAAATTGCCCCTTAGTGTCCAGGGATGCGTCGGTTAGAGGGATTAGTGGGTAAATGTGTAGGGATATAGAACATAGAACAGTGGGTATAATATGTAGGGATATGGGGGTAGGGCCTGGGTGGGGTTGTATTCGGTGCAGACTCGATGGGCCTCTTTCTGCACCGTGGGGTTTCTATGATTTCAGTGGAGCGGTGACAAGAGGTGGGGGGTGACATAGGGCCTGGTGTGGTCGGCGTACTAACATTGTGCCACAGGGCAGTATGTAGATGAGAGATGGAGGGGGGGGGGGAGTGGGGGAGGGTGAATGACAGACAATTGGGCAACACCAGAGGTTCTGACACAGGAATCGGAAGAGAGAGACCATTGCAGGGGATGGCTATGATTAGGTAGAGAGATACTTACAACCTGGTAGAATTGACACAGAAACTCGAGAAAGGAATATTTTTTGATAGAAAGTGCACGCAGACGTAGTTTTCCATATTGTAGACATGACCCTTTCCTCTTGATTCATTTCAGGACAGACTAAACTATCAGAACAAACATCCGTTCAAATATGAGACAGCAAACAATGAGAATTTGACTCGTTCGGAGGTTCTGCTTAAGGACCTTTTCCTGGATGCGGACAAGGCAAAGAAGCTGAAACACCCGCAGGCGACTGAGATCGAAACTGAGTGAGTCGACACTGGAGGCCGGGGGTTACTAGCCTGGAGAGTGTGGGGTTCAAACCCCACTCGGGGAATAAGAGAACTTTAATTCTAGAAACTCTGGAAGTACTGTCAGTAAAAATGAAGTTGTTTGATTGCTCGATTGGTTGACAAGTGTCTTTTGGAGATGGGAACCAGGGGTCTGTACCCAGTCGGGGATTTTGTGTGTCTCGGGTCCTAAACCATTATGGTTGACTCTTACCCGAAGTGACCTTTAAACCCAGGGATTGGGAAATTTCGCCACCAGCTAGCCCAACATCTCGAGAATGAATGGACTCCATTCAGACACTGGCACCTCGGTTAGCATTGCTGCCTCCTAGCGCCAGGGACCTGGGTTCAATTCCGACCTCGGGTCACCGTCTGCGTGAAGTTTTGATGCGGAGACGCTGGCGTTGGACTGGGGTAAACACAGTAAGAAGTCTGGCAACACCAGGTTTAAGTCCGACCGATTTATTTGATAGTAAACTCACAAACTTTCAATGTTCCACTCACCTGATGAAGAGGAGAACCTCAAAAGCTTGTGAGTTTACTATCAAATAAATCGGTTGGACTTAAACCTGGTGTTGCCAGGCTTCTTACTGTGTGGAGTTTGCACATTCTCCCCGTGTCTGCGTGGGTTTTCCTCCGGGTGCTCCGGTTTCCTCCCACACTCCAAAGATGTGCGGGTTAGTTGAATTGGCCATGCTAACTTGACGCTAGTGTCAGGGTGCTTAGCAGAGGAAATATATAGGGATACAGGGATAGGGCCTGGGTGAGATTAATGAGTTGTAGACAGGGATTGACCAAGGGGCCCAGACGATTTATATATAGAATAAAGGATGTCAGGGAGCGAGATGCAAGCTGTGCTTTACATAGAATAACAAATGCACAGGAGTGATGGACCTTGGATGGCGTGTATTTGGAATGTTAGATACTGGGCAGTGAGTTACAGGCTAGGATCTAATCATGGAGTTCCTATCTGGAATAACTCAGGAGTGAGATCCATGTCGATGGGCTGAAGGATTTATTTGGATTCAGGAGGGAGAGTGCAATCACTGAGCCACTGCTGACAACTAAAATCAGGATTGAAATCAGGGGCAGCACGGTAGCACAGTGGGTTAGCACTGCTGCTTCACAGCTCCAGGGACCTGGGTTCGATTCCCAGCTCGGGTCACTGTCTGTGTGGAGTTTGCACATTCTCCTCGTGTCTGCGTGGGTTTCCTCCGGGTGCTCCGGTTCCCTCCCACAGCCCAAAGATGTGCGGGTTAGGGTGATTGGCCGTGCTAAGAAACTGCCCCTTACTGTCCAGGGATGCGTGGGTTAGAGGGATTAGTGGGTATAATATGCAGGGATATAGAACATAACAGCGCAGTACAGGCCCTTCAGCCCTCGATGTTGCGCCGACCAGTGGAACCAATCTAATGACCCTCTAACCTAAACTATTCCAATGTTATCCATATGCCTATCCACTGACCATTTGAACACCCTTAAAGTTGGCGAGTCCACAACTGCTGCAGGCAGGGCATTCCATGCCCTTACTACCCTCTGAGTAAAGAACCTACCTCTGACCTCCATCCTATAATTACCACCCCTTAATTATTAATTAATATGGGGGGGTAGGGCCTGGGTGGGATTGTGTTCGGTGCAGACTCGATGGGTCGAAGGGCCTCTTTCTATGACTCATTGTTCAAATCAGGAAGATTCATTGCAAGGTTCATCAGTAAGACCGTGTCGCCATTTTTAACACATTTATTGTTTGTTTCTGTTTAGTGTGAAGAGAATGCATGAACGCTGGGTGCAACAGTGCTCAGCTTATCGAGACCTCTACGAGAAGCTTGAAATCCCCAAGGTGGAGAATTCTGTGGATTGGCCTGACATCCTGAGACAGAAGCAGGTACAGTTCCCATTCTCCAGTAACCCCCTCATTGGGAGGTCGCGGTACACAGCTGCAGGCAGCTTGGATCGATTTTAGAACATAGAACACAGAAAAACTACAGCGCAAACAGGCCCTTCGGCCCACAAGTTGCCCCGATCATATCCCTACCTACCAGGCCTAGCTATAACCCTCAATCCCATTAAATCCCATGTACTCATCCAGAAGTCTTTTAAAAGACCCCAGCAAGTTTGCCTCTACCACCACCGATGACGGCAGCCTCACTCACCACCCTCTGAGTGAAAAACTTACCCCTAACATCTCCTCTGGACCTGCTCCCCAGCATCTTAAACCTGTGTCCTCTCGTAGCGACCATTTCAGCCCTGGGAAATAGCCTCTGAGAATCCACCCTATCTATTCCTCTCAACACCTTATAAACCTCTATCAGGTCGCCTCTCAACCTTCGTCTCTCCAGGGAGAAGAGACCATGGCCATGTCTCCTAAAGTGCACCATGACATGACAGCTCAGAGGCTATCTCTGTTGCTGTGCGGACAGAGCAACACAACAGCTCAGTGACTATCACTGTTTGCTGTGCAGATACATGGATTTGGGCCTGTGTCCGTGGGAGTTTGCGCGTTCTCCCCATGGTTGCGTGGGTTTTCTCCGGGTGCTCCGGTTTCCTCCCACATCCCAAAAGTGTGCTTTTAGGCTGATTGATTGGGTAACAAATTGTCCCTATATTGGACCTCCCTGATCCTCGCACATTAGGCGTAGACTAAAATCATGAATAGGTCACTGAGACAATGGGACGGCGGCGCGGGCTCGTTGGGCCGAAGGGCCTGTTTCCCGTGCTGTTTTGTTCTTTGCACCAATTCCAATTTACCCATTTCCCCCTGTGTCTACTGATATACAGTGGCTTCCAATCCAATATCTCAATCCCCTTTTTCAAATCCATCCCCGGCCTCACTCTGCCCCCATCAGTGTAACCTCCTCCTGCCTTAAAACCTTCAGAGATTGCTGCAAGTTCCTCCAATTCTGGCCTTTCGCAGATCTTCAGAATCCGTCGCTCCATTCATGGCTGTCCCCTCAGCTAAGGCTAGTTCCTCCCTTCTCCACTCTACCTCTCTCTCTGTGTTTAAGTCAATCCCTCAAGTCTACCACCAAACCTTTTTACTCAATCTCCCCGAACAACTCTTAAAATGAAAACAGAAAATGTTGGAAATACTCGGCAAGTTTAACAGCATCTATGGAGAGAGAAAAACAGAGGTGATTGCTTCAGTCCTGCCAGCGTTGGGCGGATGGGACAGGGAAATTTGGAAACTGGACAATTTTGGTTGTTCTCCAGACTTTCCAGCCCTGCCTGAGGCGATGTCTACTGTGGACAAGACTGGAAAATCCCACCAAACCTTCTTGAGAACTGAGGAAAATTTTTGAATAAATATATAAATATATTCATGAGTGGGTTGGAGATGGGTGGATATAGGAGATTGTTTTAAATAAGGTTCATTAGCATTGGGGCGTCCCTGGT
Source organism: Prionace glauca (assembly GCA_037974335.1). NCBI lineage: Eukaryota > Metazoa > Chordata > Chondrichthyes > Carcharhiniformes > Carcharhinidae > Prionace > Prionace glauca. The sequence continues at coordinate 52,703,324 of CM075741.1, read as the reverse complement.
AATGTAAATGGATATGGTATGAGAATAATGTTTTTCTGTTTTAATTCACAGGTTTTAAGTTGGTCCACCTTATTGTCCAACGAGGGGCATACACGCGATGGGTCTTACTTGGGCTGCTCTTGAATGTTCGAGAGTGGCCTAGTACTTCATGTCGTTAGTGTGTGCCTAAACTGGACCAGATACTGGGCAACACAACAGCTCAGTGACTATCACTGTTTGCTGTGCAGATACATGGATTTGGGCCGGTGTCTGTGGGAGTTTGCGCATTCTCCCCGTGCTTGCGTGGGTTTTCTCCGGGTGCTCCGGTTTCCTCCCACACCCCAAAGATGTGCTGTTAGGCTGATTGGAGGTAATAAATTGTCCCTAAATTAGGGTAGTTTGCCATAAAACAATAGATAAGGGTCATGGGTGGAGGGGGGGACTGGTAATGTTAAAATGGCGGCGCGGGCTCGTTGGGCCAAAGGGCCTGTTTCCCGGGCTGCTTTTGTTCTTTTGTAGATCACGTGGCCTCTGGTGCGGAGAAAATTTACACACTATTTATCTTTGGATTTATGGGAATTATTTCACTTTTTGCTTTGACGCCAGAATAGGAACTATCTGGTTTCTAGGGATCATGCAGCTGTACAAACCAACCAGGTGACTTTTAATCTCTAAAAATCAGCAAGTTAAATGCTCCAAACTTACCCTGAGGCTTTGGGCCTGCTGGAAGGCCCTGGCTTCACACACTTCAGTACAAACTTAAAACCTTTGAGCAGGAGCCTCTCAACAGAGTGACTTTTAGGTTAAAGTTGAAGACAGATTAAAGACAGAGTAGATAAGCTAGTCTCACTGCTTGGAGAGATTCTAGAACTAGGGGGTGTGGTCTAGGAATTAGGGCCAGAGTGTTCAAGAGAGATGTTCGGAAAAACTTCTACACACAAAGGGTGGGAGAGGTTTGGAACTCTCTTCCACAAGTAGCAGTCGTTCAGTCATTATCTTTAAATCGGAGGTAGATAAACATTTGTTAGAGTCAAAGGCAGGTCATAGAATCCTTATAGTGCAGAAGGAGGTTATTCAGTCTATCGAGTCTGCAGCGACCACAATCCCACCCAGGCCCTATTAATATGCAATTAATATAAATATTAATAATTAATATTAATATGTAACCCCATATATTCACCCTGCTAAATCTCCCCGACACTAGGGTCAAGTTAGCATGGTCAATCCACCTAACCCACACATCTTTGGGCTGTGGGAGAAACACAGTAAAAAGTCTGACAACACCAGGTTTTAGTCCAACCGATTTATTTGATGACTAAAACCTGGTGTTGTCAGACCTTTTACTGTGTTTACGCCAGTCCAACGCCGGCATACCCACAACATGACTACTGTGGGAGGAAATCAGAGCATCTGGAGGAAACCCATGCAGACACGGGGAGAATGTGCAAACTCCACACAGACAGCGACCTGAGGCTGGAATGGAACCTGTGTCCCTCGTGCTGCGAGGCAGCAGTGCTAATCACCTTATTTGCCAAAGGCTATATTGGCCTTGGAGGGAGCGCAGAGAAGGCTCGCCAGGCTGATACCGGAGATGAGGGGGTTAGATTATGAGGAGAGATCGAGTAGATTGGGCCTGTACTCGTTGGAGTTTAGAAGGCTGAGGGGGGAATCTTATAGAGACATACAAGATAATGAAGGGGATGGATAGGGTAGAGGTAGAGAGATTCTTTCCACTTAGAAAGGAAACCAGAACTAGAGAGCACAGCCTCAAAATAAGGGGGGACAGTTTTGATCGGAGTTGAGGAGGAACTTCTTCACTCAGAGAGAGAGAGAGAGAACCCTACAGTGCAGAAATAGGCCCTTCGGCCCATCGAGTCTGCACCGAACACAATCCCACCCAGACCCTGTCCCCATATCCCTACACATTTACCTGCTAATCCCTCTAACCTACACATCCCAGGATACTAAGGGGCAATTTTAGCATAGCCAATGAACCTAAACCGCACATCTTTGGACTGTGGGAGGAAACCGGAGCACCCGGAGAAAACCCACGCAGACACGAGGAGAATGTGCAAACTCCACACAGGCAGTGACCCGAGCCGGGAATCGAACCCAGGATCCTGGAGCTGTGAAGCAGCAGTGCTAACCACTGTGCTACCGTGCCGCCAGAGGGTGGTGAATCTCTGGAATTCTCTGCCCGTTGAAGTGGTGGAGGCTGCCTCGCTAAATATATTTAAGTCATGGGTAGATAGGTTTCTGATAGACAGGGGAATTAAGGGTTATGGGGAGCAGGCAGGTAACTGGAACTGATCCACTTCAGATCAGCCATGATCTTATTGAATGGTGGGGCAGGCTCGAGGGGCTAGATGGCCTACTCCTGCTCCTATTTCTTACGTTCTTATGTTCTTACTGCTGCACCAGGTATATGAAGTTAGGTCACAGATCTGCCATGGTCTCATTAAATAGTGGAACAGGCTCAATGGGCCAAATGGCCTACTCATGTTCCTATGTTCCAATCAAGTGAAACTGTTATCAGTGGGGGCAGTTTGGTAACAGAGAGCAAGTTAGGAAAGAAACAGAGATCAAGACGAGGAGAACTTTCCTAACGCTTTGGGTTATAATCTAGAACACACGTCCTATTTGTGTTATACAAAGACTCCTCCAGCTTCCCACTCTCGGTAGGTTTCATATTTTCCATTTGTGTGTTGGCAGGGGGAAGTCGAGAACGGTGGATTTGGACCACAGTTACCACAAGTGGAAAGACAGATTGCAAGTCACCACATACTGAACAAAGAAATCGAAGCATACGGCCCACAAATCAACAGCCAGACCATCAGCAACCCGGTAAGGAAGAGTGGACGGTGTGATCACAGCCCAGTATTGACTGCAATGCATTTCGTTTTGAGATTGGCACTGTTCCTGAAAGGTTTGTGGGCCCAAAGGAGAGAAGCTCAGAGTCCAAACCTGTCGATATTACTCAGCAGGCGAGGCGCCTTTACTGAGGAACGTGTCCCCTCTCTGCAATTATAATCAACATTTCCAGCAACTCATGGGTGGAGAGAGTGAGGATGTATTTTAATTGCAGGCGGACGGAGCATTTCCCATGTAAATACCTACCCCTTGACAGCTCGCTCAGCGGCACAGTGGTATTGTCACTGGAGCAGTCATCCAGAGACCCAGGATAATGCTCTGGGGGTGGGGCGGGGGGGGGTTCAAATCCTACCACGGCCAATGGTGAAATTTGAAATGGCCGATTGTCAGAAAAACCCATCTGGTTCACTAATGTCCTTTAGGGAAGGAAATCTGCCACCCTTACCTGGTCTGGCCTACATGTGACTCCAGAGCCACAGCAATGTGGTTGACACTCAACTGCCCTCTATATTGGCCTAGCAAACAAGGGACAATTAGGGATGGCAATAAATGCCCACATCCCAAACACAAATGATAAAAGAAATAATGGCTTGTTTGGCAAGATTGAAGAATTCTTTCACTCTGGATACCAACTTGTGCTCTCTCCTATGGAAGGAAGAACCTTTTTCCTCGGATGGAGAAAGCTAGCACGAGGGGACATAGCTTTAAATTAAGGGGGGGGTAGTTATAGGACGGATGTCAGGGGTAGGTTCTTTACTCAGAGGGTGGTGAGGGATTGGAATGCCCTGCCTACTGCGGTTGTAAATGCACCTAGTTTGGGGGCGTTTAAGAGATCCGTGGATAGGTTTATGGATGGAAAGGGTTTGGTTTAGGTTAGAGGGTCATTGCTTTTTAACTGGTCGGTGCAACATCGTGGGCCTGTTCTGCGCTGTAATGTTCTATGTTCTATGTTCTATTCTATGAACACAGTCTAGGCTGACACTCTGAGAGAGCGCTGCACTGTTGATGTATCACCTTTCTGATGAGATGTAAACTGAGGTCCATCCTTTGGGGTCTTGAGAGCCATTAAGAACCAAACAGATAATCACATGCAGGCCACACAGGTTAGGGGATGCTCCTTCCTCTGATGGGTATTTGTGAACCAGTTGGGTTTTTGCAATCCAATGCTGATGTTTAATTTTCTGATGCTAGGCTCCAAAATTACTCAATCTTAATTTAATTCCTTGGTTATGGTGACATTTGAACTCACCATCTCTCTGGGACATTACTCCTAACAGACTGTTTTAGATGTTGGATTTTCTACAAAGTCAAAAGATGAAGCAATTCTTAGTCTGCAGAGGGATCTAGATAGGCTGAGCGAGTGGGCGAGGACCTGGCAGATGGAGTATAATGTTGGCAAGTGTGAAGTTATCCACGTTGGCAGGAATAATAGTAGGAGGGATGACTATTTAAAAGGTGAAAAACTGCAGCACGCGACGGTGCAGAGGGACCTGGGCGTCCTTGTCCATGAGTCGCAAAAACCCAGCCTGCAGGTGCAGCAGGTGGTCAGGAAGGCGAATGGGATGCTGGCCTTCATAGCGAGGGGGATTGAATATAAAAGTAGGGCAGTCTTGCTGCAACTGTACAGGGCACTGGTGAGGCTGCAGCTGGAGTACTGTGTGCAGTTTTGGTCGCCGCACTTGCGCAGGATGTTTTGGCTTTGGCAGATACAAGCCCAATCTGTCCAACCTTCCCTCATAGGACAACCCATCCATTCCAGGTAAACCCTCTCTGAACTGCTTCTGATGCATTTACATCCTGGTGACCAATACTCCAATACTCCTCATCTCCGGTATCAGCCTGGTGAACCTTCTCTGTACTCCCTCCGGGGCCAATACATCCTTTCGCAAACACGGGGACCAAAACTGCTCACAGTACTCCAGCTGCAGCCTCACCAGTGCCCTGTAATAATTGTCGAAAGCAATCCCTATTGTTATACTCCACTTCATTTGTAATAAAGGACAACTGATGCTGTGTACAACTGAAGCAAAATCTCCTTCCTTTTGTATTCAATTCCCCTCACAATGAATGATAACATTCCATTCGCTTTGCTACTTACTTGCTGTGCCTGTACACTAACATTTCATGACTCATGTGGAGTGCCCCAGGGGTCGGTGCTGGGGCCTCAGCTTTTTACCATTTATATAGATGATCTGGAGGAGGGAACCGAGTGCAGGGTGTCGAAATTTGCTGATGACACCAAGATTGGGGGAACGGCAAATTGTGCGGAGAGTGTGGAGAGTCTGCAGAAGGGTCTAGATAGGCTGGGCGAATGGGCCAGGAAATGGCAAATGGAATTTAATATTGGCAAGTGTGAGGTGGTCCACTTTGGTAGGAATAATGGTAGGAAGGATTATTACTTACATGGCGAAAAACTGCAGCAGGCGACGGTGCAGAGGGACCTCGGGGTCCTTGTGCATGAGTCGCAAAAACCCAGCCTGCAGGTGCAGCAAGTGATCAGGAAGGCGAATGGGATGCTGGCCTTCATAGCGAGGGGAATTGAATATAAAAGTAGGGAGGTCTTGCTGCAGCTGTATAGGGCATTGGTGAGGCCGCAGCTGGAGTACTGTGTGCAGTTTTGGTCGCTGCACTTACGCAAGGATATTTTGGCCTTGGAGGGAGTGCAGAGGAGGTTTACTAGGCTGATGCCGGAGTTGAGGGGGTTGAGCTATGAGGAGAGGCTGAATAAACTAGGCTTGTACTCGTTAGAGTTTAGAAGAATGAGGGGAGATCTCATTGAGACGTATAAGATGATGAATGGGATGGATAGGATAGAGGTGGAGAGACTCTTCCCGCTCAGAAAGGACAGTAGAACTAGGGGGCACAGCCTCAAGATAAAGGGGGGACGGTTTAGAACAGAGTTGAGGAAGAACTTCTTCACTCAAAGGGTGGTGAATCTCTGGAATTCTCTGCCCGTTGAAGTGGTGGAGGCTGCCTCGCTAAATATTTTTAAGATGCGTGTTGATGGGTTTTTGATAAGAGAGGGGATTAAGGGTTATGGGGAGAGGGCTCGAAGGGCTAGATGGCCTACTCCTGCTCCTATTTCTTATGTTCTTATTCCCCTCAATCTTTGTACAATTTGGAGCTCTGCAACCTCTCACCATTTAGACAAAAATGCTTCTTTCTCGTTGTTTCTGCCAAAATGAACGATTTTCCACACTACATTCCACTTTCTAGCTCTTTGCCATGCATTGGTAAGTCGGTCCGCCTTGTTGTCCAACGAGGGGCATACATGCGATGGGTCGTACTGGGGCTGCTCTTGATTGTTCGAGATTGGCCTAGTGCTTCATGTCGTTAGTGTGTGCTTAAACTGGACCAGATACTGGGCAAGACGACAGCTCAGTGATTATCACTGTTTGCTATGCGGACACATGGATTTGGGCCAGTGTCTGTGGGAGTTTACGCGTTCTCCCCGTGCTTGCGTGGGTTTTCTCCGGGTGCTCCGGTTTCCTCCCACACCCCAAAGATGTGCTCTTAGGCTGATTGGAGGTAATAAATTGTCCCTAAATTAGTTTCCCTCAATGTGGATGGCCATAAAACAATAGATAAGGGTCATGGGTGGAATGGGGTGACTGGTAATGTTAAAATGGTGGCGCGGGCTCGTTGGACTGAAGGGCCTGTTTCCCGGGCTGATTTTGTTCTTTATTTAACCTACTTATATCTGCTTGTAGTCTCCCTGTGTCCTCTTCATGTCTTACTATCCATCTATCTTCATGCACCATAGCAACTATGGCTGGAATTTTACCGGCACGCCTGCCTGATGCCATCGGAGAATGCCATTCTGCAAGCCTTGCCAACCCCAATTCCAGTGTGCGCGTGCCAGTAAAATTCCAGCCTATATCTTTGCACCCTCCACCCAAGTCACTTGTATGAATAATAAAAGGTTGAGGCTGATCCCTGTGGCTTATCACAGGGATCGCATCCTTTCAACCTGAAAAAGACCCACTTATGCCAACCCCATTAGCCAGCCCCTCTTCTATCCATGGCCAATATGTTACCCCCTCGCCGACACCATGAGCTATTATTTTTACAATAAGCTTTGCGGTGGCACCTTATCCAATGCCTCTGGGTTTATGAATACAGAACATCCACCGATTCCCCTTTACACATGTGTTGCTTTCTCAAAGGACTGAATTCAATTGGTTAAACATGCTTTCCCTTTCAAAAACCATTGGCTGGTGAATGGCGGGATCTTCCCCCTGCCAAGAGAAACATGGAGGCCAGAAAATCCTCCCCTGCCCCACCCTCAACATATTTAATAATGGCTTCTAACATTTTCCCTTTAACAGATGTTAAGCTCACTGGTCTGTAGTTCCCTGCTTCCTGTCTCCCTCCCTTTTTGAATAAAGGAGTTCCATTTGCCAAATTCCCATCTGATAGAACCTTTTGGAATCTAGGGAACATTGGAAAATTTAAACCAATACGTCAACTGTCTGTCTAACTATCAACTAACATCAACTATGGGGCGGCACGGTAGCACAGTGGGTTAGCAGTGCTGCTTCACATCTCCAGGGTCCTGGGTTCGAATCCCGGCTCAGGTCACTGTCTGTGTGGAGTTTGCACATGCTCCTCGTGTCTGCGTGGGTTTTCCTCTGGGTGCTCCGGTTTCCTCCCACAAAGGTGTGCAAGTTAGGTTGATTGGCCATTCTAAATTGCCTCTTAGTGTCCTGGAGTGCATAGGTTAGAGGGATTAGTGGGTAAATATGTAGGGATATGGGGATAGGGCCTGGATGGGATTGTCTTCAATTTAGACTCGATGGGCCGAAGGGCCTCTTTCTGCACTGTAGGGTTTTACGATTCTATGATCTCATTAAATCACTTCTCTCAAGACCTTAGACTGAATCCCACAGTCCCAACAATTCACTCAGTGCCACTTCCCTGGTGATTGGAATTTTTCTGAGCTCCTCTGTCAAACCACTTCCTGATTTACAGGGCGCGGTGATTAGTACTGCTGTCTCACAGCGCCAGGGACCCAGGTTCGATTCTTGCTTGGGTCACTGTCTACACAGAACTTACACATTCTCTCCATGTCATAAGAACATAAGAAATAGGAGCAGGAGTAGGCCATCTAGCCCTCCACCACTTCAACGGGCAGAGAATTCCAGAGATTCACCACCCTTTGAGTGAAGAAGTTCCTCCTCAACTCCGTTCTAAACCGCCCCCCCTTTATCTTGAGGCTGTGCCCCCTAGTCCTACGGGAAGAGTCTCTCCACCTCTATCCTACCCATCCCATTCATCATCTTGTACGTCTCAATGAGATCTCCCCTCATTCTTCTAAACTCCAACAAGTACAAACCTAGTTTATTTGGCCTCTCCTCATAGCTCAACCCCCTCAACTCCGGCATCAGCCTAATAAACCTCCTCTGCACTCCCTCCAAGGCCAAAATATCCTTGCGTAAGTGCGGCGCCCAAAACTGCACACAGTACTCCAGCTGCGGCCTCACCAATGTCCTATACAGCTGCAGCAAGACCTCCCTACTTTTATATTCAATCCCAATTATATTGGGAGTTAACACTGACCAGAAACTGAACTGGCCATATAAATACTGTAGCTACCGCAGCAGGTCAAAAGCTAGGAGTCCCGCACCTCCGGGTGCTCCAGTTTCCTCCCGCTGTCCAAAGACGTGCTGGTTAGATGCATTGGCCGTGCTAAATTCTCCCTCAGTGTAACCCAAACAGGAGCGTGGCGACTAGGGGATTTTCACAGTAGCTTCATTGCGGTGTTAATGTAAGCCTACTTGTGGTTAATAAATAAACTTAAATCTTATGTTGTGTTATAGTTATATTCATCTGGCATTTCCTTATTTTCCATTATTATTACAAACCAAATTGAGGAGAAGGGAAAACAGATAAAGGGAAAGATATAAAGGGAAGGATAAATGCCGGAATGGTTTCTAACGTTGAGAGAGACAGCTCTAACAGACAACAACCCTTCCGAAAATCTACAGACTTCACCTTGACGGGTGGTGAAGCAGGTGCCAGTGGATTAGAATTAGAACCCTACAGTGCAGAAACAGGCCCTTCAGCCCATCGAGTCTGCACCGAACACAATCCCACCCAGACCCTATCCCCATATCCCTACACATTTTACCTGCTAATCCCTCTAACCTACACATCCCAGGATACTAAGGGGCAACTTTAGCATAGCCAATGAACCTAACCCGCACATCTTTGGACTGTGGGAGGAAACCGGAGCACCCGGAGAAAACCCACGCAGACACGAGGAGAATGTGCAAACTCCACACAGGCAGTGACCCGAGCCGGGAATCGAACCCAGGACCCTGGAGCTGTGAAGCAGCAGTGCTAACCACTGTGCCACCGTGCCGCCCGAGTGGAGGGAGGAGGAAGCCATTACTGACGTCTGTTCTTTGTCTTACAGGAAGAGCTGAAGAAGGTCGAGAAGCAGTACAAAAACCTGGTGGTGAGTGTCCACTGCATTGCTGATGAGTGAGCTCCCTAGGGCAGACGGAGACCATGCCAGCCGCTCCAGTCCAGTCTAATCAATATCAAGTTCGATTCCAGGGTTGGACTTTGCTGCCTCCTTCCCGCCCGGTGTGAATCTGGGGTGGGGGGATGGGGCACGTGACACTTCAGAGGCGCTCACTCCTTTCCTGCCAACTCTTAAGCTGTCCCCCATAGAACGGACAGAGGGGCAGGCATTGGCATTGCCAGTCTGCCCCCGCCATCATCAAATAAATAACTAAAGGACAACTGAGCTTGACTCTAAGCCAGTTGAAGGGGCTTTGTTATTGCTGATACCGTAATACCCTGGTGGGCAGGAGGATGAGAGTGTGCAGTCCCTTATTTGAGGCCACGTTGAATAAAGGCTGGTAAGCAAGTGTGGGAGGCACAGAATTCAGGACATCCCATGTGTCCATCAGGGTGAACCCCATTTTCCCCCAGCCACCCACTTTGATTCTTTGCCACCAGCCGTCCAAAGCCAGATTCTACCCCCCCCCCCCCCCACTCCATCCTGTTGGGCTCTCAGATCCCTCTGCCCGCTGAAAGCCCAGGGTTTCCCAGTCCCCGGCAGCAATTTCCTCTTTCCCTGCTCCTCTTGGCAGTCCCCACAGTGCCGACTGCCACGCTGTGGCATTGCCAAGACTGCCAGAGCTGTGCCCCCCTGTCCCCCATGTCCTGCCCTTAGATTAGCGTCAGCAGCTCAACTGGCTGCCTGTATTTCACTACATGTCTGTCTGTCTGTCTACATGTCTGTCTGTCTGTCTACGTGTCTGTCTGTCTACGTGTCTGTCTGTCTGTCTACGTGTCTGTCTGTCTACGTGTCTGTCTGTCTACGTGTCTGTCTGTCTATGTGTCTGTCTGTCTGTCTATGTGTCTGTCTGTCTACGTGTCTGTCTGTCTACGTGTCTGTCTGTCTACGTGTCTGTCTGTCTACGTGTCTGTCTGTCTGTCTACGTGTCTGTCTGTCTGTCTACGTGACTGACTGTCTGTCTACGTGTCTGTCTGTCTACGTGTCTGTCTGTCTGTCTACGTGTCTGTCTGTCTGTCTACGTGTCTGTCTGTCTGTCTACGTGACTGTCTGTCTGTCTACGTGTCTGTCTGTCTGTCTAAGTGTCTGTCTGTCTGTCTAAGTGTCTGTCTGTCTACATGTCTGTCAGTCTGTTTGTTTCTGATGCCAGTCTCTGTATTTTCCCTCTCGGGGTTCCCTGTGCCTCAATCACAGGAATCTTGTACCTTTCCTTCCTACCCTTCCTTGCACTCGTAGCCATTCCCCTAATGTTACCCCCACCCCAGTTTGACAGCTCCCTATTCTGCTTCTCAATCCCTCTCCATTCATCTCCCATCCAAATTGCCTACCTACACCCTCCCCGCCCCACACATATACTTGCTAAGTTTGAGTGTTGCAGATTATCATCGCTCAAACTTTCCTGGCAGTGGATTTAAGGCCTTTGTGTTCCATTTTTGATGTGTTCTTAGGATGTTGCTGTCCTTTATTGCCCATAATAAGCTGAAGGCGAGCTGCCTTGCCTCTCTTGTGGCAGTCTTTGTGAGGGAGGGAGTTCCAATTTTATGACTCAGCAACGGTGGAGGAATGGGGATTTGTCTCCAAGCCAGGATGCGTGGCTTGGAGAGGAACTTTAGTTGAAGCGGTTCCCATGTATCTGCTCTCTTGTGCTTCTGGGTGTTAAGGTTGGGGGTTTGGAAGGTCTGGTAGATGTCTAGAGGAATTGCGTTTGTCCTTCCTCAGGAATCCTCCAAGCTCCGAGGTCACCAGTTGGACAGTCTCTACGACTACACACAGGCTTGTACCAAGCAGCTGCTACTCATGAATGACCAACAGGAAAAGATCCTGAAACATGACTGGAGTGACAAGATGCCACAGCCAGAGGAAGCCCGTAGGCAGTACGAGGTGAGTGGGAACTCGGGGAAAATTCAGGCCTATAAAATACCATCGGCAACATCAACATAAAAACAGTGTTTGACACTGCTGTTTCAAATAGCTTCGTGTAAGTGAGAAAAAGGAATATTATACGAATGCATACATTGATAGCACGGTTATTTCTCGTCCTTAGTTTACGATCAACCATCGATATTTGTACTGCATTCTATTTAAATGTTAGTTTACTTTTTCTCCTGTTAAAATATCTTGTTTCAAATGGAAGGATAATATCAAGATGGATAAACAAGTTTGTTTTGTTTAAAGCTATCTATCTTGCAATTTTCTACACCGTTCCTGTTCAGTGAGATGCGTTGTTGCAGTTTAAATGAATAGGGCCTGGGCGGGATTGTGGTCAGTACAGACTTGATGGGCTGAATAATCACCTTCTGTACTGTAAGTCTCTCAAACTCCTCAATGTGTTGGGCCAGACTCAGCATGTTGCTCTGTTCTGACGACGGGAGATTTGAGTACAGGAGGTAATGATGTCTTGCTGCATTTGTATAGCGCCTTCGTGAAACAGCACCTGTACAGTTTTGGTCTCCTTATCTCGAAACATAGAACCCTACAGTGCAGAAAGAGGCCTTTCGGCCCATCGAGTGTGCACCAAACACAATCCCACCCAGGCCCTATCCCCTATATCCCTCTACCTGCACACTAAGGGGCAATTTCTTAGCATGGCCAATCAACCTAACCCGCACATCTTTGGACTGTGGGAGGAAATTGGAGTACCCGGAGGAAACCCACGCAGACACGAGGAGAATGTGCAAACTCCACACAGACAGTGACCCGAGCCGGGGAATCGAACCCAGGACCCCTGGAGCTGTGAAGCAGCAGTGTTAACCCACTGTGCTACCTATATGTCACAGAGGGAGTGCAGTGAGATTCCCCAGGTGAATCCCCGCGATGGCTGGATTTCCGATGAGGCGAGATTGAGGAAACTGGGTCTATATTTGCTAGACTTTAAGAATGAGAGGTGATCTCACTGAAACGTACAGGGGGACAGTCAGGTAGATGCAGATAGACTGTTTCCCCTGGCTGGTGAATCAAGAACCAGAGACAGAGTCTCAGATTAAGGAGCATTTCGAAATGAAATGAAGAGATATTTCTTCATTCAGAGGGTAGTGAACTTTGGAATTTTCTACCCCAGTGGGCTCTATCATTGATTTGAATTATTATTGTCACTTGCATACAGTGAAAAGTATCATTTTTTTGAGAGAGGGTGCAGAATATAACGTTACAGTTGGAGCTAGGGTGTAGAGAAAGCAGGCTTTCTTAACTGTAATGATGGCATGGAGGGACCAGGATAGGTTGTTGATGATCTGGACACGTAGAAAATTGAAGCTTTTGACCATTGCCACTTCATCCCTGTTGAGGTAGACAGAGACATGTCCCCCACTATGCTTCCTGAAGTCAATGACTATCTCCTTTATTTTGTTAACATTGAGGGAGAGATTATTGTCGTCGTACCAGTTTCTCTATCTCTTTCCCCTACCCCATCTCATCATAGAACATAGAACATTCCAGCGCAGTACAGGCCCTTCGGCCCACGATGTTGTGCCGACCAGTGGAACCAATCTAATGACCCTCTAACCTAAACTGTTCCAATGTTATCCATGTGCCTATCCACTGACCATTTGAATGCCCTTAAAGTTGGCGAGTCCATAACTGCTGCAGGCAGGGCATTCCATGCCCTTACTACCCTCTGAGTAAAGAACCTACCTCTGACATTCGTCCTATAATTACCACCCCTTAATTTAAAGCTATGTCCCCTCGTGTTAGCCATCACCATCCGAGGTAAAAGGCTCTCACTGTCCACCCTATCCAATCCTCTGATCATCTTGTATGCCTCAATCAGGTCACCTCGGAACCTTTTTCTCTCCAATGAAAATAACCTCAAGTCCCTCAGCCTTTCCTCATAAGACCTTCCCACCATACCAGGCAACATCCTGGTAAACCTCCTCTGCACCCTTTCCAATGCCTCCACATCTTTCTTATAATGCGGCGACCAGAACTGTACGCAATACTCCAAGTGCGGCCGCACCAGAGTTTTGCACAGTTGTAACATGACCTCACGGCTCCGAAATTCAGTCCCTCTACCAATAAAAGCTAACACACCGTACGCCTTCTTAACAACCTTATCAACCTGGGTGCCAACTTTCAGGGAGCTATGCAAATGAACCCCGAGATCTCTCTGCTCATCGACACTACTAAGAGTGCTTCCATTAGCCCTATATTCTGTACTCCTGTTACTCTTACCAAAGTGCATCACCTCACACTTTTCCATCGTCTGAGATCGGACTCACTGCGGTGGTGTTATTAGCAAACTTGAAAATCGATTTGGAGGGGAATTTGGCCACACAGTGCTAGGTGTAAACCTATGATAGTATGGTATCAATTAACATGTTCAAGACAAGAAATCGATAGATTTCTGGATTCTGATGACACCGAGGGAATGGGGATCATGCAGAAAATGGTGTTGAAATAATGATCAGCCATGATCGCACTGAATAGTGGGATTGACTCGACCCGCAAGCTAATCCCAGTTGCTGGCCTACTCCTGCTCAGTTTCTCTCTCTCCACAGGTACTGCTGCGTATATCCACTGTTTTATTTTGTAATCCTGTGTTGTATTTTCCTCCAGAGCTTTAAGGACAATGGACTGCTGGACGAGGAGGCGGCTGTGAACAAACTCCAGGACGATGGGGAGAGGTTGATAAAGTTGAAACACCCAGGCAGCTCAATAATTGAGGTACAAATCAATAACTGCTCACAAACCAGAGAGGCACAGGTTACAGGCCAAATACTGTAGAGATACTGATAACAGAGTGAGCTAGGAAGCAAACCAGACAACCAAACCCTAATCAATCAAACTGACCCGGCCCAAACGAACCAAGATAGGCTGTTAATCTAGAAACTCAGCTAGAACCATCGAACCCTACAGTGCAGAAAGAGGCCCTTCAGCCCATCGAGTCTGCACCGACCACAATCCCACCCAGGCCCTAACCCCCCGTATCCCTACATATTATACTCACTAATCCCTCTAACCTACACATCCCTGGACACTAAGGGGCGATTTCTTAGCACGGCCAATCAACCTAACCCCGCACATCTTTGGACTGTGGGAGGAAACCGGAGCACCCGGAGGAAACCCACGCAGACACGAGGAGAACGTGCAAACTCCACATAGACAGTGACCCCATCCGGGAATCGAACCCAGGACCCTTGAGCTGTGAAGCAGCAGTGCTAACCCACTGTGCTACCGTGCCACCATGGTGTGATTCTAGGTTGGAATCACTCCATGGCAGATGGTGGAATTTGAATTCAATAAAAAAAATCTGGAATTAAGATTCTACTGATGGCCATGAAACCAAATTTCAAAAAAACCCACCTTATTCACTTGTTCCCTTTAGGGAAGGAAATCTGCCAGTCTGGCCTGGCCTGGTCTGGTCTGGCCTGGTCTGGCCTGGTCTGGCCTGGTCTGGTCTACATGTGACTCGAGAGTCACAGCAATGCAGTTGACTCTCAGCTGCCCTCCAAGGGGAGCTAGAGATGGGCAATAAACGCTGGCCAGCCAGTCACACCCACATCCCACGAATAAATAAAAGGAAGCTGAACCAGGAAGCTGGCTCGGGTCACTGTCTGTGTGGAGTTTGCACATTCTCCTCATGTCTGCGTGGGTTTCCTCCGGGTGCTCCGGTTTCCTCCCACAGTCCAAAGATGTGCAGGTTAGGTTGATTGGCCGTGCTAAGAAATTGCCCGTTAGTGTCCAGGGATGGGTAGGTTAGAGGGATTAGTGGGTATAATATGTAGGGATATGGGGTTAGGGCCTGGGTGGGATGGTGTTCGGTGCAGACTTGATGGGCCGAAGGGCCTCTTTCTGCACTGTCGGGTTCTATGAGTCTATGAACCAATCCAAACCAATCAAACTGAGCCAACCAAGTTAAAGCTAAGAGACTTACCCCAGGAATATTGATGAAATTACTGTGCAGTTGCTGTGATAGTGATAGACATTGTTCAGCTTAAAGCAGTCCCAGGGTTTTCCCAGTCTGGATTGGCCTGTTTCTTGATAAGATTGTAGCGACTGGAGTCTTGGAAGTGCTAATATTGGGTTTAAAATTGAAGAGCGAGTCTACCTAGGGAACAATGGAAGATTCTGAATATTCGCCATCCACTGGGTTGCGATCAGTGAGGGTCCAATGATTGCTTTTGTTGATGGAACCATCCAGGTTTGGATTTTTTGGTCAAGTTTCTGCCGGAGAACTCTTCCCATTCCACGCTTTGGGTTTTTTGTTTTGTTAAGTAATGGTCGGGAGTTATACTGTTGCAAGGTCACCTTCAGCTCTGTGCCGCCCTCTTGTTGCGTTGGTGATCATGCAGTTACTCAGAGATGGTAACATGTGCAGGGACTGTCTTTCAGGCTCACAAAGACGCAGTGAAGAATGAATGGCAGCAGTTTCTAAACCTCTGCATCTGTCAGGAAGGCCACCTGAAGAACGTGGAGGATTACAAAAAGGTAACAAACAAACGGGTGAATGTCTCAATTTAATCCCCGGGTGGTGGTGAATGAGCTGGTGAGGGCTGAAATGGTCGCTACGAGAGGACACAGGTTTAAGGTGCTGGGGAGCAGGTACAGAGGAGATGTTTACAAAATGTTGAGAGGAATAGATAGGGTGGACTCTCAGAGGCTATTTCCCCGGGTTGAAATGGTCGCTACGAGAGGACACAGATTTAAGGTGCGGGGAGGGAAGTACAGAGGTGATGTTAGGGGTAAGTTTTTCACTCAGAGGGTGGTGAGTGAATGGAATCAGCTGCCGTCATCGGTGGTGAAGGCGAACTCGCTGGGGTCTTTTAAAAGACTTCTGGATGAGTATATGGGGTTTAATGGGATTGAGGGTTATAGATAGGTCTATAGATTGGTGGGGTTGATGTGATCGGCGCAACTCATGGGCCGAAGGGCCTGTTTGTGCTGTGGTGTTCTATGTTCTATGTCGGCGGTAAGTTTTTCACTCAGAGGGTGGTGAGTGATTGGAATCGGCTGCCGTCGGTGGTGGTGGAGGCGAACTCACTGGGGTCTTTTAAGAGGCTTCTGGATGAGTACATGGGATTTAATTGGATTGAGGGTTATAGATAAGCCTGGTAGGTAGGGATATGATTGGTGCAACTTGTGGGCCGAATGGCCTGTTTGTGCTGTAATGTTCTATGTTCTAAAGGAAACATCTTCACCTGGTTCTGCTAGCGTGTGAGTGTCAGATTAAATTCTTGTTATTTCTTCCATTGTTACACCCATCCTATTTACATCAACAAACACCATCAGAACTATCCGAGTCGCTGCACACATTTAAAAATGATTATTTCAGCAAACCTGTTTTACACACACCAATTATTAATTTATTCATTCTTACCTGGGACATGGGCGGGCCAGCATTTATTGCCCATCCCTAATTGCCCTTCCACTGAACTGAGTGACTTGCCATACCATTTTATTGTACTCCTTCATCCCATTGGTCCTGCTAAAATGGATCACTACACATTTATCCGTGGTTGAAGTCCATCTGCCACTTCATTGCCCAGTCTTGTCTCCTATCTGTGTCACTTCTGACATCCCTCCAGACTATCCACAACGCCACCAACCTTCGTATCGTCGGTGAACCTACCAACCCATCCCTCCACTTCCTCATCCAGGTCATTTATGAAGGTGGTCCCAGAACAGATCCCTGGGGCACTCCACTGGTGTAACATGTTCTGACTTACTTGCTCAACTGCGTCAATCTCCCAGCTGCCTGGGGAGGGCTGTGGGTGGGGTGGGGAGGGTAATAGAATTGCAGGTGCTCAGCTACAGTGAGTGTCGAAGTACTGGCTCAGTCTTAGAACGAGAAGAACCTGCTATCTCTCCTCCACAGAGACCCCTTGCAGTGTGTACAGCCAGGCTGGTGAGAACTTATGAACAAGGGCAGCACAGTGGCACAGTGGCTCCAGAGATGAAGGGTTTGTCGTACGAAGAGAGATTGAACAGCTCAGGCCTAAACTCTCTGGACTTTAGAAGAATGAGGGGAGATCAAATTGAGGTTTACAAGATGATAGAAGTTATGAATAAAGTAGACGCCTGTGGGGCGTTGTGGGGACGAGAGGTCATAGCCTTAGAGTAAGGGATAGCAGATTTAAAACAGAGTGGGAGGAGAAATTAATTATCCCAAAGGGTATATTTAAGTCGCGGGTAAATATATTTAAGTCACGGGTTTTGGACAGACAAGGGAATTAAGGGTTATGGGGAGAGGGCGGGAATGTGGAACTGAGCAGCGACAGATCAGCCATGATCTTATTGGGGCAGGCTCGAAGGGCCAGATGGCCTACTCCTGCTCCTATTTCTTATGTTCTCATGGTTGTGAATCTGTGGATTTCACTCCCCCAAAGTGCGGTGGATGCTGAGGCAGTGAGTAAATTTAAGGAGAAGTTGGATTTTTAATTGGTTGAGGGGTTATGGGGAGCAGGCAGGAAAATGGGGACGAGGAACATATCGGCCACGATCGCATGGCAGAGCAGACTCGATGGGCCCAGTGGCCCACTTCTGCTCCTACGGTTTAGCATTGCTGCCTCACAGCACCAGGGACTCAATTCCGGCCTTCCGTGCCTGGCTGTGTGGAGTTAGCACATTCTCCCCGTGTCTGTGTGGGCTTCCTCCTCCCGCAGCCCAAAGGTGCGCGGGGTGAGGTGGATTGGCCGTCCTAAAAGCAGTGGGGCGGTTACCGGGTCGGGAGTGGGCCTGGGTGGGGAGCTCTTTTGGAGAATCGGTGAGTTGGCGCAGTCTCGTTGGGCTCCGTCTTCACCTCAGGGATTCTATTTAAGAAGACATGAAGAAGATGAATTGAGTTACAGGACGCACTGTGTTGTTTCGTGAGCCACGAGATTCGAGACGCCACCTCTCACATTTCGCCCTTATTATGTCATTAATAACTCAACACCAAGTGGAGAAAAAACACAGGCTTTTATTTCAGCAGATACGCACCACACCCAGCCACAAAGTACAATAGAGAGTAAGCTAACATGCAGCTCAGTTTGGGAGAAGGATAGGAACAGTTTCATTGTTACTCCCTCCTTTAGGAAATTTGTTTCACTGCATCATGATACTGGTTTGATGAGTTCTGTGCTAGTTTACTTCACTGTTTTACAATCACACATCCACACTACGCCCTTAGATCTACCTTGCCCGAGTCTTGCCAACGCCTCAATTTTAAAATTCACACCTTTTGTTTTCAAATCCACTCTCGCTAGCTCTGTAATCACCTCCAATTAGAACCCGACCGTGCAGAAAGAGGCCCTTCAGCCCATCGAGTCTGCACCGAACACAATCCCAGCCAGGCCCTACCCCCATACGTATTGTACCCACCCTGTAACCTACGCATCCCTGGACACGAAGGGGCAATTTCTTAGCAAGACCAGTCTACCTAACCCGCACATCTTTGGGAGGAAACCCGAGCACCCGGAGGAAACCCACGCAGACACGAGGAGAATGTGCAAACTCCACGCAGACAGTGACCCGAGCTGGGAATCGAACCCAGGAACCGTGGAGCTGTGGAGCAGCAGTGCTAACCCACTGTGTTACCGTGCCGCCCAACTCCACACAGACGATGACCCGAGCCGGGAATCGAACCCAGGACCCTGGGGCTGTGAAGCAGCAGTGCTAACCACTGTGTTACCGTGCCGCCCAACTCCACACAGACAGTGACCCGAGCCGGGAATCGAACCCAGGAACCCTGGAGCTGTGGAGCAGCAGTGCTAACCTCTGTGCTACCATGCTGCCCGATTCTGCGCTCTCCAATCCTGCCCGCTTGTGTGTCCCCAGTTATAGTTGTAGACCAGGTGCTGGCTGCACCTTCTGGATCCTAAACTCTAGAATACCCTCACTGCTTCTCTCTATATCTCTCCCTACACATTGAAGACGCTCCTTAAAAACCACCTCTTTGATCAAGCTTGGTCACCTATCTCCGTACGTGCTCAGTGTTTGGCCACCCTGCGAAGTCTTTTGGGCCCCTTCCTTTATTGTAGATTCAATTTGTTTTAATAAGTCTGATGATCACTGATACAGTTTCTCTCTCTCTCACTCCTCTCCATCCCTTGGGATGTATTTCCTCTCCGCAGTTCCAGTATGATGCTGAGACCCTCGCTGAGTCCATTAAGAAGCACAATTCCGAGCTGGACAACAAGTTCTCAAGGTACAACAAGGATAACCCTCGGGTTGTGTCTGATCTGCTTCACCAGCTTGAGGTGAGTATTAACGAATCAGATCGCTGCCTCTTCAGGCTCATGATGTGGGTATGCCGGCGTTGGACTGGGGTAAACACAGTAAAAAGTCTGACAACACCAGGTTTTAGTCCAACCGATTTATTTGATAATATTCTCACAAGCTTTCGAGGGGACTGCCTCTTCGTCAGGTGAATGGAGAGTTCTGGCCTCAGACAGAGCATATAAAGCACAGACAGTTTAGAGATTACTGATTAGAATGCGAATCCTTACACCTAACCTGCTGTTCAAGACCTGAAGTGGCTGATAATGTGAGTGGAAGAAGCACTGATCACAGTTTAAAGAAATGTGTATTGTCTCCAGACAGTACAGTAAGTGAGGTTTTGCAAACCCTGGCAAGTCACGGGGGTTACAGATAGTGCGACATGAACCCAAGATCCCTGTTGAGACCGTCCTCATGTGTGCGGAACTTGGCTATCAGTCTCTGTTCAGCGACTCTGCGCTGTCGTGTGTTGTGAAGGCCGCCTTGGAGAATGCTTACCCGAAGGTCAGAGGCTGAATGCCCGTGACCACTGAAGTGTTCGCCAACAGGAAGGGAACAGTCTTGCCTGGTGACTGTCGAGTGATGTTCATTCATCTGTTGTCGTAGCGTCTGCATGGTCTCCCCAATGTACCATGCTTCAGAACATCCTTTCTTGCAATGTATCAGGTAGACAATGTTGGCCGAGTTGCAAGAGTATTTACCGTGTACTTGGTGGATGGTGTTCTCACGTGTTTCATGTCACACTATCTGTAACCCCCGTGACTTGCCTGGGTTTGCAAAACCTCACTCACTTTGCTGTCTGGAGACAATACACATCTCTTTAACCTGTGATCAGTGCTCCTTCCAATCACATTATCAGCCACTTTAAGACTTGAACAGCAGGTTAGGTGTAAAGATTCGCATTCTAATCAGTAATCTGTAAACTGTCTGTGCTTTATATGCTCTGTCTGAGGCCAGAACTCTCCATTCACTTGATGAAGGGACAAACCCAAAAGCTAGTGAGTTTACTATCAAATAAATCGGTTGGACTTAAACCTGGTGTTGTCAGACTTTTCACTGTCTTCAGGCTCACTCTGATGTCATTGCGTAAAGCGTGCTGGATCATATCAAAAATACATATAGTGTTACCAACTCTCCCAGATTGTCAATTCCAGAGATTGGGACAATTATGATCATGATGCCAGCATTGGACTGGGGTGGGCACAGTAAGTAGTCTCACAACACCAGATTAAAGTCCAACGGGTTCGTGGGCGAGGACCTGGCAGATGGAGTATAACGTCAGCAAATGTGAGGTTATCCACTTTGGTAGAAATAATAGTCGGAGGGATTATTATTTAAAAGGTGAAAAGCTGCAGCACGCTACGGTGCAGAGGGACCTGGGGGTCCTTGTGCACGAGTCGCAAAACCCCAGTCTGCAGGTGCAGCAGGTGATCAGGAGGGCAAATGGGATGCTGGCCTTCATAGCGAGGGGGATAGAATATAAAAGCAGGGAGGTCTTGCTGCAACTGTACAGGGCACTGGTGAGGCCACAGCTGGAGTACTGTGTGCAGTTTTGGTCCCCTTATTTGCGGAAGGATATATTGGCCTTGGAGGGAGTGCAGAGGAGGTTCACTCGGCTGATACCGGAGATGAGGGGGTTAGATTATGAAGAGAGATTGAATAGACTGGGTCTGTACTCGTTGGAGATTAGAAGGCTGAGGGGAATCTTATAGAGATGTATAACATAATGAAGGGGATAGATAGGGTAGAGATAGAGAGATTATTTCCACTTAGAAAGGACAGCAGGACTAGAGGGCACAGCCTCAAGATAAGGGGTGGGCAGTTTAGATCAGAGTTGAGGAGGAACTTCTTCACTCAAAGGGTGGTGAATCTCTGGAATTCTCTGCCCATTGAAGTGGTGGAGGCTGTCTCGCTAAATATATTTAAGTCACGGGTAGATAGGTTTCTGATAGACAGGGGAATTAAGGGGAGAAAGCGGGAAAGTGGAACTGATCCACTTCAGATCAGCCGTGATCTTATTGAATGGCGGGGCAGGCTCGAAGGGCTAGATGGCCTACTCCTGCTCCTATTTTTTATGTTCTTATTTGTTTTCCCTTAAGTGCATTGATACTTTTCACTCCAACCTCCCCCAGTAGTGGTGAGTTCCATATTCTCGCCACCCTCTGGGTGAAGACCAGCTTTTGAATTAGGTTTTTTTGGTGATTCTCTGAGACGAATGGCCAGGAGTGTAAGGTCTGAGGTTTCAATCCAATTGAATCAATTGCTCATAATTGCAAACATTCCCAGATTCCACTCTCCTGATTGACTGGATTCACATATTCCCATTTCTCTCTATCTTGCAGAGTGATGAGAAGAATATCATTCTAATGGACAAAGACATGAATGACCTGAAGAGGCGAAGCCATCTGATTGCTCCATTGAAAGCTAGGCGAACCCCAGTCTCCAAACCCATTGCCGTCGAGGCGCTGTGTGACTGGGACGATAGAGAGGTGAGAAGGAGAAACTCCAAGCAAGAGATTTCCTTGACTATCTCCCAAATCTGAAATAAAAACCATAAGGATATCCTTAGGCACATCTCGAAGCAAGAACATCGACACAAGAGCAGGCTCCTTGGACCTGATCCACTATTCAGTAGCTAATCTGTATTTTTGACCCGCTTATGCTCCATATTCTCTCATACCCTTACCCAACGAAACTATCTTTCAGCGAAACTAGGTTGACTAGGCTGATACCGGAAATGAGGGGGTTGGACGATGAAGAGAGACTAAATAGACTGGGATTGTACTTGTTGGAGTTTAGAAGGATGAGGGGGGATCTTATAGAGATGTATAAGATAATGAAAGGGATGGATAGGGTAGAGGTAGAGAGATTCTTCCCGCTTAGAAAGGATAGCAGGACTAGAGGGCACAGCCTCAAGATAAGGGGGGGGTGCAGTTTAAATTGGAGTTGAGGAGGAACTTATTCACTCAAAGGGTGGTGAATCTCTGGAATTCTCTGCCCGTTGAAGTGGTGGAGGCTACCTCGTTGAATATATTTAAGTCATGGGTAGATAGATTTCTGATAGACAGGGGAATTAAGGGGAGAAAGCGGGAAAGTGGAACTGATCCACTTCAGATCAGCCATGATCTTATTGAATGGCGGGGCAGGCTCGAAGGGCTAGATGGCCTACTCCTGCTCCTATTTCTTATGTTCTTATATTCATCTCAGTCTTGAGAATATCAATTGTTCAATGATATCAGTAACTTTTTGAGGGTGATGTTCCTTGCTTCCCAATGCCTTTGTGTGAAGAAGTGCCCTTGAATTTCGCTCCTGAAAAGCCGAGCCCTATTTTGAACCTGTCCTAAGTGCTCAGGATCATGAGAGCTCGGAGATGGAAATGGGCCATTCAGCCCCTTGAGTCTGCTTGATCATTCAACGGCCAATCTGATTGTGGTCTTAACTCCACTTTCCTGCTTGTTCCATATCCGTGACTCTCCCGTCGATCAACAGTTAGCCTGACAAAGCCTTCAATATTCCCAATGATCTAACCTCCACTGCTCTCTGTGGAAGAGAATTCCAAAGATAAATGTTCGTCCCTGTCTCAAATGGGAGACCGCCCCCCTCCCCCCAACTAAATCTTGCATTCTCCAATGTTTCTGATGTCTGATTTGCGTCCTCTTTTGTGAAGATAGAACACTGTAGGATGCATTCCGTTAAGGATGAATGAATGTTCCTGGATACCCCAGGATAGCAGGATAACAAGTTTGAGGTCATGCCCACTCCCCAGTCAATGTAATAATTGTGTTGTGATATTGAAAGTTGAGGAGAACATTTCTTTGTCCGTTGCAGCAAGAGATAAACCGTGGGGAGAAGTTGATGCTTCATAACAATGCTGACCCTGAGAACTGGGTGGTGACGAATAACGTGAAAGAGACCAAGCGTGTCCCTGGCGTCTGCTTCAACATCCCTCCCACGGATCCTGAGGCCACTGCCCAAGTCAACAGGTTGGTCCATTTCCTTTCCTGCTGTTTCTCCCCTTAGTGGCCATCTTTCATACGCAAACTAGCCCCCAGCAGTGAGTGGTTATTTATCTGGGGGGTGGGGCAAATGATGTGCACGCATCTCACCCTTGGTGTCCAGCGAGGGATAGAGATCGGGTGGGGGGAAACCTGGTGCCCCGAGGTACTGAAGCTCATTGTGTTGCTGCCAATGCCGTTTTGGCCGAGACCAACTAGCCTCAAAGGACAAAGAACAACACAACACGGGAAACAGGCCCTTCGGCCCAACAAGCCCGTGCCGCCATTTTAACCTATGACTTTTGTCTACGCCTATCGGACTCCACAATAAAGGAACCATAACCAGATCGAGGGGAGACTAATTTAGGGACAATTTGTTAACACCAATCAGCCTAAGAGCACATCTTTGGGGTGTGGGAGGAAACCGGAGCACCCGGAGAAAACCCACGCAAGCACGGGGAGAATGCGCAAACTCCCACAGACACCGGCCCAAATCCATGTATCTGCACAGCAATCAGCGATAGTCACTGAGCTATCGTGTTGCCCGTCAGTTGGTCCAGTTTAAGCGTACACTAACGACGTGAAGCACTAGGCAACTCTTGAAATGTCCAAGAGTAGCCCTCGTACGACCCACCGCGTGTACGCCCCTCATTGGACAACAAGGAGGACCGAATCACCTGTGGATGTTAAAAAAAGACATTAATCTGTTCTGTTCTGTTCTCGTATATCTTGGACGTGGAAACACACGGCCTTCCTGCTAGCAGTAGCATCACTGCCTGAACATCACTTCCTTAGATGGGTTCCGTATATCGTCACACCCAGCAGTTACACCGCGGTTTTACTCAATGAAAATGACAATGTCATCCCCCCTCCCCCCACCCGGTATCCCCCCACCCCACATTCAGGGTCTCTGCCAAAGTTTTGGTCTCCAATTGATGGATTTCGCAAGGATTTTCCTGCTACTTATTGCTGTGTGTGGAACACCATCTATCATGTCTATGTCAGTGAAACAAAGATCGTAGAACATAGAACATTACAGCGCAGAACAGGCCCTTCGGCCCATGATGTTGCGCCGACCAGTTACAAAACAATGACCCACTAACCTAAACCAATCCCTTTTCATCCATAAACCTATCCACAGATCTCTTAAACACCCCCAAACTAGGTGCATTTACAACTGCAGCTGGCAGGGCATTCCTTTACCCTCTGGGTAAAGAACCTACCCCTGACATCAGTCCTATAACTATCCCCCCTTAATTTAAAGTCGTGCCCCCTCGTGCTAGCTTTCTCCATCCTAGGAAAAAGTCTATCACTATCTACCCTGTCATGGTTTCTTCTGTATAGAATTATGCTATCAAACACATCTAGAGTTGTTAAGGTCTGGTTTGGATACAGAGTAAAGCTCCCTCGACACTGTCCCCCATCAAACACTCCCAGGACAGGTACAGCACGGGGTTAAATACAGAGTAAAGCTCCCTCTACACTGTCCCCCATCAAACACTCCCAGGACAGGTACAGCACGGGGTTAGATACAGAGTAAAGCTCCCGCTACACTGTCCCCTCATCAAACACTCCCAGGACAGGTACAGCACAGGGTTAGATACAGAGTAAAGCTCCCTCTACACTGTCCCCTCATCAAACACTCCCAGGACAGGTACAGCACGGGGTTAGATACAGAGTAAAGCTCCCTCTACACTGTCCCCCCATCAAACATTCCCAGGACAGGTACAGCACGGGGTTAGATACAGAGTAAAGCTCCCTCTACACTGTCCCCCATCAAACACTCCCAGGACAGGTACAGCACGGGGTTAGATACAGAGTAAAGCTCCTTCTACACTGTCCCCTCATCAGACACTCCCAGGACAGGTACAGCACGGGGTTAGATACAGAGTAAAGCTCCCTCTACACTGTCCTCTCATCAAACACTCCCAGGACAGGTACAGCACGGGGTTAGATACAGAGTAAAACTCCCTCTACACTGTCCCCCCATCAAACACTCCCAGGACAGGTACAGCACGGGGTTAGATACAGAGTAAAGCTCCCTCTACACTGTCCCCCATCAAACAATCCCAGGACAGGTACAGCACGGGGTTAGATACAGAGTAAAGCTCCCTCTACACTGTCCCCCATCAAACACTCCCAGGACAGGTACAGCACGGGCTTAGATACAGAGTAAAGCTCCCTCTACACTGTCCCCCATCAAGCACTCCCAGGACAGGTACAGCACGGGGCTAGATACAGAGTAAAGCTCCCTCTACACTGTCCCCCATCAAACACTCCCAGGACAGGGACAGCACGGGGTTAGATACAAAGTAAGAGTTACCCTGAATTCACTAAATTCCAGCACAGTTTTATATTCTATCCAGCGGTTCTCCATGTGTGATATTTGTTATAGGTTGGCGAAGGACATCGATGATCTGAAGAGGAGACGATCAGACATTGAGAACAAGCTGAAAAACCGTTACAACGAGTTGAGCCAAACGAAACAACCCTCTGAGAGCAAACAGACCAACCTGCTGAACCAGTCTTCAGCACCAGGTGGGGTACATACGCCATAGGAGCTATCAATCCCCGAGGCACTCCAACCATTCCCCAGAGTGACAAACCCAGCCTGTGATGTCCACTGTGCTGGTTTGAACCTACCCCAAGTGGATCTGTTTCTGCCCCACACCTTGCCCCATTCGAAATTAAAACAGGAAGTGCTGAACAAACTCAGCAGGTCTGGTAGCATCTGTGGAGAGAGATAAGGTTAATAATTCAAGTCCTTTAACTGTGTCCGTTAAAGTGAACCCTCTTTCTCACTCCACAGCTGCTGCCAGACCTGTTGAGCTTTTCCAGCTGTTTTTATTTCCCATATTCAGCATGTGTCTTCCTTTATCCCACCCCTACTCAATCCTGCTATCCCAGTTTGCTACCGGGCTCCTCTCCTGCAGTGCCTTATTGTCTCTCGTTGTCTCTCCACAGGTTACAACCTCGACAACCCCCGGAATAAAGAACTCCTGTCCAAGCTCGACAAGATCAACGGTGACCTGGGGGAGACTGAGAAGCAGATACTCACCCACCTGCGTGCCCCAATCAACCAGACTGCTCCCTCTAAGGACGTCAGCAGCCGTCTCAAGGATCAGGAGGTGGGCCTAGTTCCTAAGCCTTCAAAACTCCCAAAGAATGGAAATGGTTTGAAAGTGCTAAAGAGTTCTTGTGGCAATTGGGAATTTAGAACGTTGTGGGACAGTCTCAGGATCAATAGTCAGCCGGTTAGAACTGAGATGAAGAGAAAGTTCTTCACTCAAGGGTTGTGAAAGTTTGGAATGCTGTACCTCAGGGAGCTGTGGATGTGCTCAGTCAAGAACGTCCAGGAGAGAGATCAATACTTTTTCCAGTACTGAGGCAATTAAAGGATTAGATGGAGTTGAGGTGGACGATAGTCCATTATCTTACTGAGGGGTAGAGCAGGCAAATGGCCTCCTCCTGCTCCTCTTTCTTATATTCCTGTGTAAAGGAATAATACCGCAGATGCTGGAAGTATACAATAAAAATAGAAAGTTCTGGAACTGTTCAGCAGGTCTGGCAGCATTTGTGGAGAGAGAAAAACAGAGATTCCGGGCGGGAATTTCCACACCACATGTTTTGGAGGCGGCCCACGGGATCTTCTGGTTCCGTCATGCCCATTGAAGGTATCCCCTCCCCTGGGAAACTCGTGGCTGGGGTGCACCATCGGCAGGACTGGAAGATATCACCAGGCGGCACGGTAGCACAGTGGTTAGCACTGCTGCTTCACAGCTTCAGGGTCCTGGCTTCGATTCCCGGCTCGGGTCACTGTCTCCTCGAGTCTGCGTGGGTTTCCTCTGGGTGCTCCGGTTTCCTCCCACAGTCCAAAGATGTGCGGGTTAGAACATAAGAAATAGGAGCAGGAGTAGACCCTTCGAGCCTGCCCCACCATTCAATAAGATCATGGCTGATCTGAAGGGGATCAGTTCCACTTTCCCACTTTCTCCCCATAACCCTTAATTCCCCTGTCTATCAGAAACCTATCTACCCGTGACTTAAATATATTCAGCGAGGTAGCCTCCACCACTTCAACGGGCAGAGAATTCCAGAGATTCATCACCCTTTGAGTGAAGAAGTTCCTCCTCAACTCCGTTCTAAACTGCCCCCTCTTATCTTGAGGCTGTGTCCTCTGGTCCTGCTATCCTTTCTGAGCGGGAAGAATCTCTCTACCTCTACCCTATCCATCCCCTTCATTATCTTATACGTCTCTATAAGATCCCCCCTCATCCTTCTAAACTCCAACGAGTACAGACCCAGTCTATTTAGTCTCTCTTCATAATCCAACCCCCTCATCTCCGGTATCAGCCTAGTGAACCTCCTCTGCACTCCCTCCAAGTCCAATATATCCTTGCGCAAGTGCGGCGACCAAAACTGCACACAGTACTTCAGCTGCGGCCTCACCAGTGCCCTACACAGCTGCAGCAAGACCTCCCTGCTTTTATATTCAATTCCCTTCGCTATGAAGGCCAGCATTCCATTCGCCTTCCTGATCACCTGCTGCACCTGCAAACTGGGTTTTTGCGACTCATGCACAAGGACCCCCAGATCCCTCTGCACCGTAGCATGCTGCAGCTTTTCACCCTTTAAATAGTAATCCCTCCTACTATTATTCCTGCCAAAGTGGATAACCTCACACTTGCCAACATTATACTCCATCTGCCAGGTCCTCGCCCACTCGCTCAGCCTATCCAGATCCCTCTGCAGACTTTCCACACCCTCCGCACAATTTGCTTTTCCTCTCATCTTCGTGTCATCAGCAAATTTTGTTACCCTACACTCAGCTCCCCTCCTCCAGATCATCTATATAGGCTGATTGGCCATGCTAAGAAATTGTCCCTTAGTGTCCAGGGATGTGTAGGTTCGAGGGATTAGTGGGCATAATATGTAGGGATATGGGGGTAGGGCCTGGGTGGGATTGTGTTCAGTACAGACTCGATGGGCCGAAGGGCCTCTTTCTGCACTGTAGGGTTTCTCTGATACTATGAATGGTTGGAACTTTCCGGCCAATGTTTGTAGTCTGAAGCAGAGTCTTATGGACCCTGTTGCTCTCTCCACAGATGCTGCCAGACCGACTGAATTTTCCAGCATTTTCTGCTCATATCCTTATATTTTTGTGTTCAGATCATTCCAGAGCCATTATTCCAGGCTTCCACGTAGAACAGTCTCTTTTCAGAGGTTCAGCACTCCTGGGTGGCACAATTCGAGGATTTCAGTTCAGGATGACCAAATTAAATTATATGCAGAGTTAGATGGAGAGGTTACAGAAACATAGAAAAACTACAGCACAATACAGGCCCTTCGGCCCACAAAGTTCTGCTGAACATGTCCCTAGCTTAGAGATTAAACATTATATCTTGTTTAAGTGTGATATGTGGACAGAATAGCAGAAAGATGTGGGCAATATGTGTCTATCTTGCAGAGATCCATGTTTGGAATGAGTGAGAGAGTCAGTGATCAGTTGCCGTTAAGGGTTAGGTGTGAAGGTTCACTCAGACTGCAGTAATGTCAGGGGATCTGTGTCGAAACAGTGAAAACTCACCCTCTGATTCTAATCACAGAGTGTGAACAAGCGCTTGGAGCAGATTGGAGCAGAGAAGGACGCTGTACAGAAAGAGTGTGAACCCTTCCTTCCAAAAGGTTCCAACCCGTCACCGCTCTCAACTAAACTGGACAAAGTGAAGAATAAACACAAAGATGTCACCTCGCTGGCCAACCTGTACCAGGACAAGTGAGTTCATAGCAGACGCCTTCTGGGCAATTTTCATTCCCTTGGATAAATCCCCTGTGCAAACCAACACGTAATGGAGTTGAGGAGTATAGTGTGGGCGGATGACCTGAGTCCAGAGAATGATCTGTCTTGTGGGTGAAAGGAGACCCTCAGGCCATTCACGTAAAATCATCACTACACTTGGAGTACTGTGCTCAGTTCTGGTCGCCTCACTACAGGAAGGATGTGGAAGCTATTGAAAGGGTGCAGAGGAGATTTACAAGGATGTTGCCTGGATTGGGAGGCATGCCCTATGAGGATAGGTTGAGGGAGCTCGGTCTCTTCTCCCTGGAGAGACGAAGGTTGAGAGGCGACCTGATAGAGGTTTATAAAATGTTGAGAGGAATAGATAGGCCTGATAGGTAGGGATATGATCGGTGCAACTTGTGGGCCGAAGGGCCTGTTTGTGCTGTAGTGTTCTATGTTCTATCACCAAGAAATCCAATAGGGAATTCAGAAGGAATACACAAAAAGTTGAAGCCAATATGGAGTTTGCTACCACAGGATGTGATTGAAGTAAAAGATATAGCTCAATTTAATGGGAAGATAGTCCAGGGAGAAGGACGTAGAGAGGTACCCTGATCAGTTTGGAGGAGAAAAGATAGGAAGAGGCTCGAGTGATTCATAATCATAGTAAAAGCCATGTTAGGTCATAAGGCCCTTTCCCGTGCTGTATAGTCTGTAATTCAAAGTGACACTTGTGATCCCATCTAGAATGGCACAGTGGTTAGCACTGATGCCTCACAGCACCAGGGACCTGGGTTCAAATCCTGCCTTGGATCGCTGTTCTCCCTGTGTCTGCGTGGGTTTCCTGTGGGTGCTCAGGTTTCTTCCCACACTCCAAAGATGTGCCGGTTAGGAGGATTGGCCATGGTAAATGCACAGGGCTACGAGACAAAGAACAAAGAACAATCCAGCACGGGAAACAGGCCCTTCGGCCCAACAAGCCCGCATCGCCGCATCACCCTACACCTATTCTACCCTGCGTATCTACAAATGGAACCCTACTCAGTCAGATTCAGGGGAGAATAGTGTCAATTTGGTAAAACCAATCAGCCTAAGAGCACATCTTTGGGGTGTGGGAGGAAACCAGAGCGCCCGGAGGAAACCCACGCAACCACAGGGAGAATGTGCAAACTCCCACAGGCACAGGCCCAAATCCATGTATCTGCACAGCTAGCAGTGCTAGTCACCGAGCTGTTGCGGCGCCCGTCTACCGGTCCAGGATTAAGCACACACACCGACACGAAGTACTAGGCCACTCCCAGAACCACCAGGAGCAGCCCATGCACGACCCACCGTGTGCATGCCCCTCGTTTGACAACGAGGTGGACCTCCACCTGCGGAATGAAAAGACAAAAACGTTAATCACAAGCCTGCCTTTCCGGTGTCTCCCGAGGTTCTAACCCTTATTCAATAACCCCTACCATAACCCTCCATCCTCGTTTCACTCATGTGCCTATCTAACTGAGCCTTAAACGAGTCCAACGTTCCCGCCTCCACCACCCTACTCGGTAGCGCGTTCCATACCCCCACTACTCTCTGCGTAAAGAACCTTCCTCTCATATCCAAATTATACCTCTCCCCCCTCACCCTTAAATCATGTCCTCTTGTATTCGTAACCAATCTAGGGAGCAGTCTCTCACTATTGACCCTGTCTATTCCCTTCAGTATCTTATATACCTCTATCATGTCACCCCTCAATCTCTGTCTTTCCAAAGAGAACAGTCCCAGTTTCTCCAACCTTTCCTCGTAACCCAGTCCCCCCATGACAGGCAACATCCTGGTAAACCTCCTCTGCACCCTTTCCAGAGCCTCACGTCCTTTCGGTAGTAAGGTGACCAGAACTGGACACAGTACTCCAAATGCGGTCTAACCAACGTTCTATACAACTGAAGCATTAGACGGCAGCTTTTAAACTCTATACCTCTTCCTATAAAGGCTAACATTCCATAAGCCTTCCTGACAACATTCTCCACTTGTGTCACAACTTTCATGGATTTGTGAACCTGCACTCCTGTGTTTGTATTCTCCTAATTTGTCTACCTTTAATCACATAGCTCCTCTCTACATTATTCCTTCCAAAATGCATCACCTCGCATTTGTCAGGATTAAATTTAATCTGTCACCTATCTGCCCAATGCACCAACCTATCTATATCCTGTTGTATCACCTGACAATCCACTTCAGTACCCGCCAACCCTGCCATCTTGGTGTCATCAGCAAACTTGCTGATCACACCACCTACGCACTCTTCCAAGTCATTTATGTAGACTACAAAGAGGAGAGGTCCCAGTACCGAGCCCTGTGGCACACCACTGGTCACTGGCCTCCAGCTGGACAAAGTCCCCTCCACAACTACCCTCTGTCTCCTATTGCCCAGCCAGTTCTCAATCTACCTAGCTACCTGACCCCGTATCCCATGCGCCTTCACCTTTTCTACCAGCCTACCATGAGGGACTTTGTCAAACGCCTTACTGAAATCCATATAGATGACATCAATGGCTTGCCCATCGTCAACCGTTTTTGTCACCTCCTCAAAGAATTCCACCAGATTCGTAAGGCAAGACCTCCCTCTAACAAAGCCATGTTGCGTATCCCCAATCAGACCACAACGCTCCAAATGCTCATACATCCTACCCCTTAGTACTTTTTCCATTAATTTCCCTAACACCGATGTCAAACTCACCGGCCTATAATTCCCAGGGTTATCCCTGGGAATGCAATTCTCACATCCAAAATTCGATGTCCATATAAGCATCCCGCATCAAACTTTCCGATGGTAAATTCCCACTCCAATATATAGAACGTGTCCACAGTCAGAGAATTTTGTTTACTTGCCTGGATCAATGTGTTTATACCTAAGGGACGTGAGTTTATTTTTACCCTCAGTGATCTTTTTTGAACAGCGGTACCACATTTGCCACCCTCCAGTCTTCTGGGACCTCACCTGTGTCCAAAGAAGAGACAAAGATTTGCGCCAGAGGCCCAGCAATTTCATCTTTCACCTCCCTAAGCAGCCTGGGATAAATACCATCAGGCCCCGGAGCTTTATCCATCCTTACGCTACCTAAAAGCCCTAGCACTTCCTCCCTCGTAATAGATATTTCCTGCAGCTGATCCTCAGCTCCCTCTAACAGACCTTGGGGTCCGTGTGCATGAGTCGCAAAAATCCAGCCTGCAGGTGCAGCAGGTGGTCAGGAAGGCGAATGGGATGCTGGCCTTCAGAGCGAGGGGGATTGAATATAAAAGTAGGGAGGTCTTGCTGCGGCTGTATAAGGCATTGGTGAGGCCGCAGCTGGAGTACTGTGTGCAGTTTTGGGCGCCGCACTTACGCAAGGATATTTTGGCCTGGGAGGGAGTGCAGAGGAGGTTTACTAGGCTGATACCGGAGTTGAGGGGGTTGAACTATGAGGAGAGGCTGAATAAACTAGGCTTGTACTCGTTAGGGTTTAGAAGAATGAGGGGAGATCTTCTCATTGAGATATATAAGATGATTATTTTCCAGACGTCGCTGGATTCCGGGGAAGTGCCGGAAGATTGGAAAACGGCTAATGTTACGCCGTTGTTTAAGAAGGGTGCCAGGCAAAAGGCGGGGAATTATAGGCCGGTTAGTTTAACGTCTGTGGTAGGTAAAATGTTAGAAACCGTCATTAAGGAGGAAATAGCGAGGCATCTTGAGGGGAATTGCTTGATAGGGCGGACGCAACACGGTTTCATTAAAGGGAAGTCGTGTCTGACAAATTTACTGGAGTTCTATGAGGATGTGTCTAGGGCAGTGGATGGAGGAGAGCCGGTGGATGTGGTCTTTCTGGATTTTCAGAAGGCGTTTGACAAGGTACCTCACAAGAGGTTATTGCAGAAGGTCAGGGGACATGGAGTTGGGGGTAGGGTGTTAGCGTGGATAGAGGATTGGTTGTCAAATAGGAGGCAGAGAGTGGGGGTCAATGGATGCTATTCGGATTGGCGGTTGGTGACTAGTGGGGTGCCCCAGGGGTCGGTGCTGGGGCCTCAGCTATTTACCATTTATATAGATGATCTGGAGGAGGGAACCGAGTGCAGGGTGTCGAAATTTGCTGATGACACCAAGATTGGGGGAAAGGCAAATTGTGCGGAGGGTGTGGAGAGTCTGCAGAAGGATCTAGATAGGCTGGGCGAATGGGCCAGGAAATGGCAAATGGAATTCAATGTTGGCAAGTGTGAGGTGGTCCACTTTGGTAGGAGGAATGGTAGGAAGGACTATTACTTACGGGGCGAAAAACTGCAGCAGGCGACGGTGCAGAGGGACCTCGGGGTCCTTGTGCATGAGTCGCAAAAACCCAGCTTGCAGGTGCAGCAGGTGGTCAGGAAGGCGAATGGGATGCTGGCCTTCATAGCGAAGGGGATTGAATATAAAAGTAGGGAGGTCTTGCTGCAGCTGTATAGGGCATTGGTGAGGCCGCAGCTGGAGTACTGTGTGCAGTTTTGGGCGCCGCACCTGCGCAAGGATGTTTTGGCCCTGGAGGGAGTGCAGAGGAGGTTTACTCGGCTGATACCGGAGTTGAGGGGATTGAGCTATGAGGAGAGGCTGAATAAACTAGGCTTGTACTCGTTAGAGTTTAGAAGAATGAGAGGAGATCTCATTGAGACGTATAAGATGATGAATGGGATGGATAGGATAGAGGTGGAGAGACTGTTCCCGCTCAAAAAAGACAGTAGGACTAGGGGGCACAGCCTCAAGATAAAGGGGGGGGCGGTTTAGAACAGAGTTGAGGAGGAACTTCTTCACTCAAAGGGTGGTGAATCTCTGGAATTCTCTGCCCGTTGAAGTGGTGGAGGCTGCCTCGCTAAATATTTTTAAGAAACGGGTTGATGGGTTTTTGATAAGAGAAGGGATTAAGGGTTATGGGGAGAGGGCGGGAAGGTGGAGCTGAGTCACGACAGATCAGCCATGATCTTATTGAATGGCGGGGCAGGCTCGAAGGGCCAGATGGCCTACTCCTGCTCCTATTTCTTATGTTCTTATGTTCTTATGATGAATGGGATGGATAGGATAGAGGTGGAGAGACTCTTCCCGCTCAGAAAGGACAGTAGGACTAGGGGGCACAGCCTCAAGATAAAAGGGGGGCGGTTTAGAACAGAGTTGAGGAGGAACTTCTTCACTCAAAGGGTGGTGAATCTCTGGAATTCTCTGCCCGTTGAAGTGGTGGAGGCTGCCTCGCTAAATATTTTTAAGACGCGGGTTGATGGGTTTTTGATAAGAGAAGGGATTAAGGGTTATGGGGAGAGGGCGGGAAGGTGGAGCTGAGCCACGACAGATCAGCCATGATCTTATTGAATGGCGGGGCAGGCTCGAAGGGCTAGATGGCCTACTCCTGCTCCTATTTCTTATGTTCTTATGAATAAGGCAGGGGCTGTGGGCTTGGATGAGATGCTCCCTCGGAGAGTTGGAGCCGACCTGTTGGGCCTAATGCCTTCTGCCCTATAGGGATTCTATGGTTTATTGCGTTCAGTGGAGCCCTGGGGGACACTCTGGCTGACGTACTTCCGCCAGTAATGATGGCCAAGCAATGATACAGACCTGTGACCTATTTGTTTTTGTCTTGGTCAGAGCAAACAGCCAGTTCGAGTTGGAAAACAGCATTCAGAAAGCAGAAGATGCCCTTGGGAAAATTGAATCCAACCTGGCAGAGGAGTCGGTGATTCCTGCTTCCCCAAACGCCATGCAGCAGAGGAAGACTGAGCTACAGGTAATGAGGCCGAGGAACCAGGGGAAAGTAGCATGTTGTAGAAAAGGCTTGTCTTTCACCCAATAGTTTCAACTCCAACCTCTCCCATCTTTCTCTCTGTCAGCCCCAAATTTATAAGAAATCAGACTCTGATCAGAGAATCACAATGTATCTGGGTTACTCCCGATGTCAACGGAGTTGATATCAAATCCAGAGGATTGACCTCACCAGAGTGAGACTCATTCCCGAGTGTGCAATCTCAGTTTCCTCAAGTTGCCTCTTAAATGCAATTCTCACATCCAAAATTCGATGTCCATATAAACATCCCGCATCAAACTTTCCGATGGTAAATTCCCACTCCAATATATAGAACGTGTCCACAGACAGAGAATTTTGTTTACTTGCCTGGATCAATGTGTTTATACCTAAGGGACGTGAGTTTATTTTTACCCTCAGTGATCATCCCAGTTAAATAAGTCCAGACGCAAACTGTTTTGTGATTCTTAAAGTAAAGATTATTTATTAGCACACACGGGTGTTTAAAACGTGATGTCTCACTCGCGCACACAAAGGTTAGATACAGATGGGGGTAAAATAATGCAGCTCTCACTTACAATTATTAAGTCTCCTTTGTAGCAGGCCTGTAGCTTCTTAGATGAAGTTGATGCTTTGATTAAAGTAAAGGTCTCGGAAAGCAGAGGATTCTCAGTTTGAGCTATGAGGCTTCTTGTAGTTGGATTTCCAACAGGTTGTTCTCAGGTGAACTCAGAAGTTGGAGCAGGTTTGGGGGCCTCCTTCTCCCACTGTCATGGTGTTGCTGTCTAGTACTTTGTTTGCTGGGGTGACTTGCAGTGGATTCAATAGCTGCCAGTGGAATTCTTTTGACAAGAAGCTTCAGGCTGTATTTTTATAACAAAAAACAAAACAACTTCCTCTTCGTGTGAAATGTACAAGTTTAAAGAACCTTGCGTCTTTCCAGTTTGTGTCTGAAAGACCCATTCAGTTTGAAATTACCCTTTTAAATTAGTTTCAGAAAAGGGCATTGATGCATCAGTCTGGAACATTTTTTTGTTCCTTCTTCAAAGAACAAAAACAGCCCGGGAAACAGGCCCCTTCGGCCCAACGAGCCCGCGCCGCCATTTTAACTGTATACTCTGTACCCTCCACCCATGACCCTTATCTATTGTTTATGGCCATCCACATTGAGGGAAACTAATTCAGGGACAATTTATTACCTCCAATCAGCCTTAGAGCACATCTTTGGGGTGTGGGAGGAAACCGGAGCACCCGGAGAAAACCCACGCAAACACGGGGAGAATGGCTGCTTCTGTTCTGTATCCCCCATGTAATCTGATATAAAATCACTCCGATATAAAAGTTCACTCTCTTAGCCCATAAGACGTAGGAACAAAAGTAGGCCATTCAGCCCATCAGGTCTGCTCTGCAATTTAATGACTGATCTGATTTGAGAAGTTTCAACTCCACTTTCCTGCCTTATCCCCGACACCCTCCATTCCCTCGCTGGTTAGAAATCTGTCTATCTCAGCCTTGAACATACTTAACCACCCAGCCTCTACTTCCTTCTGCTGTAAAGAATCCCATAGATTCACTAGACTCTGCGAGAAGGTCAGGAGAGGTGGAGAGACTCTTCCCGCTCAGAAAGGACAGTAGGACTAGGGGGCACAGCCTCAAGATAAAGGGGAGGCGGTTTAGAACGGAGTTGAGGAGGAACTTCTTCACTCAAAGGGTGGTGAATCTCTGGAATTCTCTGCCCGTTGAAGTGGTGGAGGCTACCTCGCTGAATATTTTTAAGAAGCGGGTTGATGGGTTTTTGATAAGCGAGGGGATTAAGGGTTATGGGGAGAGGGCAGGAATGTGGAACTGAGACACAACAGATCAACCATGATCTTAGATGGCCTACTCCTGCTCCTATTTCTTATGTTCTAGAAGAAATTCCTCCTCGTCTCTGTCTTAAATGCCAGCTGCCATATAAATACACGCCTGGTGACGTGGGTTTCCTTGGTGCTGAGCACAGTTAACGGTGAAAGTTGGAGAAGACCCGACTTTCTGCCTTGCTAAAGGAAGCTGTACTGGCAGCCTCTGGGAGGAGAGAGGTGTGTGGTAGCAGGAGGTTCATACAACCCATCAGCATCCACAAGCAGGGAGACTGCAAGGATCATAGAATCCCTACAGTGACCCTTTGGCCCATCGAGTCTGCACCGAACACAATCCCACCCAGGCCCTACCCCCATATCAAACCCACTAATCCCCCTCTAACTCAAGCACACTAAGGGGCAATTTCTTAGCACGGCCAATCAACCTAACCCGCACATCATTGGACTGTGGGAGAAACCGGAGCACCCGGAGGAAACCCACGCAGACACGAGGGGAATGTGCAACCTCCACACAGACAGTGACCCGAGCCGGGAATCGAACCCAGGACCCTGGGGCTGTGAAGCAGCAGTGCTAACCCACTGTGCCACCGTGCCGCCCGATAAGTAGACTGTGTTTCCCTTTCCCCTGAACACAGTGGGTTTTGCACAGAACTGAGACCGAACAAAAAATAATACAGAATTGAAGGAACCTCCACAAATTTCAGTGAGAATGTCCGCATCATCCCTCTTTATAAATATTTCTTCCATTATTATTTTTTATTTATTCATTCATGAGACATGGGCATCACTGGCTGGCCAATATTTATTGCCCATCCCTAGTTGCCCTTGAGAAGGTGGTGGTGAACTGCCTCCTTGAATCGCTGCAATCCATATTCTGTGTGTTGAATCACAATGCTGTTAGGGAGGGAATCCAGGATTTTGTCCTGGCGACTGCAAAGGAAAGCATAGGATCAAAAGTGGGCCATTCGGCCCATCGAGTCTGCTCTGCCATTTAATGAGATCATGGCTGATCTGATCCACTTTCCGACCCTATCCTCAGAACCCTCAACTCTCTTACTGATTAAAAGTCTGTCTTTCCCAGCCTCAAGCATGCTTTCCAAGTCAGGATGGTGAGTGACGTGGAGGGGAACTTGCAGGTGATGGGTGTTCCCTTCCCTTGCCCTTCTGGAAGGAAGTGGTCATGAGTTTGGAAGGTGCTGTCTAGGGATCTTTGGTGAATTTTGTAGACAGTACACACCGTTGCCACTGAGCTGCGGTGGTGGTGGGAGTGAATGTTTGTAGACGTGGTGCCAATCTGGCGTGCTGCTTTGTCCTGGATGGTGTTGAACTTCTTCAGTGTTATTGTAGTTGTACCCATCCAGGCAAGTGGACAGTATTCTCCTAAGAACATAAGAAATAGGAGCAGGAGTAGGCCATCTAACCCTTCGAGCCTGCCCCGCCTTTCAATAAGATCATGGCTGATCTGAAATGGCTCAGTTCCACTTTCCCACTTTCTCCCCATAACCCTTAATTCCTCGTCTATCAGAAACCTATCTACCCGCGACTTAAATATATTCAGCAAGGTAGCCTCCACCACTTCAACGGGCAGAGAATTCCAGAGATTCAACACCCTTTGAGTGAAGAAGTTCCTCCTCAACTCCGATCTAAACTGTCCCCCTCTTATCTTGAGGTTGTGCCCTCTAGTCCTGCTGTACTTTCTAAGCGGGAAGAATCTCTCTACCTCTACCCTATCCATCCCCTTCATTATCTTATACGTCTCTATAAGATCCCCCCTCATCCTTCTAATCCCTGACGAGTACAGATCCAGTCTATTTAGTCTCTCTCGTCCTGACTCTTGTCTCTCGCCCTTCCTTCAGGTGTTG
Source organism: Prionace glauca (assembly GCA_037974335.1). Taxonomy (NCBI): domain Eukaryota; kingdom Metazoa; phylum Chordata; class Chondrichthyes; order Carcharhiniformes; family Carcharhinidae; genus Prionace; species Prionace glauca. The sequence continues at coordinate 52,664,479 of CM075741.1, read as the reverse complement.
AAACGGGAGCTAAACAACAGCCAGGGCAAGCTGGAGAAGATGAATCAGGACATGAAGAGGACCGAGGAATGCTGCAAACCTCTGGAGCTCAACTTCCAGGAATACTGTCCCGATATCAAGAAGCAGAAGGCTGAGGTTCAGAAGTTGAATGACCACTTTCAGAATGCAATCGATCAACTCAACCTGAGGTGGGCTCTCTGCTTGTGAAAGAACCATTGTTGAGATGTCAGCATCACCGACAAATCCATTGCCCAGTAGCAATTTCCCTTCAAAACATAAAAAAAAAAGCAGGATTAGATCATTTGGCCCTGCTCTGTTATTCAGTGAGATCATAGAAACCCTCCAGTGCAGAAAGAGGCCCATCGAGTCTGCACCGAACACAATCCCACCCAGGCCCTATCCCCCCATATCCCTACACATATTACCCCCTAATCTCTCTAACCTAAGCATCCCAGGACACTAAGGGGCAATTTTAGCATGGCCAATTAACCTGACCCACCCCTGGGCTGTGGGAGGAAACCGGAGCACCTGGAGGAAACCCACGCAGACACGAGGAGAATGTGCAACCTCCACACAGACAGTGACCCGAGCCGGGAATCGAACCCATATCCCCGGAGCTGTGAAGCAGCAGTGCCGCCCCAAATCATGGGTGATCCCCTATCTCAACACCATACTCCCACACTCTCCCCCATACCCCTTTACAGTCTAGAAATCTATTTCCTTTTTAAATATATGCAGTGACTGGCCTCCACAGCCCTCTGTGGTAGAGAATTCCACAAGCCTACTTCCCTCTGAGTGGAGAAGTTTCTTCTCTTCTCAGTCATTAACGACCCATTCTGCATCCTGAGACTGTGACCCTTGTTCTAGACCCTCCAGCCAGAGAAAACAATATCTATGGACCCAGTTATAGAATCCCTACAGTATAGAAGGAGACTATTCAGCCTCTCAAGTCTGTATTGATCACAATCCCATCCAGGCCCTATTCCCGTAACCCCACATATTTACCCTGCTAATTCCCCTAACACTAAAGTCAAATTAACATGGTCAATGTACCTATCCAACCCTGTCAGAATTTTAAACTTTTCAATGAGAACTTCTCTCATTCTTCCAAATTCCAGTGAAAAGACGCTCAGTCGACCTAATTTGATTTGATTTATTATTGTCACATGTATTAGTAGACAGAGAAAAGTACTGTTTCTTGCACGCTATACAGACAAAGCATATCATTCGCAGAGAAGGAAATGAGAGAGTGCAGAATGTAGCGTTCCAGCCGTAGCTAAGGATGTAGAGAAAGATCCGTGCGAGGCAGGTCCATTCAAAAGTCTGACAGCAGCAGGAAGAAGTTGTCCTTGAGTCGGTCGGTACGTGACCTCAGACTTTTGTATCTTTTTCCTGACAGAAAAAGTGAAAAAATGTATCTGGGATGCGCGGGGTCCTTAATTATGCCGGCTGCTTTGCTGAGGCAGCAGGAAGTGTAGACAGAGCCAACGGATGGGAGGCTGGTTTGCGTCATGGATTGGGCTACACTCACGATCTTTTGTAGTTCCTTGTGGTCTTGGGCGGAGCAGGAGCCCATACCAAACTGTGACACAGTCAGAAAGAATATATTCTATGGTGCATCTGTAAAAGTTCTTATGAGCTGTAGCCTTAGTCTTCTGAGAAAATAGAGGTGTTGGTGGGTTTTCTTAACTATAGTGTCGGCATGGAGGGACCAGGACACGTTGTTGGTGATCTGGACACCTGAAAATGTGAAGCTCTAGACCCTTTCTACTTGGTTCCCCTTGATGTAGACAGGGGCATGTTCTTCTTTATGCTTCCTGAAGTTAACGACAATCTCCTTCGTTTTGTTGACATTGAGGGAGAGATTATTGTCACCGCACCAGTTCACCAGATTCGCTATTTCATTCCTATTTTCTGTCTCATCATTGTTGGAGATCTGACCCACTACGGTGCAAACTTGAAAATTGAGTTGGAGTGGAACGTGGCCATTCCTCATACGCCAATCCTGCCATCTCAGGAATCAGTATGGTGACTCTTTACTGCATTCTTTACATTGCAAGTATTTCCTTTCTTCGATAAGGAGACCAAAACTGCACACAATAATCCAGGTGAGGTCTCTCCAAGTCACTTAAGACATCCTTGCTCCTGTACTCAAATCCCCCTGAAGGCCAATTGGTGACTGGTGTACAAGCACACCCAGGTCCCCTTGTACAATTCCCAATCTATCGCCATTTAAATAATGCTCTATTCTCTTTCTCCGTTTGAAGTGAATAACTTCAGACTTATCCACGTTGTACTGTATCTGCCACTCAATCAACTTGTCTAAATCACCTTGAAGATTCCGTGCATTCACCTCTCAGATTCCCACCAGGTTTTGTGTCATCAGCAAACTTGGGAATTGCTTCCTTCATGCATATCATTGAAGGTGGTGGGGAGCTGCCTTCTGGAATAGTCAGTCAAGTGCCATTAGGGAGGGATTTCTAGGATTCTGATCCAGTGACAGTGAAGGAACGGTGACATATTTCAAGTCAAGATGGTGAGTGATTTGGAGGGGAACTTAAAAGTGTTCCCATGTATCTGCTGTCCTTGTTTGTAGGTGGTGAAGGTTGGAAGGTGCTGTCGAAGGTGGCTGGGTGGATTGGTACAGTGCATCACACTGACAGTTTGATTTGTGACTTGTCTCCATGTCAAGCCCCAAGAAAGGTTTTGTTGCTCTCCCTTTCTTGTGGTTTTTTTACCCATAGCCTCATAATGCGGCCTCTCATTTGCTAATGGAGCGGGAAGGCTGGGTGGGATAAGAACATAAAAACATAAGAAATAGGAGCAGGAGTAGGCCATCTAGCCCTTCGAGCCTGCCCCGCCATTCAATAAGATCATGGCTGATCTGTCATGGCTCAGTTCCACCTTCCCGCCCTCTCCCCATAACCCTTAATCCCCTCTCTTATCAAAAACCCATCAACCCGCTTCTTAAAAATATTTAGCGAGGCAGCTTCCACCACTTCAATGGGCAGAGAATTCCAGAGATTCACCACCCTTTGAGTGAAGAAGTTCCTCCTCAACTCTGTTCTAAACCGCCTCCCCTTTATCTTGAGGCTGTGCCCCCTAGTCCTACTGTCTTTTTTGAGTGGGAAGAGTCTCTCCACCTCTATCCTATCCATCCCATTCATCATCATATACGTCTCAATGAGATCTCCCCTCATTCTTCTAAACTCTAACGAGTACAAGCCTAGTTTATTCATCCTCTCCTCATAGCTCAATCCCCTCAACTCTGGTATCAGCCTAGTAAACCTCCTCTGCACGCCCTCCAGGGCCAAAATATCCTTGCGCAGGTGTGGCGCCCAAAACTGCACACAGTACTCCAGCTGCGTTCTCACCAATGCCCTATACAGCTGCAGCAAGACCTCCCTACTTTTATATTCAATTCCCCTCGCTATGAAGGCCAGTATCCCATTCGCCTTCCTGACCACCTGCTGCACCTGCAGACTGGGTTTTTGCGACTCATGCACCAGGACCTTTGGTAATGTGGGTTTTGGAAAGGCTCAGTTGGCAACCAACCTCCACTCCAGGCCAACTAGACTCACCTAGTTTCCTGGATGGCCAGTGAAGACTGCCTGAGATGGATGGTGTCCCATTGATCGTCACACTCTCTCTTCAGGGAAATGAACCCTCTCTCCCCCAATCTGTGCTGAATTATCTGAGTAATCCAAAGTGCCATAATTGGCTTCAGCACCTCCTCAGGACTAGGGGGCACAGCCTCAAGATAAGGGGGGGGGCAGTTTAGATTGGAGTTGAGGAGGAACTTCTTCACTCAAAGGGTGGTGAATCTCTGGAATTCTCTGCCCGTTGAAGTGGTGGAGGCTGCCTCGCTCAATATTTTTAAGTCACGGGTAGATAGGTTTTTGACAGACGAGGGAATTAAGGGTTATGGGGAGAAAGCGGGAAAGTGGAACTGATCCACTTCAGATCAGCCATGATCTTATTGAATGGCGGGGCAGGCTCGAAGGACTAGATGGCCTACTCCTGCTCCTATTTCTTATGTTCTTATGCTAGAGAGCTGCCAGCCCGGGTCACCTGGGGCTGAACATACCCAGTGACTGCAAGTGGCATTTGAGGATGGAATTGGGTTGGTTCTCATATTTCCTCTGATAATTCCCCTGTCACTAAAGGACAATTTAGCATGGCCAGTTCACCTAACCCACACTTCTTTGGACTGTGGGAGGAAACCGGAACACCCCAGAGGAAACCCACGCAGACACGGGGAGAATGTGCAGTTTCCACACAGACTGTGACCCAAGGCCGGAATTGAACCCTGGCGCTGTGAGGCAGCAGTGGTCACCCACTGTAGCACTTTACAATGAAATATGTTGAAGCGTAGTCGCTGCTGTAATGTAGAAAATGTGGCAGCCATTATGTGCACACCAATTTCCCACAAACAGAAATCAGCAATGGGGTAATGCGCAGATTACCTGCTTTAGTGATGGACAAGCACAATTTAAGTTGTGAGTATTGGCAAGGATACTGATAAAGCAGTATGGCGGGCACAGTGGTTAGCACTGCTGCCTCACAGCGACAAGGATCCGGGTTCGATTCCGACTTTGAGTTATTGTCTACGTCGAGTCTGCACATTCTCCCTGTGTCTGCGTGGGTTTCCTCTGGCTGCTCCAGTTTTCTCCCACAGTCCAAAAGACGTGCTGGTTAGGTGTATTGGCCGTGCTAAATTCTCCCTCGGTGTAACCCGAACAGAGTGTGGTGACTAGGGGATTTTCACAGTAGCTTCATTGCAGTGTTAATGTAAACCTACTTAGAACATAGAACACTACAGCACAAACAGGCCCTTCGGCCCACAAGTTGCGCCGATCATATTCATACCTACCAAGCCATAGAACTATCTGTAACTCCCAATCCCTTTAAATCCCATGTACTCATCCAGAAGTCTCTTAAAAGACCCCAGTGAGTTCGCCTCCACCACCACCGACGGCAGCCGATTCCACTCACTCACCACCCTCAGTGAAAAACTTACCCCAACATCTCCTCTGTACCTGCTCCCCAGCACCTTAAATCTGTGTCCTCTCGTAGCGACCATTTCAGCCCTGGGAAATAGCCTCCGAGAATCCACCCTATCTATTCCTCTCAACATTTTATAAACCTCTATCAGGTCGCCTCTCAACCTTCGTCTCTCCAGGGAGAAGAGTCCCAGCTCCCTCAACCTATCCTCATAAGGCATGCCTCCCAATCCAGAGAACATCCTTGTAAATCTCCTCTGCACCCTCTCAATAGCTTCCACATCCTTCCTGTAGTGAGGCGACCAGAATTGCGCACAGTACTTCAAGTGGGGTCTGACAAGGGTCTTATAAAGTTGCAGCATTACCTCCCGACTCCTAAACTCAATCCGACACAGCCTATCAGCGTTACAAAACATTCCAGCAGGGCCTCAACACCTGGATGAACATTCTCCCTCACTTGTGACACTAATAAATAAATAAAGAACCCCCTCCCCCCCCTCGCCCCACTATAGTTATCTCACAGCTACCCAAAAGTTCAGGGAAGCCTGAATATTGCTCGTTCTAACAGTGCAGCACTCCATCAGTTCTACAATGGAACATCAGCCAGCATTTTGTTCTCGAGTGTTTGGCTGAGGGTTAAACCCACAAGCCCCTGTCTCAGTGACAAGCATTCTAGTGCTGAGACATGACATGATAAAGAAACAGGAGGAAACCCAAGACCTGGGGCTGTTTGTGTTCCATATTGCTGGGCTTCAGGTAGAAATTGGATCTCGCATTCATGTCCTAACCCTGCTTCCCTTCACAGTCATTACTGCATCTCCTGCTGTACTCCATTGCGGAGTATTAGATCCTCCTCTCAATGCAAACTTCACACAATGTGTTCTGTTTCTTCACAGAGAGGATATGCTTCAGAATTCCGACACAGCCTACCAGCGTTACAAAACATCCCAGCAGGGACTCCACACCTGGATGAACAACCTCCCTCACAATCAGGTGCAGCCCTCAGCCAGCCTGAGTGAGGTCAATGCCAAACTTGATTCTCAGAAGGTGGGTATTTTCTAATCTGAATTCCTTTCTTCTCCTCGTGACGGCCCAGCTCACGTCCTGTAGAAATCTACATTTTACAATGGTTTCACTCAATGGTTCGGATGTTGGAGGGAACTTGCCCAGTGACCCCTTCGACTGGGCCTCAAGTCTTGAGGTGTTGCCGTCTCCCACCCGAGAGCAGTGTGGTTGACCCTCAACCGCCCTCTAGGCAACTAGGGATGGGCAATAAATGCTGGCCAGCCAGCACTGCACGTGTCCCACTAACGAATAAATAAGATATTACCTCTGTAATCTTCCTGTCCAGTAGCTCAAACACCACAGGGAATAGAGGGAAGAATGCAGAGATGAACAAGAGAGGTCAAAACTGAATAATAAGGAAGAGGGAACTAAAACAAAGGTGATGATCCACAAGCAAAATGAGAAGGAAAGAGAAAAATCCAAAGCTAACTTACACTAATCCATGGCGATGGGCACTCCAACGTGTGCTGAGCCATAAGCCTCCCCACCCAATGGGTGATGTACATGCCACTGTAGTGCAGTGAGAGATGGGATGCCAAATGAGTGAAAGAACTCAGAATCTGGTTTACATAAGAACATAAGAAATAGGAGCAGGAGTAGGCCATCTAGCCCCTTCGAGCCTGCCCCGCCATTCAATAAGATCATGGCTGATCTGTCGTGGCTCAGTTCCACCTTCCCGCCCTCTCCCCATAACCCTTAATCCCTTCTCTTATCAAAAACCCATCAACCCGCTTCTTAAAAATATTTAGCGAGGCAGCCTCCACCACTTCAACGGGCAGAGAATTCCAGAGATTCACCACCCTTTGAGTGAAGAAGTTCCTCCTCAACTCCGTTCTAAACTACCCCCACTTTATCTTGAGACTGTGCCCCCTAGTCCTACTGTCCTTTCTGAGTGGGAAGAGTCTCTCCACGTCTATCCTATCCATCCCATTCATCATCTTATATGTCTCAATGAGATTTCCCCTCATTCTTCTAAACTCTAACGAGTACAAGCCTAGTTTATTCAGCCTCTCCTCATAGCTCAACCCCCTCAACTCCGGCATCAGCCTAGTAAACCTCCTCTGCACTCCCTCCAGGGCCAAAATATCCTTGCGAAAGTGCAGCGACCAAAACTGCACACAGTACTCCAGCTGCGGCCTCACCAATGCCCTATACAGCTGCAGCAAGACCTCCCTACTTTTATATTCAATCCCCCTCGCTATGAAGGCCAGCATCCCATTAGCCTTCCTGATCACCTGCAGGCTGGGTTTTTGCGACTCATGCACAAGGACCCCGAGGTCCCTCTGCAGTTTTTCGCCACGTAAGTAATAGTCCTTCCTACCATTATTCCTACCAAAGTGGTTGTCCACCTCACACTTGCCAACATTAAATTCCATTTGACATTTCCTGGCCCATTCGCCCAGCCTATCTAGATCCTTCTGCAGACTCTCCATACCCTCCGCACAATTTGCCGTTCCCCCAATCTTGGTGTCATCAGCAAATTTCGACACCCTGCACTCGGTTCCCTCCTCCAGGTCATCTATATAAATGGTAAAAAGCTGATATTCTTAGATATTTAGATATTCTTATTTTTAGATATTTAGATATCCTTAAAAGTGCAGCTGCATATTGGATGCTGAGCCAGCAAACAAAAACCTCTCATCGAGTTATCTTCACCCATTCCCTCACAGAGACTGGTGAACGATATCAAGCAGAAGGAAGCTGAGAAAGACGCACTCGTTGATCTCTCCCATGACCTGCAGTCAACCCTGAAGGTACGTGGCTGTTCCTAATCGCGAGCTGTCGTTGGGCTGGTCACAGGTGGGCCCAACACAGGGATGAAGTTACAAAGCCACATCTGTAACAGGTTTGAAAGATTTAGAAAGGAAAGAATTTGCATTTACACACTGCTGTTCACAACCTCAGGGCTTCAAAGGGCAGCGTCAGATAGAAATGGATATGGAGCCAAGAAGGAGATATCAGGTGGTGTGAACATACTTAGTCATAAGAGATAGAACATAGAACACTACAGCACAAACAGGCCCTTTGGCCCACAAGTTGTGATGATCATATCCATACCTATCAGGCCTATCTATAACTCTCATTCCCATTAAACCCCATATACTCATCCAGAAGTCTCTTAAAAGACCCCAATGAGTTCACCTCTACCACCACCGACGGTAGCCGATTCCACTCACTCAGATGAACCCCTACTTGAAAAGATTGCAAATGTCAATTAAGTCACAACTAAGGTGTCTCTGATCTTGACTCTGGGTTTAAGTTCTACTCCCGAGACAAGCACTCAGAATGTTGCCTGGTATGGAGGGAAGGTACGGTTGGAGGGCGGCACGGTGGCACAGTGGGTTAGCACTGCTGCTTCACAGCTCCAGGGTCCTGGGTACGATTCCCGGCTCGGGTCATTGCCTGTGTGGAGTTTGCACATTCTCCTCGTGTCTGCGTGGGTTTTCTCCGGGTGCTCCGGTTTCCTCCCACAGTCCAAAGATGTGCGGGTTAGGTTCATTGGCTATGCTAAAATTGCCCCTTAGTGTCCTGGGATGTGTAGGTTAGAGGGATTAGCAGGTAAATGTGCAGGGATATGGGGATAGGGTCTGGGTGGGATTGTGTTCGGTGCAGACTCGATGGGCCGAAGGGCCTGTTTCTGCACTGTAGGGTTCTAGGGTTCTAGGGTTCTAAGGTCCTATGAGGAGAGGCTGAGGGATTTGGGGTTGTTTTCGTTAGAAAGAAGGCGGCTAAGAGAAGACCTTATTGAAACATATAAGATAATTAGAGGTTTAGATAGGGTGGACAGTGATAGCCTTTTTCCTCGGATGGAGAAAGCTAGCACAAGGGGACATAGCTTTAAATTAAGGGGTGGTAGTTCTAGGACGGATGTCAGAGGTAGGTTCTTTACCCAGAGGGTGGTGAGGGATTGGAATGTCCTGCTTGCTGCAGTTGTAGATGCACCTAGTTTGGGGGCGTTTAAGAGATCCGTGGATAGGTTTATGGATGGAAAGGGATTGGTTTAGGTTAGAGGGTCATTGCTTTTTTCTTAATTGGTCGGCGCAACATCGTGGGCCAAAGGGCCTGTTCTGCGCTGTAATGTTCTATGTTCTATTAAATCTCGGCTGATCCACTACAGAGTGAGATCCTGCCTGTCACTCGTCCAATCAAGATATCTGTTCCCTAAGATCGGAGTAAACGATCCCTGTTTTGAGGAAGAGCATGAGAGCGATCCCCAGTGTCTTGGAGATAATTTCAGTATTTGGAGGGGCACGGTGGTTAACACTGCTACCTCACAGCGCCAGGGACACAGGTTCAATTCTAGCCTCGGGTCACTGTCTGCGTGGAGCCTGCATATTCTCCCCGTGTCTGCGTGGGTTTCCTCCGGGTACTCCGGTTTCCTCCCACAGTCCCAAAGACGTGCGGGTTAGATGGATTGGCCATGTTAAAGTGACCCTTAATGTCAGGAGGATGAGCAAGATAAATATGTGGGTTGCAGGAATGGGGCCTGAGTGAGAGTGTGGTCGGTGCAAACACAATGGGCCAAATGGCCTTCTTCTTCAGTGTAGGGAATTCTATATGTCCCGGCCAAAATTTATCCCTCAATCAATCTCAGTAAAACATTTTATCTGGTCAATTGCTCTTATTGTGCAACCAATGGACTCCATTCTATGCTCTAGTGCAGTGGTTCCAATCTGGTGCGGTGTGAAAGTGTCCGTCATGGAAAAGGATTCAAAATTCATGCAATTAAACTAAAACGAACCTTGGTCTTCAGCTCTGTGTTTGGTGTCAATGAGCCTCAGGCTTCCTGCTGTGTGTGTGCAGCTGGGAAAGAGGCACAAATGCGTGGTTTAGATTTTTACTTTGGTCAGGCCCATTGGGACTTGGAGCTGAAGGTGACGGTACCATGTACCCACACAAAAAGCGAAAACTCAGAAAAGGTGCAAAAACCCAGGGAGAAGTGAGAGAGACGTGATGTGGAGATGCCAGCGTTGGACTGGGGTAAACACAGTAAGAAGTCTCACAACACCAGGTTAGAGTCCAACAGGTTTATGTGATAGTAATCCCACTATTTTTCGGAAACAGTGTTCCTTCGCCAGGTGTGTGGAAGGAACATTGTTTCTGCACTTGTAAGATTACTATCAAATAAACTGGTTGGACTCTAACCTGGTGTTGAGAGAGAGAAGTGAGAGAGACAGAGAGGTTAAAGAGAAAGACAAAAAGTAAAGTTCCCAGTAAGAGAAACAGAGAAAATAGGAGAACATAAGAACATAAGAAATAGGAGCAGGAGTAGGCCATCTAGCCCTTCGAGCCTGCCCCGCCATTCAATAAGATCATGGCTGATCTGTCGTGTCTCAGTTCCACCTTCCCGCCCTCTCCCCATAACCCTTAATCCCCTCGCTTATCAAAAACCCATCAACCTGCGTCTTAAAAATATTTAGCAAGGCAACCAGTTTATTTGATAGTAATCTTACAAGTTCAGAAATAAAAATATTTAGGAGGTATGTCTCTAAATTGTTTTATGGTATAGAAATGGTTAGACATATAAAAGTTGTGAACCATTGGCCTCATGGTGACAGACTCACCTGGTGTATTGGAATGTTTCCGAGGATGTCCCTGTCCTTGGATCCTAACCCAGGGTCTGGGAAGGAGGGAAAATCACAGTTCCCTGCCCCTCAGTTGCAGTCTGGAGGGTGGCTGTGGGTTTGAGAAGTTGTAGACACCTCCAGTCTAAGCCAGCATTCCTGAAGTGTGAGTAATGTTTTATCTCCTTTTTGAAGAATTACGAAACTAATAACGACAAATATCGGGCGACTCTGGACCCTGCCACTGGAGCATCTAAAGTGAAGAAAATGAGGACTCAGACTCTGCAAGAGAGCGTCAATGATCAGGTAAGGAAGACAGTACAGTGGCAATCGCTCAATGTACAGACCAGGGTGACCCACCAGCCTTCATTTTCTGGGATCTTCCTGTACTGCCGCCTTTTGTCCCATGTCCTTTCCGGAAGAGATTTTGCCCTGGACTTTTCATAGAAACCCTACAGTGCAGAAAGAGGCCCTTCGGCCCATCGAGTCTGCACCGAACACAATCCCACCCAGGCCCTACCCCCACATATCCCTACATATTATACCCACTAATCCCTCTAACCTACCCATCCCTGGACACTAAGGGGCAATTTCATAGCACGGCCAATCAACCTAACCCGCTTATCTTTGGACTGTGGGAGGAAACCGGAGCACCCGGAGGAAACCCACGCAGACACGAGGAGAATGTGCAAACTCCACACAGACAGTGACCCGAGCCGGGAATCGAACCCAGGAACCCTGGAGCTGTGGAAGCAGCGGTGCTAACCCACTGTGCCACCGTGTCGTCTCAAGGAAGGACTTTGATTGGCGCATGTGTCAGGGGGGCAGCTTGTGATTGGAGCTCTCCCGCGGGTATCCAGCGGGGATGGACCTGGATCAGAATGGAGGCCCCCCCCCCCCCCCCCCCCCAACATTCCCCATCTCCTCTTCTGTCACCGGTGTGGCAGCAGCCCTCCCCACCCACAACCCTCTCAGCTTCACCAATATCTCCGCCAACACCACCCCATCACCCCCTCCAATCTGCCCTTGGCAAAATGACGCTTGCCTTTTCTCACCCTGCTTGAGGAGCTGCGACACTCTCTCCTTCCTCCCCCTGCCTGCTGCTCTCCTGAAGGGCCACGAGGGTGAGACTAAATTCAACAGCTCGTAAACAGAGTAACAGAATTCAGGAGGAATTTCTTCACGCAGAAAGTTCCTGCCGCGCGTCACTCTCTGCCTCATCGCCACATTTAAGGGAAAGCCTGTTAAACACAAAGGAGAAACAAGACTTGCATTGTAACACGTCTTTCAAAATGACGCGCTGCCTCAATTGTGTTTTAAATATTTTTGCCATTCGGGGAGTGCTGTAGCCGGCTGGAGATATTGGAGAGTCCTTGGCCACGTTGTAAGACAAAAAGCTAATGACACTTAAAACAGGAGCTCAATCCAGTTCATTTTGCATCAAAATTCTGTATAACTACAGGAGGGATCTTCAGAGGTGCGAGCGGGATTTTACATCCTCGCTTGTCCCGAAACCGTAAAATCCCACCCGAGGACAACAGAGTTTTCTGTGGTCCACCCTTTTGTGCGCTCCGAATCCTACAGCGGGCAGTCGGGTGATCACAGGGTGATTTTTTATTAAAATTCACTTGTGGGCACGGCTGGGCCAGCATTTATTGCCCACTCGTAATTGCCCTGGAGCTGAGTGGTTTGCGGGGCCGTTCCAGAGGGTATTGTTTTAAAAGCCAACCAGATTTCTGTGGCTCTGGAGTCACGTGTAGGCCAGACCGGGTAAGGACGGCAGATTTCCTTCCCTGAAGGACATTAATGTACCAGACGGGGTTTTACGACAATTGGCAACGATTTCATAGAAACTGGAAGAAGGAGGAGGCCATTTGGCCCTTTTGAGCCTGCTCGTTTTGATCATGGCTGATTTCATGGTCATCCAGATTTTTATTGAGTTGAAATGTCACCACCACCCATGGTGGGATTTGAATCCGGGTCCGTAGAACTTTATTGGGTCAGAACCAGAGGCCAGGAGATGAAGAAAATTGTTTTTTTTTTTAACTCAGTGACTCGTTACAATCTGGAAGGTTCTGCCAGAAAGGTTGGTGGGAGCACATTCAATCGCAACTCGCGAAAGGATAAATCGATGAAACTGGCCTTCATTAATCGAGGGATTGAGTTTAGGAGTCGGGAGGTAATGCTGCAACTTTACAGGACCCTTGTCAGGCCTCATTTAGAGTATTGTGCGCAGTTCTGGTCGCCTCACTATAGGAAAGACGTAGAAGCTATTGAAAGGGTGCAGAGGAGATTTACAAGGATGTTGCCTGGACTGGGAGGCATGCCTTATGAAGATAGGTTGAGGGAGCTGGGACTCTTTTCCCTAGAGAGGCGAAGATTGAGAGGCGACCTGATAGAAGTTTATAAAATGTTGAGAGGAATAGATAGGGTGGACTCTCAGAGGCTATTTCCCCGGGTTGAAATGGTCGCTACGAGAGGACACAGATTTAAGGTGCGGGGAGGGAAGTACAGAGGTGATGTTAGGGGTAAGTCTTTCACTCAGAGGGTGGTGAGTGAATGGAATCGGCTGCCGTCATCGGTGGTGGAGGCGAACTCGCTGGGGTCTTTTAAAAGACTTCTGGATGAGTATATGGGGTTTAATGGGATTGGGGGTTATAGATAGGTCTATAGATTGGTGGGGTTGATGTGATCGGCGCAACTCGAGGGCCGAAGGCTGTGCTGTAATGTTCTATGAAGAATTTGCGGGCTATGAGGAAGGGAGAGGGCAGTATCGCAATAAGACTTTCAGAGAGTCTGCGCAATAAGCTGGTTGTATGATACTCACGCTCTCTCGCCTGCACCCTTCCCCAGGCAAAGCCTCCACTGAATTCTCACAGCTCTGGAATAACTTTCTGTCGTTTGCAGGAAAAGGACACTATTAAACGTTTTGCCGAAATTGCTTCTTCAAATGACCAGTTGCTCAACCAGCTGGATTTTGTGGCAAAGGTTAAGCAAAAGGTAAGCTGAAATTTGCTGCCAACTGAAGGATTTCAGAACTCAAGTGTCGATACTCCCACACCCCAAAAAATGTGCTCTCAGGCTAATCGGTTTTTACCAAATTGACACTATTTCTTCCCTGAATCTGACTGAGTAGGGTTCCATTCGTAGATATGCAGGGTAGAATAGGTGTAGGGTGATGTGGCGGCGCGGGCTCGTTGGGCCGAAGGGCCTGTTTCCCGTGCTGGATTGTTCTTTGTTCTTTGTTGTACTTGCACACATTCTCCCCACTGTGAACTGACCTCACTCAGTTCTGGGACTAATGGCTCGGTCACTCGTGGTCAACCCTTCCTTCTAACCGGCAGTGAATGTCATTCCATTGGATACACAAGTAAACAAGAAATAGAAGCAGGAATCGGTCACCACACCCTTCGAGCCTGCCCCACCATTCAATATGATCGTTACTGATCTATGCTGCCCTTTTCTGTGCTGTTTCCCCATATCCCTCAATTCCTCGATCTATCAAAATATTTATCCACCTCCACTTTAAACACTTCCAACAATCCAGCCTCCAGCACCCATTGGGGCAGAGAATTCCAGAGGTTCACCACCATCTGTAAGGAAATATTTCTACGCACTTCAGTTTTAAATGACCGGCCCTTTGTCCTGTAGCCCCTTGTTCCAGACTCTCCCACGAGTGAAACATCTCACCATCTACCCTGTCAAGCCCCTCAGGATCTCATTTGAATAAGATCACCCCTCATTCCTCTAAACACTGAGGAATATAGAGCCTGGCTATTCCGTCTCTCTTGATAGGACAACCCTCTCGCCCCCCCAGGAATCAGCCTGGTGAATCTACTTTGGGCTGCCTCCAACGTTACTGTTTCCTTCTGAAGATAAGGGGACCAAAACTGTACTCAGTATTCCAGGTGAGGCCTCACTAACACCCCTGCACAAAACCTCCCTATATTTAAACTCCACCCTCTTTGCAATAAAGCCAAAATGCCGTTTGCCTGAGAGTCACAAACGACTCTCTTGGGATATCCCGGTTATTTGCAACGAAAGGGACATAGCTTTAAATTGAGGGGTGGTAATTATAGGACGGATATCAGAGGTAGGTTCTTTACTCAGAGGGTAGTAAGGGCATGGAATGCCCTGCCTGCAGCAGTTGTGGACTCGCTAACTTAAGGGCATTCAAATGGTCAGTGGATAGGCATATGGATAACATTGGAATAGCTTAGCTTAGAGGGTCATTAGATTGGTTCCACTGGTCGGCGCAACATCGAGGGCCGAAGGGCCTGTACTGCGCTGGAATGTTCTATGTTCTAAAGAACTTTCCTGAATTGTCTGACATGGTCTCAGGAAGCCCTCAATCCCTTTGCAACCAATGAAAGATCCCACAAGTATTAGTAATGACCAGCTCACCTACGATGAACTGAGAGATAAATCTTGCCCAGGTGCCCCTAGTGATGAGAATACAGGAATCCATCTCCACGCACAGCTTAAAGGGAGAAACAGGCCGAAGGGCCTGTTTCTGCACTGTAGGGTTCTATAAATTCTATAAATTCTATAATTAAAAACACCAGGTTGGCAAGTCCCTGAGAATGGTCATGATTTAGAAACTTAGGAAATAAGGGCAGGAGGAGGCCATTTGGCCCATCAAGCTTGCTCTGCCATTCATTCTGATCATGGGTGATCATCCAACTCAGTAGCCTGTTCCTGCATATCCTTTGATTCCCTTATGCCAAGTACTATATTTAGCTGCTTCTTGAAAACATACACTATTTGGTCTCAACTACTTTCCGTGGTAGTGAATTCGACAAGCTCACCACTCTCTGGGTGAAGAAATTTCTCCTCCTGTCAATCCTAAAAGGTTTATCCCATTTCCTCAGACTGTGACCCCTGGTTTGGACACCCCCACCATCAGGAACATCCTTCCTGCATCTACCCTGCCTAGTCCTGTTAGAATTCTACAGGGTTCTATGGGATCCCTCCTTCTTAGAACAAAGAACAACACAGCCCGGGAAACAGGCCCTTCAGCCCAACGAGCCCACGCCGCCATTTTAACATTGTGAGTCCCCTCTCCACCCATGACCCTTGTCTACGCTTATGACATTCCACATTGAGGGGAGACTAATTTAGGGACAATTTGTTACACCAATCAGCCTAAGAGGACATCTTTGGTGTGTGGGAGGAAACCGGAGCACCCAGAGAAAACCCACGCAAGCACGGGGAGAATGCGCAAACTCCCACAGACACCGGCCCAAATCCATGTATCTGCACAGGAAACAGCGATAGTCACTGAGCTGTCGTGTTGCCCGTCAGTTGGTCCAGTTTAAGCGTACACTAACGACGTGAAGCACTAGGCTACTCTCGAAACATCCAAGAGCAGCCCACGTACGACCCACCGCGTGTACGCCCCTCATTGGGGAACAAGGCGGACCGAATCACCTGTGGATTAAAAGAGAAAAACATCAATAACATCCACATCCTTATACAAACATTCAAGGGAATCCCCAGAAGCTCAGAAGTAAAACAAGTGAGCCAGAAAATATGTTGGGAGGTCCATAGTTGTCTAACGTTTGAGGGCCCGGGTTAGACAACTGGAGTTGAGGCTGGAGGATTTATTTTTAGTGAGGGAGAATGAGGCATTAATGAATAGGAACCAGATTCAAGAGTGGATCTCAGAGTCGAGGAGGGGGGATGGGTGGATTACAGTAGTAGAAGCTATTGAGAGGGTACAGAGGAGATTTACAAGGATGTTGCCTGGACTGGGAGGCATGCCTCATGAAGTTAGGTTGAGGAAGCTGGGACTCTTTTCCCTGGAGAGACGAAGGTTGAGAGGCGACCTGATAGAAGTTTACAAAATGTTGAGAGGAATAGATAGGGTGGACTCTCAGAGGCTATTTCCCCGGGTTGAAATGGTTGCTACGAGAGGACACAGATTTAAGGTACAGGGAGGGAACTTCAGAAGTGATGTTAGGGGTAAGTTTTTCACTCAGAGGGTGGTGAATGAATGGAATCGGCTGCCGTCAGTGGTGGTGGAGGCGAACTCGCTGGGGTCTTTTAAAAGACTTCTGGATGAGTATATGGGGTTTAATGAGATTGAGGGTTATAGATAGGTCTGTAGGTTGGTAGGTATGGATATGATCGGTGCAACTCGTGGGCCGAAGGCCCTGTTTGTGCTGTAGTGTTCTATGTTCTATGTACAGTTAGGAAGGGGAGAAAGAAGAGGAGTAATGTTCCAAAGGCTACCCCAGGGGTACTGTCTCAAGATATCAGGGGTAAGGCACCAACTGAGGTGGAAAGGGCACGAGGGGAAGAGAAAAATGCCTGAGGGAAGGAAGGGGGCTGGATGTGAGATAGTGGTGGGGGACGGGAGGGTTAGAGGGATTGATAGGCGGTTCTGTGGGCAAAAGCGGGACTCCAGGATGGTGGTCTGCCTCCCTGGAGCAGGGGTACAGGATGTGTCGGAGAGGGTAGAGGGAATCTTGAAGGGCCAAGGGACCCGGGCAGATGTAATTATACATGTAGGAGAGAGGGATATAGGAAGGAAGAGTAGGGGGGAAATACGTACGCAGTTCAGGGAGTTGGAAGCCAGGCTGAAGTGTAGGGCCTCCAGGGTGGCAATCTCTGGGCTGCTGCCAGTGCCCAGTAATAGCAGGGATAAGAATAATGAGATCCTGCAGCTGAATGCGTGGCTGAGGGATTGGTGCAGGACTGAGGGTTTTAGTTTTGTTGACCATTGGAAAGTCTTTGCAAAGGAAGGGCACTTGTATAAGAGGGATAGGGAACACTGAACTGGGAAGGGTACACATATTTTAGCTGGGAGGTTAGCTGGAGTGTTTAGGCAGGGTTTAAACTAGTATGGAGGGGGTGATGGGGAGGAGAGAGACAGCTCAGGCACTGGGAGTGAGTTGGAGGTCAGGGTAAGTCTAGTTGATAGGAAAATCCCCCAGGAGAAGGAGGATTCGAGAGGGACTGTGGGTCTTCAGTGCATCTGTTTTAATGCGAGGAATGTGACGGGTAAGACAGATGAAGTTAGGGCCTTGATGTTTGTGAGGAATTTAGTTGTGGTGGCAGTGACGGAGTCACGGTTAAAGGAGGGGCAGGACTAGCAGCTAAATAGTCCAGGGTATAAGTGTTTTAGGTGTGATAGGGGAGGGTTGAAAAGAGGAGGGGGAGTGGCACTCTTAGTTAGGGAGCAGATCACAGCGGTGCAGAGGGAGGATAACATGGAGGGGTTGGGAATTGAGTCTTTGTGGGTGGAGTTGAGGAATAGGAAGGGAGCCATTACTATGCTAGGAGTGTACTATAGGCCGCCCGATAGCCTGCGGGCAGTGGAAGAGGGTATAGTAGAGACATTTTGGACAAGTGTAGGAAGAATAGGGTTGTTGTAGTGGGAGATTTTAATCTCCCTGGGGTGGATTGGAAGGTGCCTAGAGCTGGGGGATCTCAAAAGGGGAGTTAGGAGAGCAAAGAGGGGGCATGAGATGGCTTTGGCAGGTAGGGTTAAGGAGAATCCAAAGGCGTTTTACTCCTATCTTAAGAACAAAAGGGTGGCTAGGGGTAAAATCGGTCCTCTCAGGGACAAACGTGGGGAATTGTGCTTAGAGGCAGAGGGAATGAGGGAGATCCTGAATGAAAACTTTGCGTCGGTATTCACGAAGGAGAGGGGCTTGATGTCTAGTACAGTCATAGACCGATTGAAAGATCTATTGATTACGAGGAAAGAAGTGTTAGGGCTCTTAGAGGGCATTAAAACCGATAAATCTCCGGGGCCTGATTGCATTTATCCTAGGCTGCTTAGAGAGGCGAGGGATGAGATTGCTGGGCCTCTGACGCAAATCTTTGTCTCTTCTTTGGACACAGGTGAGGTCCCAGAGGACTGGAGGATAGCGAATGTGGTACCATTGTTTAAAAAGGGTAGGGGGGATAGCCCGGGTAACTATAGGCCGGTGAGCTTAACGTCAGTGGTAAGCAAGTTGATGGAGAGGATTCTTAGGGATAGGATGTAAGCGCACTTGGAGCGTTGCGATCTGATTAAGGATACGCAGCATGGCTTTGTCAAGGGGAAGTCTTGCCTTACAAATCTGGTAGAATTCTTTGAGGAGGTGACAAAAACGGTTGACGAAGGACAAGCCGTTGATGTCATCTATATGGATTTCAGTAAGGTGTTTGACAAAGTCCTTCATGGTAGGTTGGTACAGAAGATTGAAGCTCACGGGATATGTGGTCAGGTATCTAGATGGGTAGAGAACTGGCTTGCAAAGAGGACATGATGTGGGTATGCCGGCGTTGGACTGGCGTAAACACAGTAAAAAGTCTGACAACACCAGGTTTTAGTCCAACCGATTTATTTGATAATATTCTCACAAGCTTTCGAGGGGACTGCCTCTTCGTCAGGTGAATGGAGAGTTCTGGCTTCAGACAGAACATATAAAGCACAGACAGTTGCTGATTAGAATGCGAATCCTTACACCTAACCTGCTGTTCAAGTCTTAAAGTGGCTGATAATGTGAGTGGAAGGAGCACTGATCACAGTTTAAAGAGATGTGTATTGTCTCCAGACAGTACAGTAAGTGAGGTTTTGCAAACCCAGGCAAGTCACGGGGGTTACAGATAGTGCGACATGAACCCAAGATCCCTGTTGAGACTGTCCTCATGTGTGCGGAACTTGGCTATCAGTCTCTGTTCAGCGACTCTGCGCTGTCGTGTGTCATGAAGGCCGCCTTGGAGAATGCTTACCCGAAGGTCAGAGGCTGAATGCCCGTGACCGCTGAAGTGTTCGCCAACAGGAAGGGAACAGTCTTGCCTGGTAACTGTCGAGCGATGTTCATTCCGTTGCTGTAGCGTCTGCATTCATCCATGCAGACGCTACGACAACGGATGAATGAACATCGCTCGACAGTCACCAGGCAAGACTGTTCCCTTCCTGTTGGCGAACACTTCAGCGGTCACGGGCATTCAGCCTCTGACCTTCGGGTAAGCATTCTCCAAGGCGGCCTTCATGACACACGACAGCGCAGAGTCGCTGAACAGAGACTGATAGCCAAGTTCCGCACACATGAGGACAGTCTCAACAGGGATCTTGGGTTCATGTCGCACTATCTGTAACCCCCGTGACTTGCCTGGGTTTGCAAAACCTCACTTACTGTACTGTCTGGAGACAATACACATCTCTTTAAACTGTGATCAGTGCTCCTTCCACTCACATTATCAGCCACTTTAAGACTTGAACAGCAGGTTAGGTGTAAGGATTTGCATTCTAATCAGCAACTGTCTGTGCTTTATATGCTCTGTCTGAAGCCAGAACTCTCCATTCACCTGACGAAGAGGCAGTCCCCTTGAAAGCTTGTGAGAATATTATCAAATAAATCGGTTGGACTAAAACCTGGTGTTGTCAGACTTTTTGCACAGAGGAGTCAGAGAGTAGTTGTGGAGGGGTCTTTTTCTAGCTGGAGGTCTGTCACTAGTGGTGTGCCACTGGGCTTGGTACCGGGACCTCTTCTCTTTGTAGTGTATATAAATGATTTGGAAGAGGGTGGTGTGATCAGCAAATTTGCTGACGACACCAAGATGGCTGGATTGGCGGGCAGTGAGGAGCAGTGTCTGGCAAAACAGCAGGATATTGATAGACTGGTTGATTGGGCAGATACGTGGCAAATGGAGTTTAATCCGGATAAACATGAAGTGATGCGTTTTGGCCGGAATAATGTAGGGGGAAGTTATATGATAAAGGGTAAGCCCGTAAGAAGTATAGAGTCGCAGCGAGACCTGGGGATGCAAGTGCACAAGTCTTTGAAGGTGGCAATGCATGTGGAGAGTGTGGTGAAGAAAGCCTATGGTATGTTAGCCTTTATAGGAAGGGGTATAGAATATAAGAGCTGGAGTCTAATGTTGCAGTTGTACAGAACGTTGGTTCGGCCGCATTTGGAGTACTGCATACAGTTCTGGTCGCCTTACTACCGGAAGGACGTGGAGACTCTGGAGAGAGTGCAGAGGAGGTTTACCAGGATGTTGCCTGGTATGGAAGGACTGGGGTATGAGGAAAGATTGAAGAAATTGGGGCTCTTTTCCCTTGAAAGACACCGACTGAGGAGGGATCTAATAGAAGTATATAAGATTATGAAGGGTATAGATAGAGTAAACAGAGGTAAGCTATTTCCTATAATAGAGACACTTAGGACAAGGGGCCATGGACTTAAGGTGAGGGGGGAGAGGCACAACACAGATATTAGAGGGAGGTTTTTCACACAGAGGGTAGTGGGGGTATGGAATGCTCTGCCAAGTAAGGTGGTGGAGGCAAACACACTAGAGTCCTTTAAGAGTAACTTAGACAGGCATATGACTGAGTTGGAGATGGGTGGATATAGGAGAACCTTTTAAATAAGGGCCATTAGCATTGGGGCGTCCCTGGTAATGTAAATGGGTATAGTATGATAATAATGTTTTTTCTCTTTTCATTCACAGGTTTTAAGTCGGTCCACCTCGTGTCCAATGAGGGGCAGACACGCGATGGGTCGTACTGGGGCTGCTCTTGGTTGTTCGAGATTGTCCTAGTGCTTCATGTCGTTAGTGTGTGCCTAAACTGGACTAGATACTGGGCAGGACGACAGCTCAGTGACTATCACTGTTTGCTGTGCAGATACATGGATTTGGGCCGGTGTCTGTGGGAGTTTGCACATTCTTCCCGTGCTTGCGTGGGTTTTCTCCGGGTGCTCCGGTTTCCTCCCACACCCCAAAGATGTGCTCTTAGGCTGATTGGCAGGAATAAATTGTCCCTAAATCAGTTTCCCTCAATCTGGATGGCCATAAAACATTAGACAGGGGTCGTGGGTAGAGAGGGGGACTGGTGGTGTTGGGATGTTGGCGCGGGCTCGTTGGGCCGAAGGGCCTGTTTCCCGGGCTGATTTTGTTCTTTTGTTCTTTTTTTTTAGGAATCAATTGATTCCCAGGGATGTCCCAAGGCTCTTGAACCTTATTTAAAACAGTCTCCTATATCCCTCCATCTCCATCCCACTCATGTGCCTGTCTAAGTTACTCTTAAACAACTCCAGCGTGCCTGCCTCCACCACCTTGCTTGGCAGAGCATTCCATACCCCCACTACCCTCTGTGTGAAATACCTCCCTCTAATATCCGAATTATACCTCGCCCCCCCTCACCCTAAGCCCGTGGCCCCTCGTAAAGTGCTGGATAAACTCAGCAGGTCTGGTGGCATCTGTGGAGAGAGAAACAGAGTTAACAATATGAATGCAATAGCCCTGACATATGGGTCTTGAAATGTTTTTATTACTGTCTCTGTCACGCAAATTTTTTTTATTATTCATTCATGGGACATGGGCATCGCTGGTTGGGCCAGCATTTATTGCCCATCTCTGATTGCAAGACGCGGGTTCGATTCCCGGCTCGGGTCACTGTCTCTGTGTGGAGTCTGCACGCTCTCCCTGTGTCTGTGTGGGTTTCCTTCGGGTGCTCTGGTTTCCTCCCACAGTCTGAAAGACTTGCTGGTTAGGGTGCATTGGCCATGCTAAATTCTCCCTCAGTGTAACCCGAACAGGTGACAGAGTGTGGCAACTAGGGGATTTTCACAGCAACTTCTTTGCAGTGTTAATGTAAGCCTACGTGTGACACTAATATAAGAACATAAGAACATAAGAAATAGGAGCAGGAGTAGGCCATCTGGCCCTTCGAGCCTGCCCCGCCATTCAATAAGATCATGGCTGATCTGAAGTGGCTCAGTTCCACTTTCCCGATAACCCTTAATCCCCTTGCCTACCAAAAACCCATCAACCCGCGTCTTAAATATATTCAGCGAGGCAGCCTCCACCACTTCAACGGGCAGAGAATTCCAGAGATTCACCACCCTTTGAGTGAAGAAGTTCCTCCTCAACTCCGTTCTAAACTGCATCCCCCCTTATCTTGAGGCTGTGCCCTCTAGTCCTGCTGTTCTTTCTGAGCGGGAAGAACCTCTCCACCTCTACCCTAACCATCCCCTTCATCATCTTATACGTCTCAAAAAGATCCCCCCTCATCCTTCTAAGCTCCAACGAGTGCAATCCCAGTCTATTCAGCCTCTCTTCATAGTTCAACCTCCTCAACTTCAGTATCAGCCTTGTGAACCTACTCTGCACTCCCTCCAAGGCCAAAATATCCTTCCGCAAGTGCGGCAACCAAAACTGCACACAGTACTCCAGCTGCGGCCTCACCAGTGCCCTGTACAGTTGCAGCAAGACCTCCCTGCTTTTATATTCAATCCCCCTCGCTATAAAGGCCAACATCCCATTCGCCTTCCTGACCACCTGCTGCACCTGCAGGCTGGGTTTTTGCGACTCATGCACAAGGACCCCCAGGTCCCTCTGCACTGTCGCATGCTGCAGCTTTTCACCCTTTAAATAGTCATCCCTCCTACTATTATTCCTGCCAACGTGGATAACCTCACACTTGTCAACATTGTATTCCGTCTGCCAGGTCCTCGCCCACTCACTCAGCCTATCCAGATCCCTCTGCAGACTTTCCACACCCTCTGCACAATCTACTTTTCCACTTATCTTCGTGTCATCAGCAAATTTTGACACCTTACACTCAGCCCCCTCCTCCAGATCATCTATATAAATGGTAAATAGCTGAGGCTCCAGCACCGATCCCTGGGGCACTCCACTAGTCACCAATAATTAAACTTAATTACCCTTGAACTGACTGCCTTGATACGTCATTTCAGAGTTGACTGAATTGCTCTGGAATCACATGTAGGCCAGACCAAGTAAAGATACAAAGAACAACACAGCACGGGAAACAGGCCCTTCGGCCCAATGAGCCCGCGCCACCGTCCCATTGTCAGTGACCTATTCATGATTTCAGTCTATGCCTAATGTGCGAGGATCAGGGAGGTCCAATATAGGGACAATTTATTACCCAATCAATCAGCCTAAAAGCACATTTTTGGGTTGTGGGAGGAAAACGGAGCACCCGGAGGAAACCCACGCAACCACGGGGAAAACGCGCAAACTCCCACGGACACAGGCCCAAATCCATGTGTCCGCATAGCAACAGAGATAGCCTCTGAGCTGTCATGTTGCCCTCGAGATGGTCCAGTTTACGCACACCAACGACATGAAGCAGTAGGCAACTCCCGAAGCAACATCCAAGAGCAGCCCACCACAACCTACCGCACGCATGCCCCTTGCTGGACTTAAATGCCTAGATGGCAGACTTCCTTCCCTAAAGGACATTAATGAACCAGAGGGGGTCTTTTTTTAATGACAATTGTTTCATGTCCATCTTTAGAATTTTATAGAATTCAAATTGATGTAAATCTATGTAATATCTATGTAAATTATGAATGAAGGTTCTGAAACTTCCTGTTTTTTCTCAAGCAACAGGAAGCTCCGGTGAACGAAGTGATATCACAACAGAACTTACAGTCACAAAACACACTCTTTGCTAAGAAAGGCTCTGACCTGCAAAGCCAGTATAAAAATGAGGAGAAGAAGACAAAATTAGCTGAAGCAACTCTTCAAGAGCACAGTAAGAGACTTAGTCTTCTGAGGGCACAGAGACCCCTGGATAGAACAGAAGAGAGAGAGGTGGTGAAGTACTATAGGGATCCCAAAGTAGAAAGCAACCTTTCTGCTTTGCGTAACAAAATCCATGACGAACGGAAACAGAGACAGGGAACTCAGAGTGCCATCGATTCAACAAAGCAGCAAATCCATTTGTTGGAAAATGAACAAAAGAATGCCCAAACTGGCCAGATCATCAAAGAAGTGAAGAAGATCGAGAGGAACCCTGCCCTCGATGTGGAGGCTGAAAACCTACGCAGTGAAATCGAAACTCTGAGAAGAGAAAAACAAATCACCATCGGCGACTGGGATCGCCTGACGAGAGAGGTCACCGTCCTTGAACAGAAACCAATCAACATCAAAGAAAAGGTTGTCACGGTCGAAAAGGTCAAAGTGGAGAGGGACCCAGTCATGTTGAAGGCTACCAGGAGTCTTCAGAATGAGATTGACGATGAGAGTCAGAAGAAGGATTCGCTACTTGAAAAGATACGGCTCTTAAGAGCTCACATTGAGACGCTGGAGAAGAAAACCGAGAAGATTGATCCAAAGGTCATGATTAAGGAAATCAAGAAGGTGGAAAAGGACCCACAACTTGAAAAGGACTTAGCCAAGCTCCGAAACCTCTGCGAGAACGAGAAACAGAATAATAGCCTCCTTGAGAAAGAACTGAGTGAGCTGCAGAGGAAATATAGACTTGTAGCTGACCAGAAACCAAAAATAGAAATCAAGGAAATTGTCCGTGAGAATTTCTGCGTCCTCCCAGAGACGGAGCAAGAAATAGCAAAACTGAAGAAAGAGATTCGAGAAACTGCGAAGAGAAGGGGCGACGTGGAGATGGAGATCACCCTTGCACAGGGAGATCTGGAAGTGCTCAAGGATAGGAAACCCCAAATTCAGTACAAAGACATCACAAAGGAGGTTGTGAAGCTTCAAAAAACCCCAGCAATGCTCAAAGAAATTGACGAGATCAAACGCCAGCTGCCGGAAATGGACAATGACTACGGTGACAAGCAAGGAAAGATTAAGAAGTTGAAGGTAGAAAGAGATGAATGGCGGAAAGAGAAGTCAAAGATTGAGACCAAGGTGGTGACCAAGGAAATCACAAAATACGAAGATGATCCAATTTTGGAGAAAGAGCTGGTGCGCTTCCGAAACATAGTTCGCGAGGAATCCGAGAAAAGAAGGAATATGGAATCACTGGTGTTTGACTTGCAAAATATGTACTCCCTGCTGCAGAGGCAGAAACCGGAGGAGAAGATAGTCGTTAAGGAAATGGTTCGTTTGGAAAAAGACCCGAAACTTGCCATGGAGCACAATAACCTTAGCCAAAACTTGGACGAAGAGCGTAAGCAGAGACGCACCCTGGAGATCGAAGTTCAGCATCTAAAAGCTCTCATGGAGGAAAAAGAGGCAGAGCTAAATCTTGAGGAAGAAAGGGGTCTCCGGCAGGAGGTTGAGAATGAAGTGAAGCAGGTCAGAAGCAGAATAAGCGAGCTGGAGTCAAATCCTCCCCCCATGGAAGAGAACATTGTCACCGAACAAGTCCTTAAAGTGGAAAAAGATCCACTACTGGAAAACCTAGCTGGAACTCTTCGTCAGAAACTGGATGAAGAAAGAAACAAAGCTGCCAACTTGAAGAAAGATATCCGGAAAGCTCAACTCCAACTGGAGATCCTGCACAAGGAAAAATCTCAGGAAAGGGTCATCTGCAGAGAAGTTATCCGGATTCAGAAAGATCAGGCTTTGGAGCAGGAGAGAGCTCATGTTCGAGACTTGTTCAACAAGGAGAAGAATAGCAGGCTTGACTTGGAGGAGGACTTAAGAAGGGTTAAAGACAGGTCCAAGAACTTAGAAGACTCAATGGCATCACGGTCCCGTGTGGAATCTGAGTTAAAGCAGGCCAGGGATGCTGCTCTCCGGGAGAGGGCTAACCTAGAGGAGGAGCTGAGAAATTTAGAGCAGGAAAAGACCCAGAAGACGCTTGCCCATAAAGAGGAATTCAAACTTCTTAGTCTGCATCATGAAAACAAGAAGCAAAAGATGCACGAGCTGGATGCTAAACTGACTTGGGTAGAGAGAGAGATTTTGAAGGAGAGAGACAGGATTCACGAGAAGGAATACACAATCAGGGATCTTGAGTCACAGATCAACAGGGAAGAAACCCGTCAGCGAGACATGCAGATGAGAGAAACCAACTTGTCCACGAAGATATCCATTGTGGATCCAGCAACTGGCGATGACTTATCACCCTATGAGGCTTACAAAAAGAACTTGATAGATAGGGCGCAGTACATTCAGCTTCAGGAGTTAGAGTGTGACTGGGAAGAGATTTCCACTCATGGTCCATCAGGAGAAACAGCTGTCCTGCGAGACAAGAAAAGTGGGAAAACATACTCCATCGAGGCGGCCTTGAAGGACAGAAGGATCACACATGAGGAACTGCAACTTTATAGGGATGGAAAGCTGCCAATATCCGAGTTTGCGTTGCTAGTGGCGGGTGAAGAGAAACCAACAGCATTAAACATAGGCTCATTAAATTCCGTGCCACCAATTTCTCCCACATATCAATCATCAAACTATTCAAGCCCGACTTTTGCACAATATAGGGCACATAATGACAGGGATCTGCAGCCTATAGCTGGAGTCTATGATAAAACCACGAATTCACGGTTGTCCATTACAAATGCTTTGAACAAGAAACTACTCGATCCCATCACTGCTCAGAGGTTACTGGAGGCGCAGGCAGCCACAGGAGGGATTATCGATGTGACGACTAAGGAAAGACATTCGGTCCACAAGGCAGTAGAGAGGAACCTCGTCGACAAGACCCATGAGAGAAGACTGCTTAACGCGCAAAAAGCTTTCACTGGACTCGAAGACCCTGTCACAAAAGAGCGCCTCTCCGTAGGGGTGGCTGTCCAGAAGGGCTGGCTGCCCACCGAGAGTGCCCACCAGTACTTGGAGGCCCAGTATCTCACCGGCGGACTGGTGGACCCTAATCACTCAGGCCGTTTGCCCGTTACGGAGGCGCTGAAGTCCAAAATGATCGACAATGACACGGCCAGGATCCTGCAGGAGGACTCCAATTACACAAAGGATCTCACGGACCCTAACACTAAGGAGCGCGTCCATTACAAGGAGTTGATGAAACGGTGCGAAAGAGATGACCTCTCCGGCCTCCTGCTTCTCCCAGTCCACTCAGAGCCTGGTCAGCAAACCAGCTATCAGCCCGCAAACCGATATGATTTCAGATCTCAATACTCACCATTCTCTAGCGGATACTAATCACTGCCTACAGATGCCACTGAGTGTTATGCTAATGTGTCTCCAACAACTTCAAAACTAAACTCGCTCTTTTAGTTACTCGACTTATATTGAAGTTATATTTCTTTGCTTATTTTCCCGTGGGGTTTAAGGCTATCCTCTCAAGTCTTGTTTATTTTTATATTTAAAGGTAGATACAGATTATAGAGGGGATTTCGCTACAATGTCATTTTTTTCTGTGCTGCAATACATTTCTTCACATAATACACAAAGAACTGTAAGGTGCAGGATGTGAAACATTAGTCTACCTTATATCCTAAAGAGTTAATGTTAACACGACTCAACTGCTTTAATAAACAAGCATTTGATTGAGTTATCTGAGTCTTCTGGTATATTCATTGATTTGATTTCGTGAGAGTTGTGTTGTGTTAGGAAGAAGGTCAGGCAAGATACTGCATACAAATGGCTAAAGATCATTCATGATCCCACGATAGGCAAAGGGTCATTCATGGCATCATGGGTAATGAGCCAAAGATTGTCCCTGATAACATCTTTGGCAATTATCCAAGGGTGCTTTTAAACCCAAGGATATGACTCCCACTACACAGCACACGTGTGAGTGGGTCCCCCTTCCTCCACCCTTGAATCTAGCCAAAATTGCAGCAACGGCACGGTAGCACGGTGGTTAGCACTGCTGCTTCACAGCATCAGGGTTCGATTCCCGGCTCGGGTCTGCGTGGAGTTTGCACATTCTCCTCGTGTCTGCATGGGTTTGCTCCAGTTTCCTCCCACAGTCCAAAGATGTGCGGGTTAGGTTGATTGGCCATGCTAAGAAATTGCCCCTAGTGTCCAGGGATGTGTAGGTTAGAGAGATTAGTGGGTATAGGGTCTGAGTGGGATTGTGTTTGGTGCAGACTCGATGGGCCAAAGGGCCTCTTTCTGCACTGTAGGGTTCTATGATTCTATGACCAGAGGTCATTTGCAAGGTTGGGGCAGGTTGAAAGAAACACACCCTCACCTCAAGGTGGAGCATTCTCATTCCTTGAACGTGCTTCTAAACGGAGAGAAATTGGCATTACAACTTATTACCCATGATGTTATCTCTGAAGAATCCAGTTCCTGACAGTGTGAATCATTGTCAATCAATCAAATGACACAACACTTGGAAATATTGGAAACTGTGGGGAACAATAGTGATGGAATTCAAGAGAATTTAGATAGTCTGGTGGATAAGTGGGAGATGAAATTTAATGTAAAGTGTGAGCGACTCATTTTGGGAGCATGAACGAGGCGAGGCAATATAAAAATACCATTCTAGAGGTGGGGGAGTTGGCAAGAAGAGAGGGATCTGAGGGTACGTGTGCACAAATCATTGAACATGGCGGGGCAGGCTGAGAAAATGATTCATAAAGTCTACTCGATCCGGCTTTAGAAATAGAAACACAGGACAAAAGCAAGGTGGTTACGATCAACCTGTGTCATATCTTGAGTGACTGGTCACTCATGTTGAGTAACAACAAACTAATTATTATACTAACCTTCACTGTACACAGAGTGCTAGTAAATGCTCCCATCCTCTCCTGCCCGGGAAAACCCACGCCCAGCCTAGGGATTCGCCACTCTCTGAAACCTCACCCCTTAAAGAGTCCTGTAACGACAACCCACCCCCATTTAAGGCACTTACTATAAAAGGTTAAACTACTTACAAGATGACTTACGTAAAAGAATGTTCTTATCCAAGTTCAATACAAACTCAACCAATCAGAGGATTTTCTCTCCCTCTGGGTGTGACGTGGTTCAGCAGGTTGCGTCTCCACGATCGAGGTGACGTTGGTTAGATTCTCAGAAGCTTGACTTCCATCTTGTAAAGGTGCGTCAATGCTCATTACTTCTTCAGTTCTCACCAGAACAATGTATGACTCTTCTTCAGGCTCACTCACCTTTCACTTTCTCAACTAACAGCAGCATTACTGTGAGATACAATTGGAGCAGACTGCCCGTCTCAAAATAACTCCCGTCTTCTCAAATGATCCACATCCTTTTTAAGGATTTTGTACCTCCACTTCATGTGATATTGGCCCACCGCCAGATCTGAGACCCCCCTCTTCCAAAATTTTTGACAAGTATGAGCTCATCTACCTTGAATGTTTTCTCGACCTTTGATGCATCGTGATTCTTCTTCTGAACACCTTGCCTTGCTTCCGCCCTCCCTGCCAAATTTGAAAATACCTGGTTCCTTAGCCGACAACCTATGATTAACTCAGCAGGGGTTCCTCCAATGTTCATGTGTGGATGAGGAAATGGGCTAATTTTTTCTGCAGGGATGTTGGTGATTGTTTTTTCTCATGGCTGCCTTAAAGGTCTGTGCAGCACGTTTAACGGGTCCATTCGAGGAGGAGTGGTAAAGCACCTAAGTGCTTAGTTGCGTTTGACGACATGAAGTGCTGGAACTCAGCACTGGTAAATGCCAGTGTCTGAAACAAGGATCTCGTGGAGGACAAAGCAATAGCTGTAGGATTTGTTGGCAGTGGATTCCATCTTATAAACATCTAACCATTTTAAACGTGCATGCACTAACAGTGGGAACATCGCACCCGTAAATGGGCTGACATAATCAACACAAACACACACGGGAATGAGGACGTCTCTGGTCGCGTCCCAGAAATCCTGAGGTGGGAGGGAGAGGAGCCAGAGGTCATGGTACATATTGGTACCGCTGACATAGGTAGGAAGAGAGAAGGGGTCATGAAAAGAGAATACAGAACACAGAACATAGAACATTACAGCACAAACAAGCCCTTCGGCCCTCGAGTTGCGCCGATCACATCAACCCCACCAATCTATAGACCTATCTATAACCCCCAATCCCATTAAACCCCATATACTCATCCAGAAGTCTTTTAAAAGACCCCAGCGAGTTCGCCTCCACCACCGATGATGGCAGCCGATTCCATTCACTCACCACCCTCTGAGTGAAAAACTTACCCCTAACATCACCTCTGTACTTCCCTCCCCGCACCTTAAATCTGTGTCCTCTCGTAGCGACCATTTCAACCCGGGGAAATAGCCTCTGAGAGTCCACCCTATCTATTCCTCTCAACATTTTATAAACTTCTATATGTACCATGGCCTCTCAACCTTCGCCTCTCTAGGGAAAAGAGTCCCAGCTTCCTCAACCTATCTTCATAAGGCATGCCTCCCAGTCCAGGCAACATCCTTGTAAATCTCCTCTGCACCCTTTCAATAGCTTCTACGTCTTTCCTATAGTGAGGCGACCAGAACTGCGCACAGTACTCCAAATGAGGCCTGACGAGGGTCCTGTAAAGTTGCAGCATTACCTCCCGACTCCTAAACTCAATCCCTCGATTAATGAAGGCCAGTACACCATACGCCTTCTTGACCACCTCCTCCACCTGCGAGGCCGATTTAAGAGTCCTGTGGACCCGGACCCCGAGATCCTTCTGCTCTTCAACGCTACTAAGACTCCTGCCCTTGATAGTGTACTCGTTCATCCCGTTGTTCTGCCGAAATGGACGACTACACATTTATCCACGTTGAAGTCCATCTGCCACTTCTCCGCCCAGTCCTGCATCCTATCTATGTCCTGCTGCAACTTTTGACATCCTTCCAGACCATCCACAACACCACCGACCTTCGTGTCATCAGCGAACTTGCTAACCCATCCCTCCACTTCCTCATCCAGGTAATGTATGAAAATGACAAACAGCAAGGGTCCCAGAACAGATCCCTGGGGCACCCCACTGGTGACTGACCTCCATTCCGAAAAAGACCCATCCACAACCACTCTCTGCCTTCTGCAGGCAAGCCAGTTCTGGATCCACAAGGCCAAAGGCCCTTGGATCCCATGCCCTCTCACCTTCTCAAGAAGTCTTGCATGGGGGACCTTATCAAACGCTATATAGGGAGTTAGGTAGGGAGTTAGGTAGGAATATAGGGAGTTAGGTGGACAGTTGAGAAGGAGGAACGCAATCTTGGGTTTGCTGCCTGAGCAACGGGAAAGTGAGGTGGAGGATGAATGCGTGGCTGAGGGACTGGAGCAGGGGGCAGGGATTCAGGTTTCTGGATCATTGGGACCTCTTTTAGGGGCAAGTGTGACCTGTACAAAAAAAGACGGGTGGCACTTGAATCCCCGGGGGACCAATATCCTGGCGGGAAGGTTGGCTAGGGCTACTGGGGGGACATTAAACTCGACCTTGGGGGGAGGAAATCGAGATGAGGCGACTGAGAGCGAGGAGGTTAGCTCGCAAATAGAGAAGGATTGTAGACAGTGTAAGAGGGAGGATAGACGGGTGACGGAGAAGGGGAGCGCTCAGATCAAAGATCTGAGATGTGTCTATTTTAACGCCAGAAGTGTAGTGAATAAAGTGAATGAGCTTAGAGCGTGGATCTAAGCTTAGAGCTGCTTGGAAATATGATGTGATGACCATTACAGAGACTTGGATGTCTCAGGGACAGGACTGGGTACTTCAGGTGCCGGGATTCAGATGTTTCAGGAAGGACAGGGAGGGAGGTAAAAGAGATGGGGGAGTGGCACTGTTGATCAGGGACACTGTCATGGCTGTAGGGAAGGTGGACGCCATGGAGGGACTGTCTATGGACTCTCTGTGGGTGGAGGTTCGGAACAGAAAGGGGTCGATAACTTTACTGGATGTTTTCTATAGGCCGCCCAATAGTGACAGGGATATTGAAGAGCAGATAGGGAAACAGATAAGAACATAAGAACATAAGAAATAGGAGCAGGAGTAGGCCATCTAGCCCTTCGAGCCTGCCCCGCCATTCAATAAGATCATGGCTGATCTGAAGTGGATCAGTTCCACTTTTCCGCTTTCTCCCCATAACCCTTAATTCCCTTGTCTATCAGAAACCTATCTACCCGTGACTTAAATATATTCAGCGAGGTAGCCTCCACCACTTCAATGGGCAGAGAATTCTAGAGATTCAGTACCCTTTGAGTGAAGAAGTTCCTCCTCAACTCCATTCTAAACTGTCCCCCCTTATCTTGAGGCTGTGACCTCTAGTTCTGCTATCCTTTCTAAGTGGGAAGTATCTCTCTACCTCTACCCTATCCATCCCTTTCATTATCTTATACGTCTCTATAAGGTCCCCCCTCATCCTCCTAAACTCCAACGAGTACAGACCCAGTCTATTTAGTCTCTCCTCATAGTCCAACCCCCTCATCTCCGATATCAGCCTAGTGAACCTCTTCTGCAACTCCCTCCAAGGCCAATATATCCTTCCACAAGCGCGGCGACCAAAACTGCACACAGTACTCCAGCTGCGGTCTCACCAGTGCCATGTACAGTTGCAGCAAGACCTCCCTACTTTTATATTCAACCCCCCTCGCTATAAAGGCCAGCATCCCATTCGCCTTCCTGACCACCTGCTGCACCTGCAGACTGGGTTTTTGCGACTCATGTACAAGGACCCCCAGGTCCCTCTGCACTGTAGCATGCTGCAGCTTTTCACCCTTTAAATAGTAATCCCTCCGACGATTATTCCTGCCAAAGTGGATAACTCACACTTGTTAACATTGTGCTACATCTGCCTGGAGATGATGTAATAATAACAGGGTTGTCATGATGGGAGACTTTAATTTCCCAAACATCGATTGGAATATCCCTAGGGTAAGGGGTTTGGATGGGGAGGAGTTTGTTAGGTGTGTTCAGGAGGGGTTCCTGACACAGTACATGGTTAAGCCTACAAGAGGAGAGGCTGTTCTTGATCTGGTGCTGGCTAATGAACCAGGATAGGTGTTGGATCTCTCGGTGGGAGAGCATCTTGGGGATAGTGATCATAACTCTATCTCCTTCACGATAGCATTGGAAAGAGACACGATGAGGCAGGCTCGGAAAGTGTTTATCTGGAGTAAGGGGAAATACGAAGCCATCAGGCAGAAAATAAGACGAGTAAATTGGAAGGAGGTATTCTTGGGGAGAAGTACCGAAGTAAGGTGACAGATTTTCAGGAATGTTTGTCTGGGGCTCTGCACGACAACGTTCTGATGAGATAGGGAGGTTTTGGTAGGTCGCGGGAGATGTGGTGCACGAAGGTTATGATGAACCTAGTCAGGAAGAAAAGGAAACCATACAAAAGATTCAGAGAGCTAGGCGATGTTACGGATCTAGAGGAGTATACGACTTGTAGGAAGGAACTTATGCAGGAAATTAGGAGAGCCAGAGGGGTCATGAGAAGGCCTTGGCAGGTAAGATTAAGGAGAACGTTAAGGCGTTCTACAAATATGTGAAGAGTAAAAAGATGAGATGTGAAGGAATAGGACCTATAAAATGTGAAGGTGGGAAAGTTTGTGTAGAACTGGTAGAAATGGCAGAGGTGCTCAATGAATACTTACTACAGTGGTTACTTTGCGGTGGAGTGAAAAGATTGAGTATGCAGACATTAAGAAAGAGGATGTGTTTGAAGTTTTGAGCAGCATCAAGATAAATAAGTCACTGGGACCGGATGGGATGTACCCCAGGTTACTGTGGGAGGCAAGGGAAGGGATTGCAGAGCCTCTGGCGATTTCTTTGCATCGTCGATGGAGTCGGGAGAGGTTCCGGAGGATTGGAGGATTGCGGATGTGGTTCCTATATTCAAGAAAGGGAACAGGGATAGCCCAGGAAATTGCCGACTGGTGAGTCTAACCTCAGTGGTTGGTAAGTTGATGGAAAAGATCCTGAGGGACAGGATTTATGAACACTTAGAGAAGTTTAGCATGCTCAAAAGTAGTCAGCACGGCTTTGTCAAAGGCAGGTCGTGCCTTACGAGCCTGGTTGAGCTCTTTGAAAATGCGACTAAACACATTGATGAAGGAAGAGCGGTGGATGTGGTTTATATGGATTTCAGCAAGGTGTTCGATAAGGTCCCCCATGCAAGGCTTCTTAAGAAAGTGCAGAGCATGGGATTCAAGGGGCTGTTTCCTTGTAGATCCAGAACTGGCTTGCCAGCAGAACACAGTAAGAAGTCTGACAATACCAGGTTTAAGTCCAACTGGTTTGCCAGTAGAAGGCAGAGAGTGGTTGTAGAGTGGTGGATGAGTGGAATCAGCTGCCATTTTCTGCATGGAGGCCGGTCACCAGTGGAGTGCTCCAGGGATCTGTTCTGGGACCCTTGCTGTTTGTAATTTTCATAAATGACCTGGATGAGGAAGTGGAGAGATGGGTTGGTAAGTTTGCTGACAATTCAAAGATTGGAGGTGTTGTGGATAGTTTGGAGGGATGTCAGAAGGTGCAGCGAGACATAGAGACAAGGGTAAGCAGCATTGAGGGTTAGAAGGACCTTGGGGTCTGGGTCCATAGGACTCTTAAATCGGCCTCACAGGTAGAGGATGTGGTTAAGAAGGTGTATGGTGTACTGTCCTTCATTAATCGAGGGATTGAGTTTAGGAGTCGGGAGATAATGCTGCAGCTTTATAAGACCCTGGTCAGACCCCACTTGGAGTACTGTGCTCAGTTCTGGTCGCCTCATTACAGGAGGGATGTGGAAGCTATTGAGAGGGTGCGGAGGAGATTTACAAGGATGTTGCCTGGATTGGGAGGCATGCCTTATGAGGACAGGTTGAGGGAGCTTGATCTTTTCTCCTTGGAGAGACGAAGGATGAGGGGTGACCTGATAGACGTGTATAAGATGTTGAGTGGTATAGATCGAGTGGATTCTCAGAGGCTTTTTCCCAGGGCTGAAATGGTCGCTACGAGAGGACATAGGTTTAAGGTGCTGGGGAGCAGGTACAGAGGAGATATCAAAGAACAAAGAACAAAGAACAAAACAGCACGGGAAACAGGCCCTTCGGCCCAACGAGCCCGCGCCGCTGTCCCATGGTCAGTGATCTATTCATGACTCTAGTCTATGCCTAATGTGTGAGGATCAGGGAGGTCCAATATAGGGACAATTTGTTACCCAATCAATCAGCCTAAAAGCACATTTTTGGGATGTGGGAGGAAACCGGAGCACCCGGAGGAAACCCACGCAACCATGGGGAGAACGCGCACACTCCCACGGACACAGGCCCAAATCCATGTGTCCGCACAGCAACAGAGATAGCCTCTGAGCTGCCATGATGCCCTTGAGATGGTCCAGTTTACGCACACCAACGACATGAAGCAGTAGGCAACTCCCGAAGCAATATCCAAGAACAGCCCACCACAACCTGCCGCCCGCATGCCCCTTGCTGGATTTAAGTGCCTGTGGATAAAAATTTCATTATTAAAGACTCTATATCCCTGAGGCTAAAACTGACCCCAAGCCTACAATGCTTAGTAAGGCC
This sequence comes from Prionace glauca, assembly GCA_037974335.1. NCBI lineage: Eukaryota > Metazoa > Chordata > Chondrichthyes > Carcharhiniformes > Carcharhinidae > Prionace > Prionace glauca. Next base: position 52,628,759 of record CM075741.1, on the reverse strand, counting down.
TGCTATATCCCCCTATATGTAGACCGCTCATGTGGCTGTCCAAGTGACTCTTGAACAACCCTAGCGTGCCTGCTTCCACCACCTTACTCGGCAGTGCATTCCACATCCCCACTACCCTTTGTGTGAAAAACTGCCCTCTAACATTAGTCTTATATCTAGCCCCCCTCACCCTAAGCCCGTGACCCCTCGTTCTATCCATTTCTAATAGCGGAAAAAGCTATCAGGAGTAAGTTTTTCACTCAGAGGGTGGTGGGTGAGTGGAATCGGGTGCCGTCGGTGGTAGTGGAGGTAAATTCGATAGGGTCTTTTAAGTACATGGGACTTAATAGGATTAAGGGTTATAGGTAAACCTAATAGATGGGGATATCACCGGCGCAACTTGTGGGCCGAAGGGTCTGTTTGTGCTGTAGTTTTTCTATGTTCAAGGCCATATACCAGCCATTCCCAAGGGTTTATTGGGGCTGCAGTTGGTAATTTCTGCTGCAGTTGGCATTGGACATACCGCTTAACCATTTCTTTGATATCTATGTCCATCCTGGACATTCCTGGATGCCCACTGTGCAGTTCATCAAGCAACAGCTTTCTCCCAGGAACGAGGATGACCACTCTCGTTCCCCATAGGTGGACTCCATCCTCTCAGTTTAACTCATCCATTTGATAAGGTTTCAATTATTTTGACATCCTGTCATGGCACCAAATGTGTAGGATCATTTGTCTGACTTTTGTCAATGTAGGATCTTTCTGGGTCTAGTACTTTATCTGTTGTGCAGATACAGATAATATGTCAAGGAAAAGTTACGGCTAAAACAATTCCCTGAGGCACCAGTGGCATACTTTCAGATAAGAGCAGATGACTCAAGGCTTCAGTGTGGGTGAAATGTGTCCAGTGTTGGGAAGTGTATTCGTTCACAGTTAATAATAAAGCCCAATGCTGTATCCTCACAAGCACAACTGGGATGATTGTCTTGTCTTCCTTGAAAAGCCCAAGTTAAGGTTTATGATTGGTGATGGCTGCAATGTGCCTCCTATAAACATGCTGGTGAAATTTTCTTGATAACAAAAATGAGGGCTAGCCCCTCAATCTCAATTTGTGAATACCATTTCCCTGCATCAGCTTTCGGAGCGCTGCTCCTTCATCAGGTGAGTGATGAAGGTTGGCAGTACTCCTGTGGTCCCCGCTCTGCGGGAGTTGGATATTGCCATTTTAAGAGCTCCTGGGGTCCCCACCCTATGGGAGTTTGACACTGCTGCTTTAAGCGCTCCTGTGGTCCCCACCCTGTGGGAGTTTGACACTGCTGCTTTAAGCGCTCCTGGGGTCCCCACCCTATGGGAGTTTGACACTGCTGCTTTAAGCGCTCTTGTGGTCCCCACCCTATGGGAGTTTGACACTGCTGTTTTAAGCGCTCTTGTGGTCCCCACCCTATGGGAGTTTGACACTGCTGCTTTAAGTGCTCCTGTGGTCCCCACGCTATGGGAGTTTGACACTGCTGCTTTAAGCGCTCTCGTGTTAAGCGCTCGATTCCCGGCTCGGGTCTGCGTGGAGTTTGGCACATTCTCCTCGTGTCTGCATGGGTTTGCTCCAGTTTCCTCCCACAGTCCAAAGATGTGCGGGTTAGGTTGATTGGCCGCGCTAAGAAATTGCCCCTAGTGTCCAGGGATGTGTAGGTTAGAGAGATTAGTGGGTATAATATGGTGGGATAGGGGGGTAGGGTCTGAGTGGGATTGTGTTTGGTGCAGACTCGATGGGCCAAAGGGTCTCTTTCTGCACTGTCGGGTTCTATGATTCTATGACCAGAGGTCATTTGCAAGGTTGGGGCAGGTTGAAAGAAACACACCCTCACCTCAAGGTGGAGCATTCTCATTCCTTGAACGTGCTTCTAAACGGAGAGAAATTGGCATTACAACTTATTACCCATGATGTTATCTCTGAAGAATCCAGTTCCTGACAGTGTGAATCATTGTCAATCAATCAAATGACACAACACTTGGAAATATTGGAAACTGTGGGGAACAATAGTGATGGAATTCAAGAGAATTTAGATAGTCTGGTGGATAAGTGGGAGATGAAATTTAATGTAAAGTGTGAGCAACTCATTTTGGGAGCATGAACGAGGCGAGGCAATATAAAAATACCATTCTAGAGGTGGGGGAGTTGGCAAGAAGAGAGGGATCTGAGGATACGTGTGCACAAATCATTGAACATGGCGGGGCAGGCTGAGAAAATGATTCATAAAGTCTACTCGATCCGGCTTTAGAAATAGAAACACAGGACAAAAGCAAGGTGGTTACGATCAACCCGTGTCATATCTTGAGTGACTGGTCACTCATGTTGAGTAACAACAAACTAATTATTATACTAACCTTCACTGTACACAGAGTGCTAGTAAATGCTCCCATCCTCTCCAGCTCCAGGATCCCTCCTGCCCGGGAAAACCCACGCCCAGCCTAGGGATTCGCCACTCTCTGAAACCTCACCCCTTAAAGAGTCCTGTAACGGCAACCCACCCCCATTTAAGGCACTTACTATAAAAGGTTAAACTACTTACAAGATGACTTACGTAAAAGAATGTTCTTATCCAAGTTCAATACAAACTCAACCAATCAGAGGATTTTCTCTCCCTCTGGGTGTGACGTGGTTCAGCAGGTTGCGTCTCCACGATCGAGGTGACGTTGGTTAGATTCTCAGAAGCTTGACTTCCATCTTGTAAAGGTGCGTCAATGCTCATTACTTCTTCAGTTCTCACCAGAACAATGTATGACTCTTCGTCAGGCTCACTCACCTTTCACTTTCTCAACTAACAGCAGCATTACTGTGAGATACAATTGGAGCAGACTGCCCGTCTCAAAATAACTCCCGTCTTCTCAAATGATCCACATCCTTTTTAAGGATTTTGTACCTCCACTTCATGTGATATTGGCCCACCGCCAGATCTGAGACCCCTCTTCCAAAATTTTTGACAAGTATGAGCTCATCTACCTTGAATGTTTTCTTGACCTTTGATGCATCGTGATTCTTCTTCTGAACACCTTGCCTTGCTTCCGCCCTCCCTGCCAAATTTGAAAATACCTGGTTCCTTAGCCGACAACCTATGATTAACTCAGCAGGGGTTCCTCCAATGTTCATGTGTGGATGAGGAAATGGGCTAATTTTTTCTGCAGGGATGTTGGTGATTGTTTTTTCTCATGGCTGCCTTAAAGGTCTGTGCAGCACGTTTAACGGGTCCATTCGAGGAGGAGTGGTAAAGCACCTAAGTGCTTAGTTGCGTTTGACGACATGAAGTGCTGGAACTCAGCACTGGTAAATGCCAGTGTCTGAAACAAGGATCTCGTGGAGGACAAAGCAATAGCTGTAGGATTTGTTGGCAGTGGATTCCATCTTATAAACATCTAACCATTTTAAACGTGCATGCACTAACAGTGGGAACATCGCACCCGTAAATGGGCTGACATAATCAACACAAACACACACGGGAATGGGGACGTCTCTGGTCGCGTCCCAGAAATCCTGAGGTGGGAGGGAGAGGAGCCAGAGGTCATGGTACATATTGGTACCGCTGACATAGGTAGGAAGAGAGAAGGGGTCATGAAAAGAGAATACAGAACACAGAACATAGAACATTACAGCACAAACAAGCCCTTCGGCCCTCGAGTTGCGCCGATCACATCAACCCCACCAATCTATAGACCTATCTATAACCCCCAATCCCATTAAACCCCATATACTCATCCAGAAGTCTTTTAAAAGACCCCAGCGAGTTCGCCTCCACCACCGATGATGGCAGCCGATTCCATTCACTCACCACCCTCTGAGTGAAAAACTTACCCCTAACATCACCTCTGTACTTCCCTCCCCGCACCTTAAATCTGTGTCCTCTCGTAGCGACCATTTCAACCCGGGGAAATAGCCTCTGAGAGTCCACCCTATCTATTCCTCTCAACATTTTATAAACTTCTATATGTACCATGGCCTCTCAACCTTCGCCTCTCTAGGGAAAAGAGTCCCAGCTTCCTCAACCTATCTTCATAAGGCATGCCTCCCAGTCCAGGCAACATCCTTGTAAATCTCCTCTGCACCCTTTCAATAGCTTCTACGTCTTTCCTATAGTGAGGCGACCAGAACTGCGCACAGTACTCCAAATGAGGCCTGACGAGGGTCCTGTAAAGTTGCAGCATTACCTCCCGACTCCTAAACTCAATCCCTCGATTAATGAAGGCCAGTACACCATACGCCTTCTTGACCACCTCCTCCACCTGCGAGGCCGATTTAAGAGTCCTGTGGACCCGGACCCCGAGATCCTTCTGCTCTTCAACGCTACTAAGACTCCTGCCCTTGATAGTGTACTCGTTCATCCCGTTGTTCTGCCGAAATGGACGACTACACATTTATCCGCGTTGAAGTCCATCTGCCACTTCTCCGCCCAGTCCTGCATCCTATCTATGTCCTGCTGCAACTTTTGACATCCTTCCAGACCATCCACAACACCACCGACCTTCGTGTCATCAGCGAACTTGCTAACCCATCCCTCCACTTCCTCATCCAGGTAATGTATGAAAATGACAAACAGCAAGGGTCCCAGAACAGATCCCTGGGGCACCCCACTGGTGACTGACCTCCATTCCGAAAAAGACCCATCCACAACCACTCTCTGCCTTCTGCAGGCAAGCCAGTTCTGGATCCACAAGGCCAAAGGCCCTTGGATCCCATGCCCTCTCACCTTCTCAAGAAGTCTTGCATGGGGGACCTTATCAAACGCTATATAGGGAGTTAGGTAGGAATATAGGGAGTTAGGTAGACAGTTGAGAAGGAGGAACGCAATCTTGGGTTTGCTGCCTGAGCAACGGGAAAGTGAGGTGGAGGATGAATGCGTGGCTGAGGGACTGGAGCAGGGGGCAGGGATTCAGGTTTCTGGATCATTGGGACCTCTTTTAGGGGCAAGTGTGACCTGTACAAAAAAAGACGGGTGGCACTTGAATCCCCGGGGGACCAATATCCTGGCGGGAAGGTTGGCTAGGGCTACTGGGGGGACATTAAACTCGACCTTGGGGGGAGGAAATCGAGATGAGGCGACTGAGAGCGAGGAGGTTAGCTCGCAAATAGAGAAGGATTGTAGACAGTGTAAGAGGGAGGATAGACGGGTGACGGAGAAGGGGAGCGCTCAGATCAAAGATCTGAGATGTGTCTATTTTAACGCCAGAAGTGTAGTGAATAAAGTGAATGAGCTTAGAGCGTGGATCTAAGCTTAGAGCTGCTTGGAAATATGATGTGATGACCATTACAGAGACTTGGATGTCTCAGGGACAGGACTGGGTACTTCAGGTGCCGGGATTCAGATGTTTCAGGAAGGACAGGGAGGGAGGTAAAAGAGATGGGGGAGTGGCACTGTTGATCAGGGACACTGTCATGGCTGTAGGGAAGGTGGACGCCATGGAGGGACTGTCTATGGACTCTCTGTGGGTGGAGGTTCGGAACAGAAAGGGGTTGATAACTTTACTGGATGTTTTCTATAGGCCGCCCAATAGTGACAGGGATATTGAAGAGCAGATAGGGAAACAGATAAGAACATAAGAACATAAGAAATAGGAGCAGGAGTAGGCCATCTAGCCCTTCGAGCCTGCCCCGCCATTCAATAAGATCATGGCTGATCTGAAGTGGATCAGTTCCACTTTTCCGCTTTCTCCCCATAACCCTTAATTCCCTTGTCTATCAGAAACCTATCTACCCGTGACTTAAATATATTCAGCGAGGTAGCCTCCACCACTTCAATGGGCAGAGAATTCTAGAGATTCAGTACCCTTTGAGTGAAGAAGTTCCTCCTCAACTCCATTCTAAACTGTCCCCCCTTATCTTGAGGCTGTGACCTCTAGTTCTGCTATCCTTTCTAAGCGGGAAGTATCTCTCTACCTCTACCCTATCCATCCCTTTCATTATCTTATACGTCTCTATAAGGTCCCCCCTCATCCTCCTAAACTCCAACGAGTACAGACCCAGTCTATTTAGTCTCTCCTCATAGTCCAACCCCCTCATCTCCGATATCAGCCTAGTGAACCTCTTCTGCAACTCCCTCCAAGGCCAATATATCCTTCCACAAGCGCGGCGACCAAAACTGCACACAGTACTCCAGCTGCGGTCTCACCAGTGCCATGTACAGTTGCAGCAAGACCTCCCTACTTTTATATTCAACCCCCCTCGCTATAAAGGCCAGCATCCCATTCGCCTTCCTGACCACCTGCTGCACCTGCAGACTGGGTTTTTGCGACTCATGTACAAGGACCCCCAGGTCCCTCTGCACTGTAGCATGCTGCAGCTTTTCGCCCTTTAAATAGTAATCCCTCCGACTATTATTCCTGCCAAAGTGGATAACTCACACTTGTTAACATTGTGCTACATCTGCCTGGAGATGATGTAATAATAACAGGGTTGTCATGATGGGAGACTTTAATTTCCCAAACATCGATTGGAATATCCCTAGGGTAAGGGGTTTGGATGGGGAGGAGTTTGTTAGGTGTGTTCAGGAGGGGTTCCTGACACAGTACATGGTTAAGCCTACAAGAGGAGAGGCTGTTCTTGATCTGGTGCTGGCTAATGAACCAGGATAGGTGTTGGATCTCTCGGTGGGAGAGCATCTTGGGGATAGTGATCATAACTCTATCTCCTTCACGATAGCATTGGAAAGAGACACGATGAGGCAGGCTCGGAAAGTGTTTATCTGGAGTAAGGGGAAATACGAAGCCATCAGGCAGAAAATAAGACGAGTAAATTGGAAGGAGGTATTCTTGGGGAGAAGTACCGAAGTAAGGTGACAGATTTTCAGGAATGTTTGTCTGGGGCTCTGCACGACAACGTTCTGATGAGATAGGGAGGTTTTGGTAGGTCGCGGGAGATGTGGTGCACGAAGGTTATGATGAACCTAGTCAGGAAGAAAAGGAAACCATACAAAAGATTCAGAGAGCTAGGCGATGTTACGGATCTAGAGGAGTATACGACTTGTAGGAAGGAACTTATGCAGGAAATTAGGAGAGCCAGAGGGGTCATGAGAAGGCCTTGGCAGGTAAGATTAAGGAGAACGTTAAGGCGTTCTACAAATATGTGAAGAGTAAAAAGATGAGATGTGAAGGAATAGGACCTATAAAATGTGAAGGTGGGAAAGTTTGTGTAGAACTGGTAGAAATGGCAGAGGTGCTCAATGAATACTTACTACAGTGGTTACTTTGCGGTGGAGTGAAAAGATTGAGTATGCAGACATTAAGAAAGAGGATGTGTTTGAAGTTTTGAGCAGCATCAAGATAAATAAGTCACTGGGACCGGATGGGATGTACCCCAGGTTACTGTGGGAGGCAAGGGAAGGGATTGCAGAGCCTCTGGCGATTTCTTTGCATCGTCGATGGAGTCGGGAGAGGTTCCGGAGGATTGGAGGATTGCGGATGTGGTTCCTATATTCAAGAAAGGGAACAGGGATAGCCCAGGAAATTGCCGACTGGTGAGTCTAACCTCAGTGGTTGGTAAGTTGATGGAGAAGATCCTGAGGGACAGGATTTATGAACACTTAGAGAAGTTTAGCATGCTCAAAAGTAGTCAGCACGGCTTTGTCAAAGGCAGGTCGTGCCTTACGAGCCTGGTTGAGCTCTTTGAAAATGCGACTAAACACATTGATGAAGGAAGAGCGGTGGATGTGGTTTATATGGATTTCAGCAAGGTGTTCGATAAGGTCCCCCATGCAAGGCTTCTTAAGAAAGTGCAGAGCATGGGATTCAAGGGGCTGTTTCCTTGTAGATCCAGAACTGGCTTGCCAGCAGAACACAGTAAGAAGTCTGACAATACCAGGTTTAAGTCCAACTGGTTTGCCGGTAGAAGGCAGAGAGTGGTTGTAGAGTGGTGGATGAGTGGAATCAGCTGCCATTTTCTGCATGGAGGCCGGTCACCAGTGGAGTGCTCCAGGGATCTGTTCTGGGACCCTTGCTGTTTGTAATTTTCATAAATGACCTGGATGAGGAAGTGGAGAGATGGGTTGGTAAGTTTGCTGACAATTCAAAGATTGGAGGTGTTGTGGATAGTTTGGAGGGATGTCAGAAGGTGCAGCGAGATATAGATAGGATGCAAGACTGGGCGGAGGAGTGGCAGATATTTTCAATCTGATAAATGTGTAGTGGTCCATTTTGGCAGGTCAAATAGGATGAAGGAGTACATCAAGGGTAAGCAGCATTGAGGGTTAGAAGGACCTTGGGGTCTGGGTCCATAGGACTCTTAAATCGGCCTCACAGGTAGAGGATGTGGTTAAGAAGGTGTATGGTGTACTGTTCTTCATTAATCGAGGGATTGAGTTTAGGAGTCGGGAGATAATGCTGCAGCTTTATAAGACCCTTGTCAGAACCCACTTGGAGTACTGTGCTCAGTTCTGGTCGCCTCATTACAGGAGGGATGTGGAAGCTATTGAGAGGGTGCGGAGGAGATTTACAAGGATGTTGCCTGGATTGGGAGGCATGCCTTATGAGGACAGGTTGAGGGAGCTTGATCTTTTCTCCTTGGAGAGACGAAGGATGAGGGGTGACCTGATAGACGTGTATAAGATGTTGAGTGGTATAGATCGAGTGGATTCTCAGAGGCTTTTTCCCAGGGCTGAAATGGTCGCTACGAGAGGACATAGGTTTAAGGTGCTGGGGAGCAGGTACAGAGGAGATATCAAAGAACAAAGAACAAAACAGCACGGGAAACAGGCCCTTCGGCCCAACGAGCCCGCGCCGCTGTCCCATGGTCAGTGACCTATTCATGACTCTAGTCTATGCCTAATGTGTGAGGATCAGGGAGGTCCAATATAGGGACAATTTGTTACCCAATCAATCAGCCTAAAAGCACATTTTTGGGATGTGGGAGGAAACCGGAGCACCCGGAGGAAACCCACGCAACCATGGGGAGAACGCGCACACTCCCACGGATACAGGCCCAAATCCATGTGTCCGCACAGCAACAGAGATAGCCTCTGAGCTGCCATGATGCCCTTGAGATGGTCCAGTTTACGCACACCAACGACATGAAGCAGTAGGCAACTCCCGAAGCAATATCCAAGAACAGCCCACCACAACCTGCCGCCCGCATGCCCCTTGCTGGATTTAAGTGCCTGTGGATAAAAATTTCATTATTAAAGACTCTATATCCCTGAGGCTAAAACTGACCCCAAGCCTACAATGCTTAGTAAGGCCTGCTATATCCCCCTATATGTAGACCGCTCATGTGGCTGTCCAAGTGACTCTTGAACAACCCTAGCGTGCCTGCTTCCATCACCTTACTCGGCAGTGCATTCCACATCCCCACTACCCTTTGTGTGAAAAACTGCCCTCTAACATTAGTCTTATATCTAGCCCCCCTCACCCTAAGCCCGTGACCCCTCGTTCTATCCATTTCTAATAGCGGAAAAAGCTATCAGGAGTAAGTTTTTCACTCAGAGGGTGGTGGGTGAGTGGAATCGGGTGCCGTCGGTGGTAGTGGAGGTAAATTCGATAGGGTCTTTTAAGTACATGGGACTTAATAGGATTAAGGGTTATAGGTAAACCTAATAGATGGGGATATCACCGGCGCAACTTGTGGGCCGAAGGGTCTGTTTGTGCTGTAGTTTTTCTATGTTCAAGGCCATATACCAGCCATTCCCAAGGGTTTATTGGGGCTGCAGTTGGTAATTTCTGCTGCAGTTGGCATTGGACATACCGCTTAACCATTTCTTTGATATCTATGTCCATCCTGGACATTCCTGGATGCCCACTGTGCAGTTCATCAAGCAACAACACAGTGAGCACGTGGAGGATGACCACTCTCGTTCCCCATAGGTGGACTCCATCCTCTCAGTTTAACTCATCCATTTGATAAGGTTTCAATTATTTTGACATCCTGTCATGGCACCAAATGTGTAGGATCATTTGTCTGACTTTTGTCAATGTAGGATCTTTCTGGGTCTAGTACTTTATCTGTTGTGCAGATACAGATAATATGTCAAGGAAAAGTTACGGCTAAAACAATTCCCTGAGGCACCAGTGGCATACTTTCAGATAAGAGCAGATGACTCAAGGCTTCAGTGTGGGTGAAATGTGTCCAGTGTTGGGAAGTGTATTCGTTCACAGTTAATAATAAAGCCCAATGCTGTATCCTCACAAGCACAACTGGGATGATTGTCTTGTCTTCCTTGAAAAGCCCAAGTTAAGGTTTATGATTGGTGATGGCTGCAATGTGCCTCCTATAAACATGCTGGTGAAATTTTCTTGATAACAAAAATGAGGGCTAGCCCCTCAATCTCAATTGTGAATACCATTTCCCTGCATCAGCTTTCGGAGCGCTGCTCCTTCATCAGGTGAGTGATGAAGGTTGGCAGTACTCCTGTGGTCCCCGCTCTGCGGGAGTTGGATATTGCCATTTTAAGAGCTCCTGGGGTCCCCACCCTATGGGAGTTTGACACTGCTGCTTTAAGCGCTCCTGTGGTCCCCACCCTGTGGGAGTTTGACACTGCTGCTTTAAGCGCTCCTGGGGTCCCCACCCTATGGGAGTTTGACACTGCTGTTTTAAGCGCTCTTGTGGTCCCCCACCCTATGGGAGTTTGACACTGCTGCTTTAAGTGCTCCTGTGGTCCCCACCCTATGGGAGTTTGACACTGCTGCTTTAAGTGCTCCTGTGGTCCAAACCTTATGGGAGTTTGACACTGCTGCTTTAAGCGCTCTTGTGTTCCCCACCCTATGGGAGTTTGACACTGCTGCTTTAAGCGCTCCTGTGGTCCCCACCCTATGGAGTTTGACACTGCTGCTTTAAGTGCTCCTGTGGTCCCTACCCTATGGAGTTTGACACTGCTGCTTTAAGTGCTCCTGTGGTCCCAACCCTTTGGGAGTTTGACATTACTGCTTTAAGCACTCCTGTGGTCCCCACTCTATGGAGCTGGATATTGCCATTTTAAGTGCGCCTGTCGTCCCCACCCTGAGGCAGTTGGACATTGCCGCTTTAAGCGCTCCTGTGGTCCCCGCCCTGCGGCAGCTGGACATTGCCGCTTTAAGCCTGTCTCCGGGGGCCCGCGGCCTGGATTCTGCTCTCAGTCTCGGTGCCGGTGCCATGAACCCCGGATCTGCGGAGGGAGCGGGAATCGGCGTCTTTCCTCACCGAGGCCCTGACACACATCCTGGATGGAGGAGCCGAGAAAACCCGGCGGAGGCGGGAGATCGGTGAGGGCGCGGGGGGGAGATCCGGGGGAAGGAGGGTCAAAATCCCCTGACAGGGGGGGGGGGGTGGTGGGTAAGGGGGGGGGGAGGGGGTGGTGGGTAAGGGGGGGGGGAGGGGGTGGTGGGTAAGGGGGGGGGAGGGGGTGGTGGGTAAGGGGGGGGAGGGGGTGGTGGGTAAGGGGGGGGGAGGGGGTGGTGGGTAAGGGGGGGGAGGGGGAGGGGGTGGTGGGTAAGGGGGGGGGAGGGGGGTGGTGGGTAAGGGGGGGGGGGAGGGGGTGGTGGGTAAGGGGGGGGGAGGGGGTGGTGGGTAAGGGGGGGGGGAGGGGGTGGTGGGTAAGGGGGGGGGAGGGGGTGGTGGGTAAGGGGGGGGGAGGGGGTGGTGGGTAAGGGGGGGAGGGGGTGGTGGGTAAGGGGGGGGGAGGGGGTGGTGGGTAAGGGGGGGGAGGGGGTGGTGGGTAAGGGGGGGGGAGGGGGTGGTGGGTAAGGGGGGGGGAGGGGGTGGTGGGTAAGGGGGGGGGAGGGGGTGGTGGGTAAGGGGGGGGGAGGGGTGGTGGGTAAGGGGGGGGGAGGGGGTGGTGGGTAAGGGGGGGGGAGGGGGGTGGTGGGTGAGGGGGGGGAGGGGGTGGTGGGTGAGGGGGGGGAGGGGGTGGTGGGTGAGGGGGGGGAGGGGGTGGTGGGTGAGGGGGGGAGGGGGTGGTGGTGAGGGGGGGAGGGGGTGGTGGGTGAGGGGGGAGGGGGTGGTGGGTGAGGGGGGGGAGGGGGTGGTGGGTGAGGGGGGGGAGGGGGTGGTGGGTGAGGGGGGGGAGGGGGTGGTGGGGTGAGGGGGGGGGAGGGGGTGGTGGGTGAGGGGGGGGAGGGGGTGGTGGGTGAGGGGGGGGAGGGGGGTGGTGGGTGGAGGGGGGGGAGGGGGTGGTGGGTGAGGGGGGGGAGGGGGTGGTGGGTGAGGGGGGGGAGGGGGTGGTGGGTGAGGGGGGGAGGGGGTGGTGGGTGAGGGGGTGGTGGGGTGGTGGGTGAGGGGGGGAGGGGTGGTGGGTGAGGGGGGGAGGGGTGGTGGGTGAGGGGTGGTGGGGGTGGTGGGTGAGGGGGTGGTGGGTAAGGGGGTGGTGGGGAGGGGGGGGCAGGGGGTGGTGGGTAAGGGGGGGAGGGGGTGGTGGGGAGGGGGGGGCAGGGGGTGGTGTGGTAAGGGGGGGGGAGGAGGGGTGGTGGGGAGGGGGGGGCAGGGGGTGGTGGGTAAGGGGGGGGAGGGGGTGGACACAGTGAGCACGTG